>CM035433.1:122324744-122814744 GCA_020310875.1 Ceratopteris richardii | reverse complement strand
CAAAAAAGATAGTATTTACAAATCAAATCTATTTTGAAATTTGAACAAAAGATGCTTGAACATAAGATCGAGCCTCTCAATATGATATGAAGCTTGAACTTAAGTTTGAACCTCTGAATTTTGATTTTGTTGTGTCACATAATATGAGACTCGAACTTAAGTTCGAGCTTTTGAATCATATCAAGCAGTTTGTTAAGTTACATGATATGAGACTCGAACTTAAGTTTGAGCCTCTCAACTTTTTCAATGAAAAGAAGAGTATTTTTAATTCAAATCTAATTTGAAATTTGAACAAAAGACGTAGTTGAGCACTCTCTTCACATGATATGAGGCTTGAACTTAAGTTCGAGCCTTTGAATATGATATGAGGCTCGAACTTAAGTTCAAGCCTCTCAATTTTGAGTTTGTTGTGTCACTTAATATGAGGCTCGAACTTAAGTTCGAGCTTTTGAATCATATCAAGTCTCTGTGTGTTGAGTTGCATGATATGAGACTTGAAGTTCTAGCCTCTTATTTTTCCAGCAAGAAGAAGAGTATTTGTAACTCAAATCTATTTTGAAATTTGAACAAAAGACGCTCGAACTTAACTTCAATCCTCGTAAGTTGAACACTCTCTTACATCCGAAAAAAACTAAGTTAAGATGGAACTTAAGCTTGGATGTCGACTCAAGTTGGACTTTAAGATTCAATCCTTGGTGAACTTGGAGTTAGAGAGATTATAACTTGAGTTTGAACCTCTATTCAACTTCAAGTCAGTGAAGCTGAAAATTAAGTTAGATGTCAATTCAAGTTGCAGTTTAAGATTGAATCTCAGATGAACTTAGAGTCGGAGAGGTTCGAACTTAAGTTTGAGCTTGTATTCAATGTGCAGTTTGAAAGTTTTCAACTTAAGTTTGAGCCTCTATTCAAGTTGGAATCTAAGAAGCCCGAACTTAAGTTTGATAATCAAAGAGGATTGAACTTTTTTTTTAGTTTCAATTCAACTTGGAGAGAGAGTTTGAGCATATATTCAGTTTAGTGTGATCTATTCAATGTGCAATCTGAAAGGCTCAAATTTAAGTTTGAGCCTCTATTCAATTTGGAATTAAAGAGGCTTGAACTTAATTACAAACACAAATCTGAAGTCTATTCAATGTGCATCATTTGTTTATATCAAGCAGTTTGTTAAGTTACATGATATGAGGCTCGAACTTAAGTTTGAGCCTCTCAACTTTTTCAACAAAAAGAAGAGTATTTTTAACTCAAATCTAATTTGAAATTTGAACAAAAGACGTAGTTGAACAGTCTCTTCACATGATATGAGGCTCGAACTTAAGTTCGAGCCTCTGAATATGATATGAGGCTCTAACTTAAGTTCGAGCCTATGAATTTAGAGTTTGTAATGTCACTTAATATGAGGCTCAAACGTAAGTTCAAGCTTTTGAATCATATCAAGTATCTGTCTGTTGAGTTACATGATATCAGGCTCGAAGTCGAGCCTCTCATCTTTCCAGCAAAAAGAAGAGTTTTCATAACTAAAATCTAGTTTGAAATTTGAACAAAAGACGCTCGAACTTAAGTTCAAGCCTATTAAGTTGAACACTCTCTTACATCCAAAAAAACTAAATTAAGATGGAACTTAAGTTTGGATGTCGACTCAAGTTGGACTTTAAGATTCAATCCTTGTTAAACTCGGGCTCAGAGAGATTATAACTTGAGTTTGAACCTCTTTTCAACTTCAATTCAGTGAAGCTAAAACTGAAGTTAGATGTCGATTCAAGTTGGAGTTTAAGATTGAATCTCAGTTGAACTTAGAGTCAGACAGGTTCGAACTTAAGTTCGAGCTTGTATTCAATGTGCAGTTTGAAAGCTTTCAAACTTAAGTTTGAGCCTCTATTCAAGTTGGAATCTAAGAAGCCCAAACTTAAGTTTGAGAATCAAAGAGGATTGAATTTCAGTTTGAGTTTCAATTCAACTTAGAAAGAGAGAGTTTGAGCATATATTCAATATAGAGTTGAACTCTCTCTCTCTCTCTCTCTCCAAGTTGAATTGAAACTCAAACTTAAGTGAACACACAAATTTGAAATCTATTCAATGTGCAATCTGAAAGGCTCAAATTTAAGTTTGAGCCTCTATTCAATTTTGAGTTAGAGAGGCTTGAACTTAAGTGAACACACAAATTTGAAATCTATTCAATGTGCAATCTGAAAGGGTCAAATCTAAGTTTGAGCCTCTATTCAATTTGGAGTTAGAGAGGCTTGAACTTAAGTGAACACACAAATTTGAAATCTATTCAATGCGCAATCTTTCAAATATGTGTGTTTGTGTATGTGTGTGTGTATATGTATATGTATATATATGTGCACACACACATATATAGATGCATACACATATATATATATATATTTGAGGCTGTCGTCTTGCACGTAGGAGCTTAGTTAAATTTCTGCTAGTACCAACTTTGTGCATCTTTGTCTGCATCTATGCGAGCACGTGTCCATAGAGTGTTTGCATGTGCATGAACCTCGACAAAGGTCCTTGAACTTCATTAGAGTTTTTCATCCATTTGTAATCACCTTTGTCTATGGGAAGCCACCTTTGGCTCACGAAATGAAGTCCTAGATTCAAAGTTATATCGGTTCCCGTTTGGTTATTTTCACTTTTTGTTAGCGGAGAGCTTTATATATATATATATATATATATATATATATATATATATATATATATATATATATATATATATATATATATATATATATATATATATATATATATATATATATATATATATATGTGTGTGTGTGTGTGTGTGTGCTCAAACTTTCCCAAAAGATGTTAAATTTTAAGTTCGAGCCTTTGAATCATATCAAATTTGAGTATTCACATGATAAGAAGCTCGAACTTGAGCTCGAGCCCATGAATTTTGAGTCTGTTGTGATACATAATATGAAGATCGAACTTAAGTTTGAGCTTTTGAATCATATCAAGTGGTTTCTGTTTGGTTACATGATACGAGGCTCGAACTTAAGTCCTAGCCTTTGACTTTTCCAGCAAAGAAGATAGTATTTTCAAATTAAAACTATTTTGAAATTTGAACAAAAGATGCTCGAACTTAAGTTCGAGCCTTTGAATATGATATGAAGCTCGAACTAAAGTTTGAACCTCTAAATTTTGATTTCGTTGTATCACATCATATGAAACTCAAACTTAAGTTTGAGCTTTTGAATCATATCAAGCACTTTGTTAAGTTACATGATATGATACTCAAGCTTAAGTTTGAGCCTCAATTTTTCAGCGAAAAGAAGAGTATTTTTAACTCAAATCTTTTTTAAATTTGAACAAAAGACGTAGTTGAACACTCTCTTCACATGATATGAGGCTCGAACTTTTGAATATGCTATGAGGCTTGAACTTCAGTTCGAGCCTCTCAATTTTGAGTTTGTTGTGTCACTTAATATGAGGCTCAAACTTAAGTTCAAGATTTTGAATCATATCAAGTCTCAGTCTATTGAGTTACATGATATGAGGCTCGAAGTTCGAGCCTCTCATCTTTCCAACAAAAAGAAGAGTATTTATAACTCAAATCTGTTTTGAAATTTGAACAAAAGACGCTTGAACTTAAGTTTGAGCCTGTTAAGTTGAACACTCTCTTACATCCAAAAGAACTAAGTTAAGATGGAACTTAAGTTTGGATGTCGACTCAAGTTGGACTTTATGATTCAATCCTTGTTGAACTTGGAGTCAGAGAGATTATAACTTGAGTTTGAACCTCTATTCAACTTTAAGTCAATGAAGCTGAAACCTAAGTTAGATGTCAATTCAACTTGGAGTTTAACACTGAATCTCAGTTGAACTTAGAGACGGAGAGGTTCGAACTTAAGTTTGAGCTTGTATTCAATGTGTATTTTGAAAGCTTTCAACTTAAGTTTGAGCCTCTATTCAAGTTGGAATCTAAGAAGCCCAAACTTAAGTTTGAGAATCAAAGAGAATTGATCTTCAATTTGAGTTTCAATTCAACTTGGAGAGAGAGAGAGTTTGAGCATATATTCAATTTAGAGTCGAAGTCTCTCTCTCTCTCTCTCCAAGTTGATTTGAAACTCAAACTTAAGTGAACACACAAATTTGAAATCTATTCAATGTGCAATCTTAAAGGCTCAAATTTAAGTTTGAGCTTCTATTGAATTTGGAGTTAGAGAGGCTTAAACTTAAGTGAACACACAAATTTTAAATCTATTCAATGTGCATCTTTTGTTCATATCAAGCAGTTTGTTAAGTTACATGATATGAGGCTCGAACTTAAGTTGCAGCGTCTCAACTTTTTCAGTGAAAAAAGAATAGTATTTTGAACTCAAATCTATTTTAAAATTTGAACAAAAGACATAGTTGAACACTCTCTTCACATGATATGAGGCTCGAACTTAAGTTCGAGCCTCTGAATATGCTAGTGAGGCTTGAACTTAAGTTCAAGCCTCTGAATCTTGAGTATGTTGTATCACTAAATATGAGGCTTGAACTTAAGTTCGTGCATTTGAATCATATCAAGTCTCAGTTTGTTGAGATACTCAGCCTCTGAATATGATATGAGGCTCGAACTTAAGTTCGAGCCTCTGAATTTCGAGTTTGTTGTCACTTAATATGAGGCTTGAAGTCGAGCCTCTCATCTTTCCAGCAAAAAGAAGAGTATTCATAACTCAAATCTATTTTGAAATTTGAACAAAAGACGTAGTTGAACACTCTCTTCACATGATATGAGGCTTGAACTTAAGTTCGAGCCTCTGAATATGCTATGGGGCTCGAACCCGAGTTTGTTGTGTCACTTAATATGAGGCTTGAACTTAAGTACGAGCTTTTGAATCATATCAAGTCTCAGTCTGTTGATGAGATACATGATATGAGGCTCAAAGTCGAGTCTCTCATCTTTCCAGCAAAAAGAAGAGTATTCATAACTCAAATCTATTTTGAAATTTGAACAAAAGACGCTCAAACTTAAGTTTGAGCTTGTTATGTTGAACACTCTCTTACATCCAAAATAACTAAGTTAAGATGGAACTTCAGTTTGGATGTCGACTCAAGTGGGACTTTAAGATTCAATCCTTGTTGAACTCAGACTCAGAGAGATTATAACTTGAGTTTGAACCTCTATTCAACTTCAAGTGAGTGAAGCTGAAACTTAAGTTAGATGTCGATTCAAGTTGGAGTTTAAGATTGAATCTTAGTTGAACTTAGAGTCAAAGAGGTTCGAACTTAAGTATGAAACTGTGGATCCATCAACTTTGGATTCAACTTTGAAATTGGTGAGTTGGCCTATACTCCAAATCATTACAGAAGATGGTGAGCCTATGATACAAAAACTAGGCTTTAACTCATTGTATGGCATTGAAGATGATCATTGCAATGGTATTGATGATGTAGATCTTGAAGTTGGAGAGAATCCAAATTTTTGCTTTACCTTATCTTATAGCATTGATGATGATAATTGCAATGGCATTGAGGATGTAGATGGTGAGAAGAATTATTCTCATGCTATTGATATTCAACGTTGTTTTGATGATATACAAGTTGTTTCTCCTCTTCGAATGGAATCAAATCAACAAGATGATTTTCATATGGAAAATAGTGACTGTGGATATTTTGAAGTGAACAAGAAAAAAAGAAGTTACATCCACAAGGTGCGAATGCATAATACATCGATTCCTAATAAGAGATTCTCATTTGAGAGAATTCAGATGGTTTCAATGCATGATTGTTGTGAACAGAGATGTTTTCAATGTTGATATATTTAGGTAGTGATGTGTGTGAACACTCTAGGACCGCCGGGGCACTTTTTTCCCTCTTTAGGAGGTTTTTTTCCCCCGGCTTGTATATACGCCTATTGCCCTAATGGGCTACTTATCTTTGTACATTCTCTAGTAATACATTCAGTCTTGTGTGTTGTGCTCCAAGCTTCTTCTTCTTCCTTGTGCTGTTCGCGTGCTTCCGCAGACGTCTAACTCCAACAATTGGTGTCAGAGCAGGTCGTTGCTTCTTCTAGGGCGCCGTCGACACTCCTCCGTTTGCAGTCTCAGATTCGCACAAAATTTGGTGAGCATACTCAGGGTGTTTCCGAGATCAAAACAGCTTCGCTATGTGGTGCCGAAATCGCGATCTGAGCTCGTTTCGGCCTCCGAACGCACTATCGCAGTGCTTGTGCAGGCTATTTCGTCCTTTTGTGCCAAAGGTATATACCAGTTTCTGTTCGCTAGTTTAAGCGTCTCAAAGTCTGCTACAGGTCTAGCAGAACTCGTCTGGGCAGTTCTGTTCAACTTTTTGAGATACAGTCAATTTTCTGCATCAAGGTATTTTAGTCACCGGCCATGGCTGAAAGCAGTGATGTATTCCGTATGTTGGCTGTTGAGGATAAGTTGGATGGTACCAACTACCCATTATGGGCTTATATGATGCGACATGTACTGGTTGCAAAAGGATTGTGGAACATTGTGCAGGGTGTTGAAAGACGTCCTGTTACACCTGTAACGACAGGTACTGCAAATACAGGTGTTGGAGCTGATGAAGATGGTGTCGAAGATGATATTCCGCAGATTCCTGTTCGTGCTGTTGTTTCTGTTGCACCTACTGCAGAGCAGATTTGTTGGGATGGCAGAGATGCCCAGGCACATGCATTGATAGCTTTGTCTGTCAAACGTGCCATTATTCCTCACATTCGCTCTTGCAGAACAGCAAAGGATGCTTGGGATACACTTACCACTTTGTACCAGGCTAGGAATGAGGCTCGTGTTGCTTACCTCCGAAAACAGTTGGAGAGTGAGCACATGAATGAAGGTGATTCGATGGACAGTTTTCTTACAAAGATCAAAGACCTGAAGGAACAATTGATTTCTGCTGATGAGGTTATACCAGATAGCTCACTTGTGCAGACCGTTCTGAATGGCCTTCCTGATTCATATCAGAGTTTTGCCTCTACTCTTCGATTGATGATGAAAGGCAATCCGAATGCCTTGTCATTTGAGGAATTAGTCTCTGTTCTGTTGCAGGAAGATCAGTCCAGGCAAAACAGGTCCATTATGCGTGTTGCAGATCAAGTTTTCTTGGCTAGTCAGAAGGGCAAAGGAAAATGGAGCTCTTCTACTAGTAAGCAGAAATCAGCAAATGCTGCACAATCGAAGAACCAGGATAAAGATGAGAAGAAATCAGAAAAGCAGAAATTGTTCTGCAAGTACTCTAAAGGAAATGATCATATTATAAAGAACTGTCCAAAACTGGCTGCTAAAGAGGCAAAGAAGAAAGAGGCTGGAATGGTTGTTGCAGAGGCCTCTACACCAAAAACAGAGTCTGCAAATCTTGTGCAGGAAGAAGAATGGGCGTTTACTACTGTCTGCAGTTTTGACCCATCTTCTCATGATCAGTGCATGTCTGCAGTAGACTCAGATGTTTGGTACTTTGACAGTGGGGCAACCAAACATATTACCTCGCAGCGCAGTTTCTTCTCTTCACTCGAGCCTGCCCCTACAAGGAAAACTGTCACATGCGCCAATAACTCCTCTTATCCTGTTATGGGAGTTGGTAAGATCATTCTGACTACTGCTGATGGTAGTTCTTTCACTTTGTCAGATGCTTTATTTGTGCCAGGGATCAAAAAGAACCTGTTATCAGTTTCTGCATTAGCCAAGATTGGCTTGGTTGTGAAATTCGTTGATGACAGGTGTACAGTCCATGATCTCTCAAATGGCGATGTGATTATTGCTTCTGGCATTTTATGTCGTGGGCTGTATAAGCTCATAGACTATGAAAAATCTGTGAATGATTCGGCATGTGCAGTTCATGCTTCTCAGGCTATGTCAGATGCAAAGCTTTGGCATGCACGCTTTGGTCATCTGAATTTTGCTAGTTTGTTACGCCTGCAGAAATCTGAAATGGTGTCCTCTTTGCCCAAACTTGAGGCACCTGGAAAACATGTTTGTGAAGGCTGTATTTTGGGCAAAATGCAGCGTTCTTCCTTTCCAAAAGATGGTTCAGTTCGGGCTATGCAGAAATTGCAGCTTGTACATAGTGATGTCTGTGGTCCTATGCAGACACCCTCTTTTGGAAATTACCTTTACTTCGTGACTTTCATTGATGATTTTTCTAGGCATGCATGGGTATATCCAC
The DNA here is from genome assembly GCA_020310875.1 of Ceratopteris richardii. Taxonomy (NCBI): domain Eukaryota; kingdom Viridiplantae; phylum Streptophyta; class Polypodiopsida; order Polypodiales; family Pteridaceae; genus Ceratopteris; species Ceratopteris richardii. The sequence continues at coordinate 122,806,620 of CM035433.1, read as the reverse complement.
TCAAAGCAAAGTCTGAAGTGTTCATGTGCTTCAAACAGTTTTTGGTTTTGGCTGAAAATCTGTCAGCATGTAAAATGGGCACCCTCCGTTCTGATCGAGGGGGGGAATATATGTCTTCAGATTTTAATGCATTTCTGGCTGAACGTGGGATAAAACACCAGTGTACAGTGCCGTATACACCTCAACAGAATGGAGTTGCCGAACGAAAGAACAGGTCACTCATGGAGATGGCGAGGTGCATGGTCAAAAGTCAGGCTTTACCACATAGTTTCTGGCTTGAGGCTGTCATGTGTGCAGCATATGTACTGAACAGGTGTCCCACGAAAGCGTTGCAGTCTATCACTCCATATGAGGCTTGGCATGACCGCAAGCCATCTGTTGCTCATCTGCGTGTTTTTGGTTGTTTGGCATATGCATTAGTGCCTGAACAACATCGCAGAAAATTGGATGATAAGGCAGTAAAATGTATTTTTGTTGGGTACAGTTCTGAAAGTAAAGGCTATCGTCTGTATCATCCACAGACTAAACGCATTCTGGTTAGCCGTGATGTTGTCTTTGTGGAAGATGCTATTCAGCCATTGCTTTCATGTACTAAGGAGACATCTGTTAGCTCCAAAGACATGTATGATACTTTGATGCCTCTTTTTACAGGTGGACAGGCTAGCGCTGGTCCTAATGAGGCAACTTCTCAGCCTTTGCAGGCTTCATATGATGATGCAGATCATTCCATTTCTGATGCAGATTTACATGATGCACTTGTTGATGAGAGAGCTGATATTGAACAGGCAAAAACTATGCCAAAATGGCTGGTGCAGACTTTGCGTGACAGCAAATTAGATGCACTTTTGTCATATCGTACTCGTTCAGGCTCTCATAGTACCTCCTTTGCATCATATTGCTATGCTATGGCTGCATCTAGTCTCTGTGATGAGAATGAGCCTGTTTCTTTTGATGAAGCACAAAATTCAGAAAATTGGATGGCTGCTATGCAATCTGAATATGATGCTATAATGAAGAATGGTACATGGTCTTTATGTGACTTGCCTCCTGGCAAGAAGGCCATTGGCACTAAGTGGGTATACAAGTTGAAGCGTAAACCTGATGGTACAGTTGACAAGTATAAGGCTAGGCTTGTTGCAAAGGGTTATGCGCAGGAAAGAGGCATTGATTTTGATGAGACCTTTGCACCTACATGCCGTATGACTACTGTTCGGAGCATTTGTGCACTTGCAGCCCATCATGGTTGGAATGTACATCAGTTGGACATTAAAACAGCATTTCTGAATGGTGACTTGCATGAAGAAGTGTATGTTTTTTAGCCCCGTGGCTTTGTGCAGAAAGGGCATGAAAACCAGGTGTGCAGGTTAAAGAAGGCGTTATATGGTTTAAAGCAAGCACCACGTGCTTGGTATGAGAAAATACATGCCTATCTGATTGCACATGGTTTTGAGAACAGTCCAACTGAAAGCACCTTATATGTTAAGCGTGCTAATGATGTGCTTTTGATCATTGTTGTCTATGTAGACGACATGCTGCTCACTGGTCCTCTTGAGAAGCATATTGCTGATTTCAAGGCTGATTTGCATGCCTCATTTGAGATGTCTGATTTGGGGCATTTGCATCACTATTTGGGCATTCAGTTTATGCAAGTTGATGGTGGAATGGCTTTGTGTCAAACGAAATATATTGACACATTATTGCAGCGTTTTGGCCTTGAAGACTGTAAGCCTATTGCCACTCCTATGGAGACAGGTTTACGATTGAGTCTTCATGATGCTGGAGATGCATTTGATGCTGTTCTCTATCAGCAGGCTGTTGGATGCTTGATTTACTTATGCATTACTCGGCCAGATATTCAGTTTGCTGTCTCACAGATGAGCAGGTTTATGCATTGCCCAGGAGTCACGCATTGGAAAGCGGTTAAGCGCATCTTTCGCTACTTGAGTGGTACTCGGCTACTTGGGTTGTTTTATCCCAAGGGGGGATCACTACCGCCAGATTTGCATGCTTTTTCTGACTCAGATTGGGCTGGTTGCTATGGCACTCGTGTGTCCACCAGTGGTTTTTGCTTCATGCTTGGTAGCTCATGTATACCTTGGTTGAGCAAGAAGCAGCCTACTGTGGCCACTTCCAGTTGTGAGGCTGAGTATAGGGCAGCTTTCACAGCGACTGTTGAGTGTGTGTGGCTCAGACGCCTTATGGCTGATTTGGGTGTTGGCCAATCTTCTGCCACCACCATCTTCACTGACAGTCAGAGCGCATTGGCAGTTGCGAGGAACCCTGTGTTCCATGCTCGCACTAAGCACATTGAGGTGCATTATCACTATGTCAGGGAGAGGTTCTCTGCTGGGGAGATCAGCTTGGCATATGTGCCCACACAGGAGAACATTGCAGACCTTTTCACGAAGGCTCTGCCTAGGGAGAAGTTTGAAGCTTTCCGCAAAGCTTTGGGCTTACTTCCTTTTGTGGAGTGATTTCCACATAGCTCGGCACTTCCTTATACATGAGTGCCAGCTCCTTGTTCACCGCATCACTCCCAGGGGGGATTTGTTGATATATTTAGGTAGTGATGTGTGTGAACACTCTAGGACCGCCGGGGCACTTTTTTCCCTCTTTAGGAGGTTTTTTTCCCCCGGCTTGTATATACGCCTATTGCCCTAATGGGCTACTTATCTTTGTACATTCTCTAGTAATACATTCAGTCTTGTGTGTTGTGCTCCAAGCTTCTTCTTCTTCCTTGTGCTGTTCGCGTGCTTCCGCAGACGTCTAACTCCAACATTCAAGTAGCTAGTAGGGCTAAAATATTGGATGCAAGGTTAAACTTTTGGGGACAATGCTATTCAGATAGATGCAAATATGTATTGGATTGCATGAATATCGTGTACAAAGGTAACAATATGAACTCAAATCATTGCTTGAGTTTTAATTTCACCTTTGATGCAAAAGAAGTATGTACCAAGGCATGGTATTTAATTCATGGTATTGGAAGGAGCTTGTTTTATAGGCTACCAGAAAAGTTTTTACTTGGTCAAAAGGTAACCATTCATGGGAATAATGGAATACTTAGAAAAAATACAAAACATGTAGAAATAGCAAAAGCTTTGATACATAATCTCATTGATAATAATGCAGATCAAATGCCACACAAATTGAGAACATGTATGGATGGTTCTCGTGGAACACAAAGAGTGCTTCCATCACATTACAAACAAGTGGATATTCTTCGAGAGGTGAATATGACATTAGAGAGTTTGGGATGTAATAAATTATCTCAACCAACGTTTTTTGAGAATGTGGAATACAGAATTTAGAACAATTTCTTTATCAAAGTCAAGTACTTTTTGCAAGTGTGACTTTTGTACATGAATAAAAGCAAAATTACAATCTACAAAAAACCATGAAGAACATGCAAGATATTTAGCGCAGAGAATATCTCATATGCTACGTCAAATGAGTTGTAGAAATCTATACTATGCTTGGAGAGTTTCCTCAGAATTATTTCCAGATAAATATTTATGCATTATTCATGATAAAATCGATCAAAGTAGAACAACTATACTAGAAATTAAACCAATTCCAAAATCTCTTAATGGCATTGAGAGATTTCCAATATCTTTAACAAAAATGCTTACTCATGGACATGGACAATTTGCATATGGTCATTTTGCTTTGGGATTATGGCCCGGTGATCCAAATTTCACAATTGCATCTATTTCAATGTTTTTAAGAAACTTAGAAAAAAAAAGGTAGTCAATAATATGGAGATTTGGGATTGAAGAGTTCTAGTGTGAATTACACAAGTCTTTATTTGATTCTATGTTATGCCCTGATGCACTTTATCATCATATGGATGTATTAAAGGAGGAAATTTTATATGACAAAGCAACACAATGTAATATCACATGAAAAAATCAAAGTAATTCATTCAAGGAATTATCTAAAACATTATTTTTGCAACTTGATAATTGTGGTTCTGAAAATAAGAATCGCTATGTCTTTGCATACTTCTCTTTGTTAGTTGCTAATGGGATATTTGATATGGTGCAACATGGATTCCTTATGGTTGGACATACACATGAGGATATTGATGCTTTATTTAGTTACTTTTTAGAAAAGCTCAAAAAACAATCCATTTTTAGTTTTCCACATCTTATGAGAACTTTCAATGAATGTTGCCGCATGCATTCGACACCCTTTCTTATACAAAGAGTGCCAAATTTCAAAAATTTTGTTAAAGGGTACTTAAATGATGGATCAGATACTCTTATTGGGCTTTCGAAACCATTGCAGTTTAGATTCTACATGAGTCAAGGGATACCCTTGATGCAATATAAATTCCATCCAAAAAATATTGATTGGTTACCTACAAATGGTATAGAGTTATGGAAGAAAAATGAAGATGGCATATTGAAGCTTCCTGAAGGAGTTCCAAAATTATTGCCACCTAGTGAGTATGTGAAGGATAATGAAAGGGTCATGGAAGGACTCCTAAGATATGTCAATTGGTGGAAAATGCACCTGGAAGAGAAGGGGGATAACTCAGATTATGGCAAATGGATTAATCAGGTACTTACTTATTAGAAAAACCTTATGGAGGTTTTGAAATCTCAAATAATATGGAAGGATACATTTTATCGTGATTTTTGGCCAAAAAGTGGATGCAAAGCATTTGGATCTTCACATCTTGTGCAAGATAATACATTTGATAATGAAGATAGAGAAGAAAATGACGTACACTTTTGTGGTCCATTGTATAATAAATCTGCAAAAGAATTTGATCCATGCCTTGATGTGAGAAAAGGAGACTTTGTTCTCATAAAACCATGTGATGTAATGAACCCTGTGTGGCTTGGCATGGCAGAAAATGAAGTTAATCAAACTAGAGAATCAGAAACATATCTTAAGGTTCAGATACAATATTGGATACCTATTTCAAAAAGGAAAAATATCACTGATGAAGAACTATATAGGGATTGTTGGACAAAATATTGGAGAGAAAATATTGTTGATCCTCAATGTTGGGAGAATACTTCTTCCATTCTTTGGGCTTGCACACCAAAAGGTGGGTGCAAACCAAATAAAACCAAAATTCCATCAGTGGTGATATCGAAGTCAAAACAAAGCCAAGGGAAAGGAAATGAAGTATTCGAACATTTGAGCTACTTCTCTAATGAAGATGATTGCAATTTGTAATTCAATTCTAATAGCTTATATGATATTGATTGTTTGAAACACCCTTATCTCATCTCAATTGCTTAGATATTGATAGTTCTCTTATGTGTAATATATGGAATGTTGGAAGGGGCTAAATCATCGCAAGCATGTGTTTTGTTTTGCTTTGCTAACTTTTTATGTTGCAAGGACTAATGTCACCTAGATGGCTTTGCTAACTTTTTTGTGAAGGAAATAATGTCGACTAGATGGCTCTTCATTAGCACCAATGTTGTTGACCACAAAGGGACAGTATTGACTACATTCAATCAGATGGATTGTTATCATATAATAATATTTTTCCACTGTTTCTAATCACCATACAATGTCAAGATCATTCAATTACGTGGATCGTTAATCGTACATCAAATGTAATTAGGTGTTTCTAAATACCATATGTTTTTTAGATAATTTTCTTTAAATGGATAGTTTTAGATTCAATTATATTTTCTCGTCATTTAATAATATTCTATGTTATTTAGATTTTGAGTTTCCTTGAAGTCATAATGTTTTTATATTTTGAAGATATTATTCAAATGATTGGACACACTCACATATATATATATATATATATATATATATATATATATATATATATATATATATATATATATATATATATATATATATATATATATATATATATATATATATATATATATATATATATATATATATATATATATATATATATATATAAGTAAGTTTGAAATTTCTTTATGTATAAATTTATCACTATTTAATACTTCTAAATATTTTGACTTCTCTCGAAATAGGTATATCTTTATAGTTTGACTTCTCTCGAAATAGGTATATATTTTGACTTCTCTCGAAATAGGTATATCTTTATAGTTTGAAGATATTTAATTAAATAATTAATATGGTTATATACATATATACACAGATTGCACACACATGCACACACACATACACACACACACACACACATATATATATATATACATAAAGTAAGTTTGAAATTTCTTTATGTATAAATTTATCACTATTTAATACTTCTAAATATTTTGACTTCTCTCGAAATAGGTATATCTTTATACTTTGAAGATATTATATTAAATAATTGATATGGTTATATACATATATACACAGATTGCGCACACATGCACACACACATACACACACACACACACACACACACACACACACACACACACACACATATATATATATATATATATATATATATATATATATATATATATATATATATATATATATATATATATATATATATATATATATATATATATATTCTAACGTACTTTTAAAAGATTTCATTTGTTTTATCTTTTAATCTAATTTTCAATATGTTTATAAAACTAAGATAATCAATTTGCATTTTTATAATATTAAGGTCAATCTTCTTTCTCCTAGAAGTTCCATTGACGAACTAGTTTTCTAACTTAAAATAATATAAGTAAGTTTGAAAATTCTTTATGTATAAATTTATCACTATATATATAAGTAAGTTTGAAATTTCTTTATGTATAAATTTATCACTATTTAATACTTCTAAATATTTTGCGCTCTCTCGAAATAGGTATATCTTTATAGTTTGAAGATATTTAATTAAATAATTGATATGATTATAGACATATATACACACATTGCACGCACACACACACACACACACACACACACATATATATATATATATATATATATATATATATATATATATGTATATATATATATATATATATATATATATAATATCAATATTTCATATAATTTTTAAAGTACTTTTAAAAGATTTCATTTGTTTTATCTTTTAATCTAATTTTCAATATGTTTATAAAACTAAGATAATGAATTTGCATTTTCATAAAATTAAGGTCAATCTTCTTTTTCTTGGACTTTCCATTGATGAAGTAGTTTTTTAATTTATAATAATATGCTCAATGTTGACTTTTGTCAATTGTATGCTCAATCTTGAGTCTTCTAAATAATATTTTGCTTCTTATATGGAACTTCAATCTTATTGTGACTGAATTTATGGTTTACAAGTAATTTGAGAGTTGAAAGAGGCTCTTACATATACTCAAAACTTTTTTTTTAATATTAAGGACTAGAATGATGAGACTACATGACGTTGAAACTTTAATATTTGCCCCTTAAACAATTATAAATTTTAATATGTATATTGACAATATGAATATTTGTATCCACTTAGGAAGAGGCTCATTGAATTCAAACCTTAGTGTTGTAAATTAGTAGCAACTTTAGCCCAAATTTGCAATATTAGGCCCGAGCTAAGATTTGAAGATTTTATTATCAACAAGAGAGGAAACTACCTGGAGAAGCTTGAATACCAATCTCTAATCATTTTTTAAGATATTTGAATAACATGAATCATTCCAAAAACATATAGTTGGGAAATATAGAATTGTCCCAAAATCATGAATAAGTCCCATTTTTACTGAATAGGCCTTAGAAGGGAATAATCTTTCCTAGGTACTACTGTACATATGTTATTTACATCATCACAATATACATTCTAATATAATGGCCTTAGAGGGTCTATGGGGTTTGAAAAACAATTTAGTATGGAGGAATCATCATGAAACTCCATCTCCTTTGCATTTATTCTAGACTTCTCGTGCCTTGCCCTTTGGATATGAGCAAGGAAGGCAATAGGATAGTCTTCATTGGCCTCAACATTCTTCTTATTTTGAGGTTTTAACAAAAAATGTACAAGTGTTAACTCAAAGGAAACTAAAATGAAAAAATGGATAAAGCCCCAAAGCCATTTTAGCTGCTTCAAGTCGATGTTTGGCATCAACAACTTATGAGAAGTGATACTTGGCATCCATTCTATGCTCAAACTCGATGCATTTCATCAAATTTCAACTAAGACTCGATGTCAAGCATCAACATCCTAGTGACATTCGATGCCATGCATCGAGTCCTACCATGTTTGATCATATAGGTCAATGTCCCAGATCTAATAGCACCAACTCCTAGACAAACAGAATCATACTAAATTCTAATAAGAAAGAGAACTCACACAATCAAGGAACAATATAAAGTATTCTGATAATGCTTTGTATGAGGAGGTGGTTTGGTACTCTACCCAGACTTCACTCCATGTGATGCACCCAAGCCTCCTCATCATCACCTCCTGAATCTTCATATAAACCTTGTGACTACATTGTGAAGTTTGTAGCTACATGATAAGTTACTGAAGGAGCAAGCAAAACCACTTATTGACAAGATTCTACTTACTTATTTAGCTCTATGACCATCTCCGCAAGTCTCAACGCTTTTGAAATGACCCTTGATAATGTCAAACTTATCAGAGTTTCCTCCTTAATGCCTTGCACAACTCTCCAAGGTGTTAGCATCATATCCTTAGCAACCTCTTCAATTGAGAGATCCATTATTGTTCCCTTTCCCTTTACATCCACGTGAGGATCTAGCTTTGCCTTCTTTTGTTTCTGGCCTTTCACTCTCTTGTTCTCCCACGTTGTGAAGATTTTATCCTGGAGCTCCCAGATTTCCCATGTCCTAAAGGCAATTTGGAACCATGGTTCAAACTTACAAAATGCATCTGACTTCACATTGTCATCCACTGCAATCCCAACCTCTATCAAACATTGCTTTCTCAAATTTGGATGAATCCTTCCACCGTCTACCCTTAGTGCATCAACATACTCATGGTGGAAGAAATACATACGCTCAATGGAAGACATCTTTTGCTTGTAATCATTGTCATTGTTGTGGTCCCAAGCTAGGTGCTTTGTCTCCTTTGTAGTCAAACCAATGTAGATCCTACACTCTGCATACCTGAAGCAGTATGTATGTAAGGCTGCCGGATTGGCATCATGTAATTTTTATTTTCCTATACCGCACGTACCGAAAGGTCGTAGCGAAGTGTTGTACCCTTTTTATTAATCAATGAAGAGACATTATGGTGGCTCTCTGGTAGAGAGGAGACGGGATCGCCAGACTGTCTGTCTGGGCGATTTGCGACCCTGCGGAGACATTGTAGTGCAGATTTTTGTAATTCTCAGTATTGACACTTTATCTTGTTGAATTACATTAATTTTTTATTAACATAGTAATGTTCGTTGGCGATAATAAGTTTGTGCGACGATAATTATTACTCTCTGCGTTACATACTATGAAAATCCTAACCAGAATATGAACAGTAATATTGTGTAGAAGCCATTATATTGGATAATAACATACTACTTGTTTGATAAGTTAACAGGGAAAATAAGATACAAGTACCCCTACCATCCCCAAGAACCCGAAAAGAGATTAAAAGTGGACTTGATAGTAGTCTGCACTTTTAACACTGGCGCCGTCTGTGGGAAGATGGCAATTGATTAAGAAATCAGTAAAGGTAGAGCAGCACGTAAGGCAAGCGGTACAGAGGTGATATATGCCGGTTACTCGGTCCGACGAGTCTTATCCAAAGTATCCGAGAGACCAGCGTCCCTGGACAGTACCAAATTGTTAGGGACACCCCCAGGTGGTAGAAGTGTAGGCCATTTAAGCCCAGTTGTCGAAGGATTGGAGCCAGTTAGTAGTGATTCTGGTACCAGTTCGGTAACACATGATGAGATTCCAGTAGATTCCGGTGTAATTTTGGTACGTTCTGAAGAAGGTGCAGTAACTTCGGAGTGTACAGGGACGCAATGCGCACTTGATTCGATACCATCTTGTCAAAATTTGAACCTTTCCGAGGATAAAGTTGTGTTACCAGGAGAGATCGTTGCCGGTGGAAGTATACCTTGTTTCTGTGAAAGTTCAACAAGTTTTGATGAAATTTCGGTACCAGGTGGTGGGAATTTACAGTTTTCCAGTGATAGTGTGATACTCCCTGGTGGATCTTTCACTGCTGTTCGGGGCAAACTTGCCTACCTTTGATACCAAAGCTGAGGATAGGCTATTTGATTTGGAGATACATAAGAGACTAAATGCTATTTTTGAGCCGGAAGGTGAGCAATCTGATAATACAGATTCCGAAGGGCAAGAGACACCCCCTCAAAACTCAGGAAACAACAATGGTACCAATAATAGCACCATGAGTGGTCAATAACAGCAACAACAACAGCAACAGCCACATCCAATCATTCCACTTCGGCCGGTTCCAACAGGGGTGACGTACACAAAGTTCAGTGGATTTCTGGGGGACGATCCTGATGCACATGTGCGCACCTTTGAGATAAGCTATGCAGTGCTGAACCATCCACCCAATACGGCATACAAGGCCATCGTATTTCAGGCCACCTTAGTTAATGAAGCAGGTAGATGGTTGAGTGAGTATGATATTAATCATTTTGTTAACTATGATGCTGTGAGGGATGCGTTTTTATAGAGGTTCTGGTTGAAGAGAAATCCTGCCGAAATCTTTGACTATTTGCAGAACAATCGGTAGAAGCCACACCAAACTGTTCAGGAATATGCAACATTGTTTAGAACCCACTTACGACAACTGCCTCCGGCACATGCTAATCTACCGGATGATGTTATAACCCAGTGGTTCATTAACAGGCTGACCCCACAGTTAAGACAAATCATGATCATCCGCTGTGTGGGTGCTATGACATTGGATGATGTTATTGCGATGGCCCTGCAACTAGAGCATAAAGTTGGAGGATTCATCGAAGACTTGGAGTGGCTGAAAGCCAGTAAGAACGTAATAGATGATCCGGCTAAACAGATGTATTGTACCAAGTGCAAAAATCCAGGGCACACCAGTGCTACATGTGCCCTTAACCAGATGTATTGTGCCATCTGCAACACAATAGGACACTCAACGAAAAATTGTGCGTATAATGCCAAGGTGCAAGGGCGAGCAGCTGTAAATGCCATCATACAGGAACCAGGTCAGCCAGCATCCCATTACATGCCACCACAAATGCGAAACAATCACTCGCAAGGATATCCGAATTATAGGGGTCAACGGAACTCCAATTTTAATTCAAATCGATGGCAGGCGGGTACATCAGCGGAAGGTACTTCTCTTCCACCACCTCGATGCCATTTTTGCGACAAGATTGGCCACATTCGTAGGTTTTGCAAGGATGCCGTAGAGTACGACAAAAGGAAGAAGGAGCGACAAAATCCAATGACCAACATGGTCTATATTTCACCAGTTGAATCACAAGCAGCAGTGGTTCAGACTAGGTCGGGTAAGCAGTTGCAACTCGCCGCTGAGGTGTTCAAGCCTTGTATCCGTGAGCAGCAGCGAATGTACACAAAGGCTAGTCAATGGACAGCTAAAGAGCCAACTGTATTTCCTGATCCAATTCCGGTAACACAAGCTCCCCTGCCTAAGGCAAGAGCGGATGAACAAACTACTACCCCAGCAATAGTAGAATCATCATCAAAATCGGTGAGAAGTACGATACAAAGAGATCAGGTATGGAATATCCTATCTAAGGCTTCAATTACACTCCCGTTGGGACAGTTGCTCGCCTTGGTGCCAGGAGTCAGGCAGCAATTTCAACAACAAGTTAGTCCCAGATCTTCCTGTACTCCGACGACTGCCGTAATACAACCGGAAGCTGATTCTACGGTGGATCATTCAGTTCCATTGATCACTGTATGGCATAAAAATCACAAGATTACTCAAGTATTAATTGATGGCGGTTCGGGTGTGAATATTGCACCTGCAGCTCTCTGCAAGCAATTGGGTTGGACCCAAATCGAGCCCGTACAATTTTTTGTACGAATGGCAGATCAATCCTGAGTCCATCCGGTGGGACTAGTACAGAATATTCCGATTACCTTGCAGGGTACCACGTTCAAAATGACTTTTGTAGTCTTAGAACTACAAGAATCCAGCCTCGACTACAATCTACTTTTTGGTCGGCCATGGTTGAAACAAGCCAAAGTTGTCTAGGATTGGTCAGCGCAGGAGTTGACTTTCAAAGATAATCACCAGAAATATGTAGTTAAACTAGATGCCATCCAGCCTTGCGAGCTTCATGCAAGACCATATGTAGCGGAGCCAGTCCACACGTTGGAAGGCTTATCTGACGATGAGGAAGAGGCGTTTATGAAGAACAATAAAGATATGATCTCCTTAGGTACTATCGATCTCCAATCAGTAGCGGACAAGTGGAGTCCGACAGCGTGTACGGTTGTCCCAGTGATCGGAGATGTAGACGCAGATGATAGTGTTGCTATGGATGGAGCCACCCTACATCAACTTTTACCATCAGCTGACGATTTGGTGAAACCTCGATAATTTTATGTCCCAGAAGATCAGTTAGTAACATATAATTTGGGTGATGAGGTTAATCCACGACCAGTTAAGGTTAAGGCAGGATTGTCACAGACATTTCAAGAGGATTTGATACGACTCCTGCATGAGTTCTCCAATGTTTTTGCTTGGGACTATCGCGACATGAAAGGTCTTGATCCGCGGATCTATCAACATCGGGTAGTGCTTAAACGAGGGGCAAGGCCAATCAAACAGTCCGGTTATCGCATGAACCCCAATTATGTAGCACAGGTCAAAGCAGAACTCGATCAGTTATTGAAGGTGGGATTCATTGTACCAATCGAGCACACTGAATGGATATCACCAATCGTGATTGTTCCGAAGAAAAATAAACAGGTGCGTATCTGTGTTGATTACTAGAAACTGAATGCTACTACTGTACCGGATCCATTTCCTCTCCCCTTTCTGGACACAATGCTCGACCGGGTGGCAGGGCACGAGATGTATTCATTTTTGGATGGTTACAGTGGTTATAACCAGGTGAGGATGGCAGAACAGGACATACCTAAAATAGCCTTTATCACAAACTGGGGTGTTTATGCTTGTACGGTAATGTGGTTTGGGTTAAGGAATGCTCCAAGCACATTTCGACGATGTATGCAAGAAGTCTTTTCACCCTATTTGACTACTTTTTATGCAAGTATATTTGGACTACTTTTCCTTATTTGGCAAGACTGCGGCGCACCTATATCATTTACGGTGCTGCTTTCAAAAATGTCGCAAATACCGATTATGCTTGAATCGGACAAAATCTATGTTTGCGGTCTCTTGTGGCAAACTCCTCTGCCATATTATCTCTGAGCAAGGCATACAAGTTGATCCGGATAAAGTTGCAGCCGTGTTGCAGGCACCAGTCCTTACAACACCGAAAGAAGTTATGTGCTTCCTGGGTCAAATCTAGTGGCATGGCAGACATTTACGGTGGTTAGCTCATTTAGCTCATGAATAGTACTCCACGGCAGTACGAATGGACTTCAGAATGCCAAACTGCATTTGATCGTTTAAAAGGATTATTGACGAAGGCCCTAATTTTGCAACCCCCTGATTGGGAACGCCCGTTCCATGTCTTTGTAGATGCATCGGACATCGCCATTGGAAGCATTTTAATGTAGCAAATTGACAAATGGTTTCGGCCTACATATTATGCAAGTCGCTGATTAGCCCCTGCTGAAAGAAATTATTTAGTGACCGAAAGAGAATGTCTCGGGTTGGTGTACTCTATGAAGAAATTCCAGCATTATTTGTTGGGCCGAAAATTCACCTTTTACGTGGATCACATCGAACTTGTGTATTTAGTCCGGCAGCAACATTTAGGTGGTCGCTTGGCTCGATGGGTTTTATTACTACAGGAGTTCGACTATGAAGTTATTCATCGACCCGGCACAGCACATGCCTTGGCGGATTTTCTATCTCATTTAGTTTCCGGTGAAGCTCCAGTGGGGGTTGATGACACTACACCGGCAATTTATGCTACTGAGCCAATTGTTGAAGAATCTACAGAACCTCTTGTGCCCCCTACCTACTACGATACCTTACTAACTTTTCTAACTGACGGTTGTCTTCCTCCCCATACTCCTCCTGCTCTGCAGTGGAAGTTTGCAGTTTACAGTCGTAGATTCCGGTTGATTGTAGGTCAACTGTACTACATGGATCATACTGGTGTTTTACTTCGCTCTATCCGACCACATGAAAACGAATCGATTATTGCTATGGCTCATTCATTACCCTCAGGTGGACATTTCGCAGCTGATCTTACTCACCGTAAAATTCTACAAAGTGGGCTCTGGTGGCCTACAATGTACAAAGTTGTGACCCAGTTTGTGCAGCAGTGTGATACCTCTCAACGGTCTGGACAGCCATTACAGTGACACTTCTTTCCTCTGGAACCTGTCTTACCTTTGGAACCCTTTCAGAAGTTCGGGCTCGATTTTATTGGACCAATATCACCACCAGTAACCCTTAGAAACAATCGATATATACTGACTTGTACAGATTATGCCACCAGGTGGGCAGAAGCTTGGGCTTTACGGTCCACCACAGCTATTTCGATGGCAAAATGCCTGATGAAGGACGTATTCCCGCATTATGGATTACCTCTAGAACTTGTGACCGACCAAGGAACACATTTCGCCAACAATTTAATGCGAGTACTAACTCACACTTTTCAAATTCTGCATAAATTCAGTTCACCATACTATCCGCATGCTAATGGTTTGGTTGAAAGCACCAACAAGATACTGTTGAATATGCTCCGCAAGTTGATCTTAGAATCTCCAGAACGATGGGACCAGTTACTACTCGCGATTTTGTGGGCTTACTGGACTACCTACAAAGTTGCTACTGGCATGACCCCATTCAAGCTTGCTTATGGATTGGAAGCCATTGCATCGATGGAAGTAGTAGTGCCAAGCCTACACGTGGCCTTAACTTAGAAATTGCTGCTAGAAGACTCTTTGCCATTTTGGTTGGATGCACTCAGGGCATTGGATGAACAGCGCTGGGAAAGCTTCATGACTCTTCAAGAAGTTAAGCTTCGTCAAGCCCATACCCATGATCGGTTCCTCAGGACTCCTGTGTTTACGGTGGGCCAACTTGTGTTATTTTATAATGCTAAAACAAATCAATCTGCTGGAAAATTTAAATTATAGTGGTTCGGTCCTTACCGGATTAGTGATCAAGTGGGACCCGCTACTTTTTGGTTGACTACATTGAACGGAGTTTCCCTTCCCAAAGCGATTAATCGTCGGGTTCCGGCTGAATATAGACTGTAAGTCTCCTCGTTTTGATATCTACCTATGATTAATCGTCGCCCTGTGTTACTGTATCTGCTCATGCATGCATGCCATAATTATGAAGGTTATCATTTCAATACCGTGCGATGATTAGGGTTTTCGATCGCCTCTTGTTGCCCGTGTGTCTACTTAATCTTGTTCCTTTTACTGATAATCGCTATTGTGTCTGTGTGTTTCTGCGTTCTTTGTTTTCTGTGTTCTCTGTGTTCTTGTGCTTTAGCGTGCGTGTCATGGAAGCACTAGCCAATGTCGCTACATTCCGTGAAGGACTCACTCCTGAAGTGAGTGAGTTTTTGCGTATCTATGGTCTTTTGAGATTCGCTAAATTGCCTTGGCATTCAGTGGAGTGTCAACCATTTTATGCACAGATTATTTCCGCTATCACTGCCACACCTGCTACGGAGCAGAGTTGGCCTATCCGTTGTTTACCCTCATGAGTTGTGATCACTTTGGCTTCGTTTGCCGATGCCTTTCGACTTCCTCGGGATGGATTGGAGAATGGTCCACTCCTTCCTATAGCCACCATGACCACGTTATTTCCACGGCACTCATCTAATGAGTACGCCATTCTGTGCCGACCTGACTCGGAGCATACCGCTTTACAGTTTTTAGTCGCGATTTTGAACTTGCAAAAACGTACCTACGGGATCTCCCATCCCTTTTACTCAATGATAGACATGGCTTCTCGCGAGCCTGTCAATTTTGCATCTTTTTATTTCTGGTGCATTCACCGTGAATGTGTTACAGTTATTAAACAAGTTAATAAGGGTGATCTTCCACGATCACGTCCTCCCCATATCCTCACTTTCCTCTTTCCAGCCATTCAAGCCGTTCAACCCCCACCAAATGCTCCATTCCTATTGCATGAAGAGTCTACTCGGATGCTCGAAGATGAGGAAGATGATGATGTAGATCTTTTTCAAATTCTTCGCCAAAAACGCAGCCGTATAAGTCCGTCTGAGAGCCAGGTGCAAGGATCCAACGCCGGACATGAAGAAGAGGTCTTCCATGACACGGCCACTTCCATCCATGTTGATTCTTTTGTCCATTCTCCTCCAATCAAGCAGCAGGAACAAAGTGCTTCCACCACCGACTCTGAAGAAATTTCTTCTCGGGAGAATTCTCATCAGTAGACTCAAGATGATGTGCAAGCCATTATTGCAGAGATTCTCAATGAAGTGATTGCTCTGGTTGACGCTGTGATTGCCAGAACTGCAGCAACAAAGCAGCCGACCACCGGAATAGTGTTGGTGCCTAATCTTCTTACCCCACTTCCTTCCACCATGAACATTGTTGAGCCAATTGTTCCAGTCCAACTATTATTCTCGACGTACCCCCTTCTCCATCTTCTTCTCCCGCCTATTCTCCACCCTCTTCCCCTCATCTGTTCTTCGCTTCTACATCCAAATCCCTTCCTACCCTTCCTGCTCAAACCCCGATGTTTCATGAACTCGAATCTATGGGTCGACTCTTGATCCAATTCTCGCAGCAGTTACCAATGCAACTGAAGATGGCCACTGATAATATCAGAGAGGAGTTGTAGCATAAAGTTGATTTTTTGGAGGCTGATATTGCCCCACTACAGGAAGAAGCAGATGCCGTTAAAGCAAAAAACCATGCTTTGCAGATGCAACTTCAGCATCTTCAAGCTAGGCTTGCAGAACAAGATACATTAATTGCTCAACGCGATGCAGCATTGGCAAAGTTAAAAGCCAAGGATGTTTTGTTAATTGCTTGTGATGAAGAGATTAAGCAGTTAAATCAGCTGGTACATGATAAAGAAGATGCTCGAGTGGCAATTGGAAATTTGTTGAAAGAAACTCGAATCCAGCTTGATGAAGTCGTGTAGAAAGGACAGGAGATGGCTACTTTAGCTAAGCAGACTAATGCAGAACTCCAGGCCGTAACTACCGATTTGTTTCAGGCAAATTCTGCCCTAAAATCACAGACAAGTCTTACAATTCAACTTCAGAAGGAGATAGCTGGGCTTCGGAAGGAAAGAGATGCTTATTATCAGACAATTCAATATCAAGCTCAAGAGCTGGAGCAAAGAGAAAAGCAGTTAGGTTTTCAAGCAGAGCACCTATCAAGAATTGATAATCAAATTGCTGAAATGAGATTGAGCCGAGATGCAGCCCTTGCCAATGACTTTTATTTGCAAGAGGCCTTTTTGTAGTCGCAGACTGATACGTTGATAAGCTAGGTCATTGCGGCAAGTTCTGTTCAAACTGACGCACAACTGGTAGAGCCAGAGACACTAAAGCTGATGTTGGATTCCTTAAAACAACAAATCTATAGAACCTTCAAATTAGCAAGAACTATGTATATACAAGGCATCATAGACGAGCCTTAATTTTGTTTGCGTTGTAGGTTCAAGTCCACCGTGCATGCCAGTGTAAGGCCGCCGGATTGGCATCATGTAATTTATATTTTCATATACCGCACGTACTCAAAGGTTGTAGCGAAGTGTTGTACCCTTTTTATCAATCAATGAAGAGACATTACGGTGGCTCTCCGGTAGAGAGGAGACGGGATCGCCAGACTGTCTGACTGGGCGATTTGCGACCCTGCAGAGACATTGTAGTGCAGATTTTCGTAATTCTGAGTATTGACACTTTATCTTGTTGAATTACATTAATTCTGATTAACATAGTAATGTTCGTTGGCGATAATAAGTCTGTGCGACGATAATTATTAGTCTCTACATTACATACTGTGAAAAGCCTAACCGGAATATGAACAGTAATACTGTGTAGAAGACATTATACTGGATAATAACGTACTGCTTGTTTGATAAGTTAACTGGGAAAATAAGATACAGGTACCCCTACCATCCCCAAGAACCCGAAAAGAGATTAAAAGTGGACTTGACGGTAGTCTTCACTTTTAACATGTAGTTGGATGCTCTTTAACAAGTAGTCTTGAGCCTCTACAAAGTGTGATCCTCTAATAACATAATATGTGTAGTCTTTACACAATCTATCATTGAACTCCTCCACCAAACCGCACTCGTTTGGATCGACCATTACTAGGAATGGTGCAACACTTGCATGTGGATTTATCTTCATCTTCATCTTGAGATTATGCATACAGAGGTTATGGGGCTCCCTTATCTCAAGAGGCCTCCTTCCTATAAGTGGGTCAATGGGGGGTCTTTGGATGAAGGTAATGGGGAGATGGAAAAGTTGCCCCTTCTTCACGAGCTTCCTCTTTACAATATCCTCTCTAATCCTATTCTCTTTAGTTAGAAAAATCCTAGATGCAAGATCTCCACCCAAGGCAACCATATCATCTTGAGAGTTTGAGCTTTCTGTTGATTCCACATCGGTGGGCTTTGTAGTCTTCTTCTGGGGCTTCTTCTATATGGGCTACTTACCCTTTGACTTTAAAGGTGTCATCTTCCATTAGTGGGTCAACATGGTATTCCCTTTTATCCATGGCAAGAGATCCACAATCAGATTGTCCAAATCCTTGCAAATCTGAGCAAGCCTCTTTGGCACACATCATTATGGACATAGAAGTTCCATTTTGCAAATGGTAGTCCTTAATCCTTTTGAAGTATCCACTATGAAAAGTAGGTTATCTAAATCCTCATCCTCATAGTCCACCTTGAACACTAGGCCATACTGAAAAACTTGGGTGGTGGTTATCTTTCCCCTTGCATAGGCCCCTGCAAATACAAGCACGGTGGCAATTTTCTCTTCTATGTATTGAAGGCACCACTCCAAGTTTTTCATGTCTCGAGGTGGTCTATCTTTCGTACTGATTTCAGTCTCTTTGGATTTATCTTTCCTGACTACCTCTTCCTCAATTAGCTTGATACTACTATGGCCACCTGATGATACGACGATTGGATTACTTGCATGCTCACATGACAAAGACAAATGCATCTTCTTTGGCTTCACAACATGTCCAATGCTTTTATCCTGAGCACCCTCTCCTCAGCTAAGCATCACCTTCAGCCTCTTAACTAACTTCTCCCCGCACTTCTCTATGTCCCTAAAGTGATACCAGAAATCTTAGCCAAAGGCATGACATTAATCTTAGCCAAGGCGAACTCGATGCGAGGCATTGACTTTTCGAGCCAAGTTGATGCTAGGCGTCGACCTTGTGGGCCAACTCAATGCTAGGCATCAAGTTTGCAGGTCAAGTTGGACATCAACTTGGCCCACAAACTCAATGCCTAGCATCAAGTTGGCCCATAGGGTCAATGTTTGACATTGAATTGGCCCAAAAAGTTGATTCTTGGCATCAAGTTGGCCCACAAGCTCGATGCCTAGCATCAATTTGGCTGGAAAAGTCGATGTCTCACATCGGGTTCATCCAAAACATTGATACGTAGCACCGACTTTGCTCGCAAACTCGATGCCTGGCATTGAGTTGCATCACCATGACCTTGGACATAAATTTCAATTCATTCAAACAAAATATAGAAATTTGTAGGGCTTTGCAAAGGAATCTTTAGTTGCTGGGTAAATTTGGGTTACTTGTGAGACATTTTGTTAGCACCCTTCTTCTCCATTGCTCACTTTCTGCTTTTCCTCTACTTTGTTTGCTCTTTTTCTCTCTGTGATCTTTTGCTCTTTGTGCTCTATCTTGACTCGTGGATGTGGAAAATGAGGCTCAAATCCTCTCATCTATTTATAGACCTTTGGATGAGTTAGACTATTACTAACTAGATATAACAGAGTCAAACTAGGTGTAACTTGATGGCACAACTCAACTATAGATTTGAAGCAAGAAACAATCAATTACAGCCAAATCAAAGTTTGTTATTTTTTTGTCAAATTTGGTTATCAAAAAAGAGTGTTGGACATTTCATCCATTCTTTTGGCTTTAAACGTACAAGAAATGCATACTCATATTAAACTCATACTCATATTAAACTCATACTCATACTAAACTCATACTAAACACATACTCATACTCATGCATCAGAATTGTAGGGAAACTCAAACTAGCATAGTGGCATGCAGGTCTACTCATCTCATGAGATACAAAAATGGTTTTTAATTAATAAATTTAATACATTGTATGTACTGACTTATGCATACATGTTTTTTATTCATGTCCATCTAGAATATAAAAGAATCAATTTAACTAGAAGGAGTAAAAAAATCAAAAAACATGTCATGGAGTCTCTAC
This sequence comes from Ceratopteris richardii, assembly GCA_020310875.1. Taxonomy (NCBI): domain Eukaryota; kingdom Viridiplantae; phylum Streptophyta; class Polypodiopsida; order Polypodiales; family Pteridaceae; genus Ceratopteris; species Ceratopteris richardii. The sequence goes on along the minus strand of CM035433.1, from coordinate 122,786,211 downwards.
AATAAGTGAATCATTCACAAGTAGACATTCATTCATCAAAAGAAAATCAATGAGGTGTGGCAAGTGTGAATAATAGATAAAAGTGACGAGAAGTATGATATGGGAGGAGGATCAAGTTGGTCTCCTGATGAGCCATGACTAAGTACACTAAGCAATGAGACATGACTTGTTGTTCTCTCAATGAGAAGTACATGACTAAGTACTTGGTGAGGGGAGCTTCTCCCATGATAAGTGTTTGCTCTATACAAGGAAGTAGAAAGGCTTCAAGTTTGTGCAAACAAAAGCCAAAAACAAAGTACAAAGAAAAATTCTAACCTAACCACTTAACTGAACTAATGAACAAATTTCTCAAAACCCCAATCCAATCTTGAAATCTTACTCTTTGAAAGGTAAGGTAAAGGATGCTAGAGGGCCTTTTTCCCAAGTAGATAAAGAACTTGAGCTCATGCAAAAACTTGCAAGTTCTCGATGAGGTATGTTTGCATTATCCAAAAATCCATCACACAAGTTATCGTATGCAATACAATGCTTACTCGTACACCATAAATGGATTAACCTATGAAAAATAGACCTCTACAAGCATATGCAACATGTCTATCTGATTGTAAAAGGCTAGACATACTTGATCACACACAAAGAGAGCTATCTGATAGTGAAATGTGTTTTGGAGGTTGCCTATCTTTTTTTCAATTTTACATTGATGGATTGTACATTTGTTTTCAAGATTGATGGATCGTACAATGATAGATTGCCTATCATGTATCTCTCCATTTTTAAATGAGCAATCAAATCATACCTCTTAATGATTCTTTATTGTGACATAAAGTCAAATCGTACAACCCATAATAATGGGCACAATCTGTCTTCATAATTATCTAGACATGTGATTTGGGAGATATAATCATTGATGTTACACTTTTAGTGTTTATATATTATAAAGGGAAGGCTCTTACACTTCCATCAATGAAGATGAACTCCTTCTTTTTAGTAGATTTCTAGGCAACACCTCTCTCTAGTGATCTTGATAGACTTTCAAATTCATTGTTTACAGTGGATCCTTTTATGAAAGATGTCCATGGCTTAGAATGTATCAATGATTCTATGTTCTGAGTTGATTCATTTAAGTTAGATTCACAATGCAACAATGCTCAATCTAATCCACCTATTGAACCCAATCCACCTATGGATCTCTCTTCGGATTCAAGTGCATGTGGAGCAAAGGATGTCAGAAGAGAGAGAGAGAGAGAGATAGAGAGAGAGAGAGTATATAAAACATGAGGTGTTTTAAGCAAAGGTCTCGTCAAGTAAGTCAAAGAAGATTTCAATTCCTTACTTAAGATAGAAAAATTGCATTGGACATTTTGAAGCATTGTTGTGGTTTGAAATGTTTGTATAAATTAGTAATGAAGGAACTAAAGCAACTAAAAGAGAAATTCTTCCATTTATATAGTGAAAGGCAAGATATATACCTTGTTTCTCACATGCAAATGATTGAGGATAACATGACAATAACACATGTTGCTTTTGAATATTACTTTAGTCAAGGGATCTGATGTTGTAGGGCTCCATTTAAAATTTTGATGGGCATGGGAAATTGAGGAATACATAAGATTCAGCAAGGGGTGATCAATGGAGACTTCATTTTTTATACATATCAAGGATTTAAAAAAAAAAGGATCTATTGTTCATCATGCAATGAGTTGGATGATGAACTATTCTAGTTTGCATTGTGAAGTTATGCCTACAACTGGAAGGTTACACTTATCATATAACTTTAAAGTATTTCAAGTCTATAAAGAAGAGGTAGAAAGTAAAAATGAAAAGTATGTCCTGTATCAACATTTTACTCAATATGGAGAGAAGATTTTAACAATGTGAGTATTTCTCATAAAGTTAGAATGGGTGAATGCTCACTTTATGCCACTTTGAAAAACATGGCAAAGGGGGCCACAACACCACAATTAAAAGATAATTCTAAAAGTCTTCTAAAGAATTATTGTGAAAGTCAAGATTTAGAAAGAAAGAAAGCAATTCATCATTGAAGTAAAGCATTCAAAAATACAAAGTGTTATATGTGTTTGTTGATTGATGGTATGGATCAAAAGAAAATATTTCTGCCCCATTTTTCTTGCATTCCTAAAGACATTGGAGATGAAGTCCTTGTGCAAATGCATTTGTTTGCTACTTCGGTATACAATGCAACCATAAAGTTGAAGGTTTTCTTCACATATCCCAACATGCATAATGATCCAAACCTTAGAGCTACTGTGATTCATAAAGTTTTGCAATCATGGGAGGATCTTTTGCCACCAAATCTGTAGCTTGACAATACTGCAAGAGACGATAATCATTCTATAGTCTTTGGATATTTATGCATCCTTGTTGATAGACAACTATTTTAGAAGGTTAAAGTAAATTTCCTTTTGGTTGGGCACACTCATGATCACATTGATCAAATGTTCAGTGCATTCTCTAAGAGGTTGGCATGCCATTATGCTTTTAGTCTTCCAATATTATCTGTGTTGATTTTTGAAGCATATACTCCAAAGACTGAAGTTCAACACCTTACATAGATTTATGACTTTAAGAAGTTTTGCTTAGCAGGTATTGATAACACTATTAAGGTTTTGGCTCCATTTCACAACATTAGTTTCAACCACATATTCTTGACGAAGAGGCTTGATGACATTACTATTTTATTCGCAAAGCAATATTCATGTTCTCTTGGGTGGGAGTCTAAAGATGGATGCATATTTTTATTGCATGTGCCTAATTTTTCTCTGTATGTTGCAAAATAAACACCATGTGCAGATAAAAGCAATATGGAGAGATGTGGATATAGCAAAAGTCTTAGAGGCCATTAAAGATATTGATCAAAGACGAATAGAGGCTTCGATAGTCCACTGGTATTATACGAAAAGTAGTAATGCATTCATGTGTAAGTATAACTTAGAAATGGTATGTCACACCAAACGAATAGACTCAAAAAGAATATTTGAAGTACATCCACTCTCAAAATGGATGATGTAGATATTCTTGCTTATGATTTTGCCTTGACAAAAACATGGCACTTGAGGAAACCAACCATCAATTTGATAAAACAAAAGCTTCTATATGTATGTGGGACAACTAATCATAGGCAAACAAGGAAGCTGATGTAGATGGCATCAAACATGGTGTTATTTTGTAGATTCTTGTTTGTGTTGCGGCTTTTGTTGCACCTATTATAGAGAAAATTTATTGGGATGATAGAGATGCTCAGGCACATGCATTGATAGCCTTGCTTGTCAAAGGTGCCATTATTCCTCACATTTTCTCTTGTAGAACAACTAAGGATGCTTGGGATACACTTAGCACTTTATACCAGGCAAGGAATGAGGCTCGTATTGCTTACCTCCAAAAACAGTTGGAGAGTGAGCACATGATTGAAGGAGATTTCATGGATAATTTTCTGACAAAAATGAAACATTTGAAGGAAAAATTGATTTCTGTCGATGAAGTCTTGCCTAACAGTTCACTTATGCATATTGTTTTGAATGGTCTTCTCGATCCATATCAGAGTTTTTCTTCTACTCTTTGTTTGATGATGAAAGGCAAACCAAATGCCTTAACATTTGAGGAGTTAGTCTCTATTTTGTTGTAGGAAGATCAATCTAGGCAGAATAGGTCCATTATGCATGTTGTAGATCAATCTTTCTTGGCTAGTCAGAAGGGCAAAGGTAAATGAAGCTCTTCTTCTATTAAGCAAAAATCTGCTAATTCTTCACAATCAAAGAAGGATGACAGAGATGACAAGAAAACGGAAAAGTAGAAATTTTTTTGCAAGTACTGTAAAGAAAATGATCATGTCATAAGAATTGTCCAAAACTAGCTACAAAAGAGGCAAAGAAAAAGTAGGCTGGAATGGTTGTTGTAGAGGCCTCTACACCGAAAATAGAGTCTGCTAATCTAGTGAAAAATGAAGAATGGGTGTTTACTATTGTTTCTAATTTTGAACCATCCTCTCCTGAATAGTGTATATCTATAGTAGACTTAGATGTTAGGTACTTTGATAGTGGGGCAAGCAAACATATTACCTTGCATCGTAGTTTCTTCACTTCACTTGAGCCTGCCCCTACAAGGAATACTATCACACGCACCAGCAACTCCTCTTATCCTGTCATGGGAGTTGATACAATCATTTTGACTACTATTGATGGTAGTTCGATTACATTGTCAGATGCTTTATTTATGCCAGTGATCGAGAAGAATATGTTATCAGTTACAACTTTATCCAAGATTGGCTTGGTTGTGTAATTTGTTGATGACAGATGTATAGTTCATGGTCTATCAAATGACAATGTGATTGTTGCTTCTGCATTTTATGTGGTGGGCTATATAAGCTCATAAACTATAAAAAGGTTGTGAATGATTCGGCATGTGTAGTACATGATTCTCAGGCTATGTTAGATGCAAAGCTTTGGCATGCACACTTTGGTCATCTGAATTTTGCTAGTTTGCTATGCCTATATAAATATGAAATGGTGTCCTCTTTGCCCAAACTTGAGGCACCTAGTAAACATGTTTGTGAAGGCCGTATTTTGGGCAAAATGGAGCATTCTTCCTTTCCAAAAGATAGTTCACTTCAAGCTACTCAGGAATTGTAGCTTGTTCATAGTGATTTCTATGGTCCTATGTAGACACCCTCTTTTGGAAACTATCTTTACTTCGTGACTTTCATCGATGATTTTTCCATGCATGCATGGAAATATCCAATGAAAGAAAAATTTGAAGTGTTCATGTGCTTCAAAGAGTTTCTAGTTTTGGCTGAAAAATCTGTCAGCATGAAAATGGGCACCCTCCATTCTGATCAAGGGGGGGAATCTATGTCCTCTGACTTTAATGCATTTTTGGCTGAATGTGGGATAAAACATCAGTGTAGAGTGCCATATACATCTCAATAGAATGCAGTTGCTGAACAAAAGAATAGGTCACTCATGGAGATGGCAAGGTGTATGGTCAAGAGTCATGCTTTACTGCATAGTTTATGACTTGAGGCTATTATGTGTGTAGCATATGTACTTAACAGGTGTGCCACTAAAGTGCTGCACTCTATCACTGCATATGATGCTTGGCATGGTTGCAATCATCTATTACTCATCTTTGTGTTTTTGGTTACTTGGCATATGCATTAGTGCTTGAACAACCCCACAAAGAATTGGATGATAAAGCAGTGAAATGTATTTTTTGTTGGGTACAAATCTGAATGCAAAGGCCATCGTCTGTATCATCCACAAACTAAACACATTTTGGTTAGTCGTGATGTTGTTTTTGTTGAAGATGCTATTCAACCATTACTTTCATGTCCTAAGGAGACACTAGTTAGCTCCAAAGACATGTATGATACTTTGCTGCCTCTTTTTACAGGTGGATAGTCTAGTGCTAGTTCTAATGAGGCAACTTCTCAGCCTTTATAGGTTTCATGTGATGATGCAGATCAGTTTATCTCTGATGAAGATTTACATGATGCACTTGTTGATGAGAGAGCTCATATTGAGGAGGCCAAGACTATGCCAAAATGGTTGGTGTAGACTGTAATAAAGTAAGTCTATGATCCAAGGGTCTGGCCGGTTCAGACAGATCTGAAATCGGACACCGTTTGGTCATCCGTGTATATGACCAAAGATCTCGAGTTTAGACTTACTAGGAGGTCTTGTGCTCTTGTGAACAAGTGAACCACTTAGCTTAGTGGTTAAGACTCAAGGGTGTGAAGGACGAGGTCTTGGGTTCAATCCCCATGAGGTACATGGGAAGAGTATTTTGCCCAAAGAGCTCTAGAACCTTCTAGAAGCATCCACTGGACACTTGGCACACATGTAGTTACATGGCTGACACTTGGATGATTAGCATTCACCTGCCCAAGAAGGTAGTCCCCTGGAGAGAGCTATATATAGAGGCATTTGGTTGGGAGGAGAGTCATCTCTCTAGCATGTGGTGGTCGTAATCCTTGTACTGTTGCATTGGTATCAGAGCCTTCTCCATAGCTCTCACCTTCATCAATTTGCTCTCTCCTATATGCGTGTGCATAAGTCCTTCTACGAAATCGAAGATGGCTCACGGCTGATAGGAGAAGTATGCTCGCGTTATAAAGCTTAGAGAGAAGCTTTGCAAAAGCTAAGCATAACACCATCTCTACTGTGAGGAACAAGGGATTCGAACCCTCGTTCCCCCGTCCGGAGGATGTTACTCTATCCACAAGGACCAACAGGCGCTCGCGAAGACTGCTCTAGACCATATTTCTTTATTCGATAAAAGCTCCCCACCAAGAACACAAAAAGGTTCATCATCTCTGCCATAAGTCCCACGGGACTCGAACCTCCGTCCTAAGCCTTGGAGATCGATCGCCTATCCACGAAGTACACTGTGTATATTTTTTATCCTAACGGGCAGACTTTATATATTTTTTTGGCGCAGAATAAAAAGGAGGGGACCAAAGCGCAGTTCCTCACACTGCTCAGACCGCGGGATCGAACCCTCGTCACCCCGTTCAGAGGGTGCTTTCCTATCCACGAAGCTGCACCCGTTCGCGCGAGTGTTCGTTCGTGAGAGCATTGATCATCGTTATTTTGCTGTAGAAAGACTTCAAAAGGAGCTAAAACATCTAATCTTCTCTGCTGCTGCCCCACGGGATTCGAACCCAGGCGACAAGCTTGGGAGATGTACGAAGTAGCCAAGGCGCTCAAGTTCCTGTTCGACCAGAATCTATAGAATATAACCTGAATCTTGATGCAGCGCCGAAGATCGAGAGTATCAAGGATACAGATTATAAGAAGATTCAAGCAACTGTTGCCCGAAACTCCAAATCTATTGAGTCTTGGGAGAAATCTTCTTTAAGCCAAAGAAACTAGCAAGGACAATTAAAGTTTGATGGAAGTGGAGCTGTGGAGTGAAGATCCGGAGGCCTTTTGGTGATCGAAGTCAAACTAACTTTGAATTCGGACCAAAGTCTTGAGAGAAATGATGGAGAGTGTTAATCTCCAAAAGAACAAGTTAACCTTGAAATTAGACCACCTCTATATCAAGATTAACCTTAGACTCCACCAAACTTGGAAATCATTCATCAAATTATCAGAAATATTGAAAGTTCTGAAAAATTCAACTTCTCTGAAAAGTCTGCTGCAGATTAGTCACTCATTGACTAATCAATCCTGTAAAGTTTTTGATAAAACTTTGCACAACACTTCGCCTTAAGGTTGCGCAACTCTGCCAAGTTAAATCTCTCAAAAAGATTAAGTACACACTGAGAAATGTGTGAAACACTTTACCTATGTCTGAAAGTGCTTCTCTGCAATGGCGACTTTGACACCTGTAACTTCTTAGCACTGGTTCTCTCAATTCTGAACCCGTTTGATCAAGATCTTCTAGCCATAGATGGCTTACCTTCCAACTTATATTTTGAGCCCTCACTTGTGTAAAACTTTACACTGTAGACTGAGCAATGATCATTTCATTGAAGATGAAATGTGCGCCAGATTTCTCGACTCTTAAAACATTCTTACATATGAATGTTCCTAAACGAAATTCTCACAGCCTGATTACAATTAACCTCTCAAATTCTAGCCATAGATAGATTAACTATGGACTTAGATACGTGCAAAAGGATTTCTCAAAAGATTGAACACAGAAGGAGCAGACAGCAAAATATCGGGCGCAAAAATTCTCGATTTCTCAGAAAATTTACATCTAAGTGAGGATGGACAATTCACTCACTCTTCATGTGTCTAATGACACTAATTTCTCTCTCTCTATTCTCAAATCTCTTCTGCTCTCCTTGCCCGACATTTTCCAATCATATTTATAGATGAATATATACAAGTGTATGACTAAACAAAGATATAAGTCAGCTAATGTACATATGTGTACATATCTTTTGATTTTTCTGAATATCTCCTTCCTTCAATCACCTGACTTTGTTTTCTTCTTGACTCCTTGTCTTCATTTCTCCATAATCCTTCAATTGATGATTGTCATGCACCAACAGCTCCCCCTCAATCATTAATTGAGATTCTTCTCTATCTTCTTTACTCCAGCCATATCCTTGAATCTTTGTAGTTTTGGTCCATCTAGACTTTTAGTCATCATATCTGCAAGTTGATCTTTTGTGGGAGTGTGTATGACTTCAATCTGCTTCTCAATGACCTTCTCTCTCAGAAAATGATATTGTATTTCAATATGCTTAGTTCTAGCATGAAACACAGGATTAGCTGCCAAGTATAATGAACTCATATTGTCTCCACAAATAATAGGAGTACTCTGAATCACATCAAAAACTTTCAAAAGTGTCTTTAGCCATATTACCTCTTTTGCAGCTTCCACCATACCTTTATATTCTGCCTCTGTAGATGACAAAGCAACTGTATGTTGCTTCTTGGAACACCATGAAATCAATTTGTCTCCTACATAGCACAAGTATCCATGTGTTGATCTTCTATCATCAACATTACCTGCCCAATCTGCATCACTATATATCTTGATTCTTGTATCTGAAGTAAACCCATAGTACAACCCTTCTCTGAGTGTACCCTTGATGTACCTAAGTACTCTTTGTCCTGCAATCCAATGTTCCTTTCTAGGACAATGCATGAATTGTGAAAGCACACCAACTGCATATGACAAGTCAGGCCTTGTCAATGTAGCATAAATCAAGCTACCAACCAAACTTTGATAGAGTTTCATATCTCTGAACTCTTCTCCTCCAAACCTAGACAATTTATGGTTCACTTCCAAAGGTGTAGGTGCAACCCTGCAATCTTCCATTTTAAATTTGGTTAGCAAATTTTTAAGATACCTTTCTTGGGTCACATATACTCCATGTTGAGTATAAGAGATCTCCATTCCCAAGAAGAATGATAGGTTCCCCAAATCACTGATTTTGAACTCTTTCTCCATCTGCTCCTTGATCATTTGTATCCCCTTATCATCTGTTCCTGTAAGTATTATGTCATCAACATAAATACACACATAAATGAACCCATCTTCACTTGCTTTGACTAGCAAGCTACTATCTGCCTTTGATGCTTGAAAACCAAGATCATTCAAGAATTTCACAAGCCTATAATTCCAAGCCCTTGGGGCTTGCTTCAACCCATACAAAGCTCTTTTGAGCTTACACACATAATTTGGACTCACTTGATCTTTGAACCCATCTGGTTGCTCCATGTAGACTTCATCTGAAATGTAACCATTCAAGAAAGCATTTTTAACATCTAATTGAGACAACTTCCAACCTTTACAAGCAGCAATTGCAATGAGTGTCCTGATGGTTGTCATCTTTGCCACAGGACTATATGTCTCATCATAGTCCACTCCATATGTCTGTGCATACCCTTTCACAACAAGTCTAGCTTTGTACCTAGACACACTTCCATCTGCAAATCTTTTAGTTTTGTAAACCCACTTACATCCAATGATCTTCTGACTATTAGGTTTAGGAACCAAATCCCATGTTTGATTCTCTATCAATGCATCATACTCCTCTTGCATAGCATCTTCCCAATTCTTCTTCCCTTTGGCTTCTTCATATGTAGAAGGGTCTTCATCTGCTTTTACCAAATAAGCATAATCTTTAGTAGTCAAGAATGAAGTGTCATAGCTATACCTTGTAGGTTGCCATTTGTGCCTAGATGATCTCCTAACTTCTGCACTTCTTGAGGTCTCTGGTTCATAACATTCTGGATCAAACCTTGGCCTCTCTTCAACTTCAATCTGCACTTCATTACTCTCACTTTCATCAAGTAATTGAACCTTTGCTTTACCTTTCCTTTGTTCCACTACTTCTTCATCATCTGCATGTACATTATATTTACCTGCATACCAAGTACCTTGCTCATCAAATGTAACATCCTTGGATACAATAAATTGCTTTGTGGATGGACTCCACAACCTGTACCCCATTTGCTTATCATCATAACCAATGAATACATACTTCTCTGCCTTAGGCTCCAACTTATGCCTCAATTGAGATGGCACATATGCATATGCCAAGCATCCAAATATTCTGCAATGATCCAAGGTAGGTTTCTTACCCCACCAAGCTTCATATGGTGTCATACCCTGCAAAGCTTTACAAGGCAATCTATTAACCAAATATGTAGCTGTATTAACAGCCTCAGCCCACAAATAATTTGGGCAATTCTTCTCTTTCATCATGGACCTTGCAAACTCAACAAGAGTCCTATTTCTTCTTTCTGCTACCCCATTTTGTTGAGGAGAGTACCTGCAAGTAACTTCTCTCTTTATACCTGCATTCCACAAATAATCATTGAACTCATTTGAAAAATACTCTCCCCCTCCATCTGACCTTAGTCTCTTCAATTTTTGACCTGTAATCCTTTCTGCATATGCATGATAGTGTTTAAATGTATTAAACACTTCTGACTTTTCCTTAATCACATAAATTGTGATCCACCTGGTAGCATCATCAACATATATGACATAATATCTTGAACCATTTATACTAAAGTCCTTTGAAGGACCCCACACATCTGTATGCACCAATTCAAGTCTTTCTGAATACATAAACCCATGCTTGGAATAGGATTGCTTATGAGCCTTACCTAATTGACATGCCTCACATCTGTATGTCATATGTTGACCTGCAATGTTAGGCATTCCAAGCACTGAATCATTGTTAATCATTTCTTTGATACCTCTTTCATTAAAGTGTCCAAGTCTTTTGTGCCAAAGATCCAATTCTGACACCTTCTGCTCTCCATAAGTGAACATAGCATGTCCAACATTTCCTTGTACCTTCAATGTGAAAAGCCTTCCTTCTTTCTTTCCTGCAATAACTTGTTTATACCCTTGACTAGGGTCTTCCACATAAACTCCATCATTTGTAAACCTTACCTCATAACCTTTTTCCACAATTTGACCTACACTGATCAAATTCTTTGGAATTGTGGGAACATAGAGTACCTTACTCAGAAGAGTGCTCCCATCCTTAGCTTTGACTGAACCAATTGACTTTACCTTATGCTTTGTATTATCACCTGTCTGCACTGTATGATTAATTGCATTATGATTTAGGTCAGTCATCAAAGCAATATTTCCACTTAAGTGATTACTACATCCTGAATCAATATAGAACACTCTCATGTCCTCATGTGAGGTTTCACATGTATTCATAATGAGAGTCGAATCCTCCTTTTGATCTGATGCATAGTTGTAGTAGGTGTTATTATAGGATTGATTTTGGAAGCTTCTTCCTCCACCTCTTCCAAAAGAATTCCTACCACCTCTACCTCTGAAATTTCCTCTCTGAAATCTACCACCTCTTGCTCTTTGATTAAAGTTCTGATAATTACCATTGTTTTGATTATTGTGCCAACAATCATGAGATAGATGATTGGTCTTACCACATATCCAACAAGCTCTTACATTCTCTTTGTTGTTTCTGCCTCTTCCTCTACTTCTGCCATTTCCTCTTCCTCTCATGAAGTTTGCTTGATTTGAAGTACCTTCTTCTTCACCTGATTGTTGCTTTCCTTTGTTGGCTTTCTTCTTGTCTTTAGAATACATTGCATGACCTGCACTCTTATCAACATCTCCTTTGATATCATTCTCAAAAGTTAGCATATGACCTAACAATTGATTCAAATCAGGAGTAAAGTGATCTAATGAAAGTTCTGTAGATAAAATGAAAGGCTTCCATTTCTCATCTCCTCTTAGTCCTGTGAGTATTTGTCTTACCAATTTGTCTTCTTCAATATCTTCATCAACTGCTCCTAAAGAATCTGCAATGTCCTTCATCTTTGTCACATAATCAGAGATTGATTGTGAGGCCTTCTTCTTGAAGGTAGTAAACTCTGCCCATAGTGAAGCCTTCCTTGATTTGGTTGTATTTTGGAAATGCTCTTCCAAAGCATTCCAAATGTCACAAGCACTTTCAAGTCCTCTAATGTGAGGAAGCAAATAGTCATTGACTGCCATGTAGATGATGCTTCTTGCTTGAGCATCCTTCTTCATCCAATTCTTCAAGTCTGCAAGCTCCTCCCTAGTTGGAACACTAGGATCTCTGAATTCTGGCTTTTCTTCATCTCCTGTGATGTATCCTATCAGATCTTTGCTCATAAGGTGAGCTTCCATCCTCATAGACCATGCAGGATAGTTCTCTCTATCCAGCTTTTCAATTTGGAGACTATCTCCCATCTTTGATTCACCTGTAGTCTCAAAACTTTAACCTTTACAGATAATGAATGTACCTTTACTTCGAATGTTGCTACTTCTGATCCTTTTGATACTCTTTGTATGTCTTCCTTTGATCTTTCTTCAACCTTTACCCTTCTGCACCTTCAAAATGTAAAGTTTTGTATTTCTGCAATAGTCGGAGTCTTCTTCACTTCAATTTTGACTCAACCTGCTCTGATACCACTGATGGAGAGTGTTAATCTCCAAAAGAACAAGTTAACCTTGAAATTAGACCACCTCTATATCAAGATTAACCTTAGACTCCACCAAACTTGGAAATCATTCATCAAATTATCAGAAATATTGAAAGTTCTGAAAAATTCAACTTCTCTGAAAAGTCTGCTGCAGATTAGTCACTCATTGACTAATCAATCCTGTAAAGTTTTTGATAAAACTTTGCACAACACTTCGCCTTAAGGTTGCGCAACTCTGCCAAGTTAAATCTCTCAAAAAGATTAAGTACACACTGAGAAATGTGTGAAACACTTTACCTATGTCTGAAAGTGCTTCTCTGCAATGGCGACTTTGACACCTGTAACTTCTTAGCACTGGTTCTCTCAATTCTGAACCCGTTTGATCAAGATCTTCTAGCCATAGATGGCTTACCTTCCAACTTAGATTTTGAGCCCTCACTTGTGTAAAACTTTACACTGTAGACTGAGCAATGATCATTTCATTGAAGATGAAATGTGCGCCAGATTTCTCGACTCTTAAAACATTCTTACATATGAATGTTCCTAAACGAAATTCTCACAGCCTGATTACAATTAACCTCTCAAATTCTAGCCATAGATAGATTAACTATGGACTTAGATACGTGCAAAAGGATTTCTCAAAAGATTGAACACAGAAGGAGCAGACAGCAAAATATCGGGCGCAAAAATTCTCGATTTCTCAGAAAATTTACATCTAAGTGAGGATGGACAATTCACTCACTCTTCATGTGTCTAATGACACTAATTTCTCTCTCTCTATTCTCAAATCTCTTCTGCTCTCCTTGCCCGACATTTTCCAATCATATTTATAGATGAATATATACAAGTGTATGACTAAACAAAGATATAAGTCAGCTAATGTACATATGTGTACATATCTTTTGATTTTTCTGAATATCTCCTTCCTTCAATCACCTGACTTTGTTTTCTTCTTGACTCCTTGTCTTCATTTCTCCATAATCCTTCAATTGATGATTGTCATGCACCAACAAGAAAAGCTCTTCCAAAGGATCAAAGGAAGGACGTAGCTCTATGTGGAGCTAAGTATTTTCCAAATTATGTTTTCATTTTGATATCTCTTTGCTCAAATGCTTTCATTTAGGATGCATTAATTAGGACTAAAGGCATAGTCCAATTATGGTTATCTCAATATGAAAGCTAATTAGAGAACTAAACACGGTATTGAAATGACATAAAAGTATACAAGTACTTTTCAGTTTTAGGTATGCAATTGAAATTTTTATTTCCATTCATGCACAAAAATGAAAAGATTATTTGTGCATAAAAGAATTGTCTTATGCACATCAAGTTCACACTTGCTTGGGAAAGGTAGTTAATTCTCCAGTTCACGCACTTGAATAAATACCTTCTGTCAGAATAGCAAGCAAGTTGTTTTTGCATGGATGCTTGTTTGCATACCTAATAAGCTCAAGATTTGCTTAAGTTCATTACACTTGCATGAACTCACATGCATTTGCACCCAAGAATGGGCATTTGCATACATGAACATGCATTTGCATGCAAGTAGATGCATGAGCATACGCATGATCTTTTGGTAAGTAGCTGAACACATGTACTTTCGTTCCTTTCTTTTTCTAACTTGACTTAGCTAGGTGGAAAAAATAGAGAATTACCTAGTTGCAAGGATCTTGACCATCATGCAACTAAGTATCTAGTCTATTTTTTTCCCAAAAAGTGATACATAGGTAGCACTTAGTAGAAGTCTTTTTGAGGAAAAGAAAGCAAGTTGAAAGTTAGTATCCATAGAGCTACTTTCCAACATGCATGCTGAGTCTAAGTTTGGGAAGAAACCCAGATATTCTTAGCAACTATCAAGGATTTAGTTGTTTTTGGATGTTCATGTTCATGCATCCAAGTAAGGAAGTTTCTGTTGAAACTTGTAAGTTTCAAAATATTTTTAGGAGATTTAATACTTTATTATTCATCAAATATTGATGAAAATAAGTAGAAGTATTGAACTTCTAGAATCCCTGGAACTCTAGTGTTCATAGATGTTAGTTTCCAGAAATGCATCTCAAGGCATGATGCAAGGTCTTCAATCGACGCGGAAACTTTTCAAGGAAACTTGCTTGATTCTATTTAAGCTAATTCAAGGCTTAAAAATGAGAGACCAATATTAGTTGATCTTTAGGAATCAAGTAATTTCCTAAAGACATGACAATTAATGAAATAATTCAAATCATTTTCATTTTTGAAACAGAGATATCTTAGGAAATCCCGATATTTTCTAAAGAAAATTTAGGAAAAGTTCTTTCCTAAAAGATTAGCTTCAAGTGGTATAGCCTTGAATCTTATAAAAATCAAGAATATCTTTTATAAGATTAAGTAAATAATTCCAAGCATTTGCTTGTGGAAAGTTTTCAAATATGGAGACTTTGTTAAAACACTTTTCTAAAGATAAGAAAAGTATGCTTGTGGTTTTTAAGATAAGAAAAGCTTAAACAAGAGATCCAAGCCAAGTAATCTTTGGACTTAAGCTATTTCCTAAAGATAAGCTAATGAAAGAGTTTAATTAACTATTTCACTAGTTAAATGAGAATTATCTTTTGGACAAGCAAAGCCTTAAGTCTTGGTCTTATCCAAAAGTCTAGAATTCCTCTTGAAGATCTTTCCAGTAAAGGAAAAGATTCCAAGATGAATCATTGAACTAGAAAGCAAAAGATTCCAAGATGAATCATCTGCTTCAAGTTATAGCTTAGTATTACTTGATTCTTTGGTAGGAACCAAAAAGTTCTTGAAAGAAAAATCTCCCCAGACGTGAGACTAGCATCTTTCAAGAAAAGTTATATAGTAAGTAGTTCCCGGACATCCCAAACCACTAGAAGTGGTATTTCAAGTCCTATTTGTGATATAACCTAAAGGTATATCAAAGATTCTTAGCTTTGGAATCTGAGAGGCATAAGTGTATGCTTGGACTTGAGAAAGATCTCTAAAAATCCTGCAGGTAAGCAAAGAAGCTTAAAGATAGTTTAAAGAGATCTTAAAGATAAAGACTATAAGTCTTTATTTTTGTCGCAAGGAGCAACCAGACTTGATTAAAACTTGGCCATGATTGTCCAAGAATGTGCGACTAGAACTGCTTTATAGATTGCCCAAGTATTGGCAATAAAATTCCTTTTGGGAATGATTCACTCAAGTTCCATTTATTGAATGGAAAAATTGTGAAAAAGTAAGCTGTTCCCAGTCTGAACAGAGTGAAGTAATTCCAAGTATGTAGTCTGCAACCGTGAAGACGGTACTTAAGTCTGTGGAAGGTAAAACATAAGTGTTTGCCTATCCTTAAAGGGATTTTGGTACAAATCCAGAAAGCATGAGCGGATGCTTAGACTTAAGCAGTAGAGAGATTCCTGTAAAAAGCCCCGGCCGGGATAGGTACCTAAAAGCATCAGTACAGAAGGAATCTAAAGACAAGAAGTTAAAAGCTCTTGTCGCTACAAAATTGTTCAAGAATAACCAATTGAACTTGAATTTGAGAAATTCAAGAACTTGGAATTCTGATTGGTTTTCATTTGAAAACCCTAGCAAAAAGGATTGGAGATATTCTATTAAAGGTTTTCAAGTTCCCAAGGTTAAGGGCAAGATCGTGAGACGATCATGTCAAGGGATTAAAACCTAGAATATCAAGATAGAGATAGTGCCTGAAATTGCAAAATTCTTGTCAAGAATTAAAGCTAGAAGGTTCCCTATCTAGAGATGTTGTAGACTTTAGGATAAAATTCACTCACACGTCAATGTGAGTATAAAATAGGGTGGTATGGGACACCAGATTTTATACTCAGATTGATGTAGGAAAGATGGTATGGGACATCGGACCGTGAGATGATGATTATCTTTTAGTCCTAGTTTGGATTTTGAAGTTAGGTTTCATCCTCAAAGGAATTAAGACTTCAAGAAAAGTTTAATTCATAAAGGATGAAAATAGTATCTTACGATACTTCAAGATGACTTCAAGATCAAGGAAACTGAAGATATGAAGTAAGTAACTTCCAAGATCTTCTTAGAACACTTCAAGCCTAAGTGTTATTGATCAGAAATATTTGATAAATTTCTGAAAAAAGTTGAACTTTGACTTTAAGTTGATCTTTTCAACCAAGGATTTGATTGACAAGTCAAGCACCAAGTTTCTAGTATAACTTCGTAAATTCACTCTTTTGACTCAAAGAAATGCACAAGAATTACATTCCCAGTAAGGAGTCAAAAAGATTGAATGTGACCTGAACTTAGTCTCAAGTGAAGCATTATTTGAATAATAAAACTCATCGATAGAACCTCAGTGGGTCGACACACTGATGTTAGTTACCACACTAGTATCTTGTGGTTAGATGATGTTTTTTATTTGCTTTGAATCTTTTTTGAGAATCCAGCTTATTTCTCTTAAAGATAAAGACAATGCTTCAATACCTTGTTGAAATTGATCTTTGAAAAGTTAAAGTCTTGAGTCATCTAGCCTTTGACTCATAGCAAGTTCGAAGTATGAATTGGTTGTACAAGGTTTTTAGTTTTTTTCTTTCTGCTTTCAAAATCTTTTGGAATTGACTCAGATATGGTATCTGATTTCTTTTACTAAAGACCAGGGTTAGCCGGTTAGAATTAGATAACTAACTTGAACATCCTAGATAGATGTTATGTACAAGAACCTTTTCAATCTTCAAAAGATGATAAGTCTAAGTGGACTTATTCATTTGAGTTTGCTTCAAGTTATAGCATAAATAAAATTCCTAGAGTCCAGTACACTCTAGAATAAGGAACTTAGGAATTGCTCATCAGATTGACGATTCCCAAGAACTTTCAGTAAAAGTCTTTCAGAAAAGTGTCCTAAGTTGGACAATTTTCATTTTGAATTTGAATTGGTGAAGTTAGTATGGTTTATTCCACCGAAATGGTAAACTTTCTCCTACAGTTTACATAGGATGTTTTCAACTCATTGGGACAAAGTAGTCCTATAGTCGAGTGAAAAAATCAAGTAACTGTTAGATCAAAGTAAACCATTGTACAAACATCTAAAGTTAGATGTATGGGACAAACCAAACTTCAAGTTCTCCAAAACAAACTCAAGTGACTCAAGAATTCTCAAAGTTTTGCAAGGGATAAGAATCCCACCTTCATTACTAAGTCCATGCACCAGTTATGCCTAGAAATGGACTAGTAATTTAAATCCACCCAATTCACATGTTTGTGCTTAGATAGCACATCTAGAAACTATGAATTGGCCAGGGATGTGTTTTAGATCCATTATTCTTCACTAGTTTGTACTTTGTCCTGTTCATCAAAGTGCAAAACCAGATAGTGTTTTGAATCATTTGGGCAAGGATGCCACCACAGAGATGAGACATGTTCTTCCAGTTCTAGAACATGACCATGTTCTTCAAGTTTTAGAACATGAGGCTCGGGGGTTGCCTACAATATGTATATAGCTCTATTTTTCGAGGATGAAAATATTTTCCAAGGGGGGAATAATGTAATAAAGTAAGTCTATGATCCAAGGGTCTGGCCGGTTCAGACAGATCTAAAATCGGACACCGTTTGGTCATCCGTGTATATGACCAAAGATCTCGAGTTTAGACTTACTAGGAGGTCTTGTGCTCTTGTGAACAAGTGAACCACTTAGCTTAGTGGTTAAGACTCAAGGGTGTGAAGGACGAGGTCTTGGGTTCAATCCCCATGAGGTACATGGGAAGAGTATTTTGCCCAAAGAGCTCTAGAACCTTCTAGAAGCATCCACTGGACACTTGGCACACATGTAGTTACATGGCTGACACTTGGATGATTAGCATTCACCTGCCCAAGAAGGTAGTCCCCTGGAGAGAGCTATATATAGAGGCATTTGGTTGGGAGGAGAGTCATCTCTCTAGCATGTGGTGGTCGTAATCCTTGTACTGTTGCATAGACTTTGTGTGACAGCAAATTAAATGCAATTGAACTCTTTGATATCATACTCGATCAAGCTCTCATAGTGCTTCTTTTACATCAGTTTTGTTTGTTATGGCTGCCTCTAGCCTCTATGATGAGAATGAGCTTGTTTCGTTTCATGAAGCACAAAACTCTGAAAATTGGATGGCTCTTATGCAATCAGAATATGATGCTATCATGAAAAATGGTACCTTGTCTCTTGGAAAGAAGGCCATTGGCACCAAGTGGGCATACAAGCTGAAGTGTAAGCCTAATGGAATAGTTGACAGGTATAAGGCTAGGCTTGGTGCAAAGAGTTATGCACAGGAAAGAGGCATTGATTTTGATGAGACCTTTGCACCTACATGGCAAATGACTACTGTTCATAGCATTTGTGCACTTGTAGCTCATCATGGTTGGAACGTATATCAATTGGACATTAAAACTGCATTTGTGAATGGTGACTTGCATGAAGAAATGTATGTTTTTACGTCCCGTGGCTTTGTGTAGAAAGGGCATGAAAACTAGGTGTGCATGTTGAAAAAGAGATTATATGGGTTGAAACAAGCACCATGTTCTTCGTATGAAAAAATGTATGCCTACCTGATTGCACATGGTTTTGAGAATAGTCCAACAAAGAGCACCTTATATGTTAAGCATGCTAATGATGTGCTTCTAATCGTTATTGTGTATGTTGATGAAATGCTTCTCTTTGGTCCTCATGAGAAGCGTATTGCTGATTTTAAGGCTGATTAGCATGCCTCATTTGAGATGTCTGGTTTGGGGAATTCGCACCATTATTTGGGCATTCAATTTATGCAAGTTGATGGTAGAATAACTTTGTGTCAAATGAAATATATCGACACATTATTGCAAACTTTTGGCATTGAAGACTACAAACCTATTGCCACTCGTATGGAGACAAGTTTATGATTGAGTCTTCATGATGCTGGAGATGATTTTGATGCTCTTCTTTATCAGCAAGTTGTTTGATGATTGATTTACTTATGCATTACTCGACAACATATTCCGTTTGTTGTCTCACAGATGAGCAGGTTTATGCATTGCCCAAGTGTCAAGCATTGGTAGGTAGTTAAGTGCATCTTTTGCTACTTGTGTGGTAAATGACTACTTGGATTGTTTTATCCCAAGGGGGAATCATTACCGTCAGATTTACATGCTTTTCTTGACTCTGACTGGGTTGGTTGCTATGACACTCATGTGTCCACTAGTGGCTTTTGCTTCATGCTGGGTAGCTCATGTATATCTTGGTTGAGAGAGTAGTAGCCTACTATGGCCACTTCTAGTTGTGAGGCTGAGTATAGGGAAGCTTTCACAATGATTGTTGAGTGTGTGTGGCTCAGACGCCTTATGGCTGATTTGGGTGTTTGTCACTCTTTTGCCACCACCATCTTCAGTGATAGTCAGAGCATGTTGGCAATTGCGAGGAACCTTGTGTTCCATGCTCGCACTAAGCACATTGAGGTGCATTATCATTATGTGAGGGAGAGGTTCTTTACTGGAGAGATCAACTTGGCATATGTGCCCACATAGGAGAACATTGCAGACCTTTTCACGAAGGCTCTACCTAGGGAGAAGTTTTAAGCTTTCCACAAAGCTTTGGGCTTGTTGGAACATCAAGCTTACACTATGCTTGAGGTGGATTTGATCTACATCAAAGGCTATCGCGTCGAAAGAATATCCGTTGGAGAGTTCTTTTTCATATGCTCATTATTGTATTTTTTTGAGAATATTTTGATGGCTCATTTACCGTTGTAAAAGCCTTGAGCTTGACACATGTAAAGGTAGAAATATAGAGCCAAAATCCCACGAAATTTTGGTGGTTGAAGTTGCATTCAATCAAGCAATCAATCACCTAAAAGTAGATCAATCAAGATCTTCACTTTTCCTAGATTGTAGGGAAGTGAATTGATTCCCTCCAACAACCATTCCCACCTTCATTTGAATTCAAATTCAAGTTGTAAAAGTCGTGGAACACTCCTAGAGGCTATATAAGGAGTTGAAATCACTTGTATTATACATGGAAGCAATATACATACACTTGTGACCATCATTGTCTTGCTCCTTCAATTTTTTGCATCATCTTCTTCGCCAACATTAATCTTGCAGAGGCTGCTGCTCTCTCCTCAGAGCTCCAAATTGATTGCAAGAGGACTCATTGGAAAGGTATTAGTGTCTAGTTTATGCTTGTAAATGTTCAAAGCATTTGGTTCAGCAGATTTGGAGAAATCTTAGTTTTTCTGCCTCGGGGTCAATCTCTGCATATTCCTGAAAAATAGGAAGTACCACCGGTGAATGTCGCATTCATTCCTATAGCATATTTTTCTTATTCCTTATACTTTTGTGCATTCCATACACTCAACCCTATGTGTATCACTCCCATAAAAGGATTTTTTCTAATTGTAATCACGCTGGTCACTATGGGCATTTGAAGTTCATTGTCTCTTCCATAGATAGTAAGTTTTTTGAGCTAGTCGACCCGCGAACGTATCTGTTTTGTATCGACTCATTCTCTTTGATGCTCCAAAGTACATAGTGTGTTTCTTTGCACTTATAGCATGACTATAAGGTCTATTTGAGTCTCCAAAAGCTCAAGGGCTGGTCTTGTGCCGGTTGGCTTGACCAAACTTCGTCGCTTCGAAACGCACTTTTCTACCTTCGACAAGCTTCTCCAAGTTCTTTCAATGGTATCAGAGCTAGTTCAAGATGGGTGACGGCTTTCCCTCAATGATCGAGAAGCTTGATCGACACAACTACGCGGCTTGGCAAATCAGAATGGAGGCCTATTTGCAGGGTAGAAATCTTTATGGAATTGTAGCAGGTGATGAAGCTATGCCTATTCCAAGATCCAAAGGAGGACCTACACAAGAGGAGACAGATAAGCTCACACTTTGGTGTGCAAGGGATGCTCAAGCAAGGTCGTACATACTAAACTCTATCTCTGACTTTCTATTACCACATATTAGAGGATGCAAGACATCTCAAGAGACTTGGGATGCCGTAGAGACTTTCTTTTCAGCTAGTACCAAAGCAAGAAAGAATCATCTTTGGAACGAGTTCAACCAAATGAAGAAGACACCTAAACAAACCATCACAGAGTTTGTTACCAAGGTCAAAGAGGTTGGGGATCAGTTAGCATCCATTGGAGAGCTGATTGAAGAAGAGGTCATCATGAGGCAAATTCTCAACGGCATTCGAAGTGATAAGCAATGGCAATCCTTCACGACGGCTTACGATCTCATCATGGATGTGCAGACTCCAGACTTGAACATCTTTCTTGGACAACTCTTCAATCAAGAAGCCAACAATAGCATAAAGGAAGGTAACTCTTATCATGGTAGTTCAACTAGTGCTCTATATGCAGATAAGAAGGATAAGAAGCAGAAAGGCAAGAAGAAGGAAGAAGACGAAGAAGAGACTTCCCAAGCCAACTTCGCAAGCAAGAGCAAGTGGAAAGGGAAGAAGAAAGGACCAAAGCAAGACAAAGCCAAAGGTCAGAATGTTCAACCTTGTGCCATATGCGATAAGACCAACCACAGCACTCAGAATTGCTGGTTCAATGGGAAGACCCAGAAAGGAAGTGGAAGAGGTGGATATGGCGGCAATAGAGGCAGAGGTGGACACAACTTCAACAATAACAATAGAAGCTATAATCGAAGGGACTACAACAATTATTCAGAATATCAACCACATGAAGACTCATTACTTCTTATGAATCAAAGCCACAAAGAAGGTAAAGAAGATGATCATTTGTTCTACATAGATTTAGGATGCTCGAATCATGTTGCAGGCAACATTGCTCTTCTATCTGACTTGGAAAGTCCAAAGCATAGACATGAAGTGCAAACAGGGGATGACACGAAGCACAATGTGGAGAAGATTGGTAATGGCAAAGCTTCCAATGGCAGGACAAACATTCTGAGTAAGGTTCTCTATGTACCCACTATCACTAAAAACCTAATAAGTGTAGGCCAAATAGTTGAAAAAGGCTTGCAAGTTAGGTTCACCCAACATGGAGCTTTTGTGGAAGATCCGTGTCAAGGCTTCAAGAAGATAGCCCGAGGTGAGAAGCATGGTAGGCTCTTTACTTTTGAAGTAGGAGATACCAGGAACATAGCTCTATTCAACTTTGGGTCTCAAACCCTAAGTGAGCTTGAAGTGTGGTATAAGAGACTTGCTCATGTGAATGAAAGAACCTTGAAGGATATATGCAGGGATCAAAGTGTTTTAGGACTGCCGAACATATCAAAGCAACACATGATCAACATGTGTGATGCATGTCAGATTGGGAAGGCACAAAGACAACCATTCAACCACAAAGGCTACATCCACAACAACTTATTGGACTTAGTACATACAGATGTCTGGGGGCCAAGTCAAGAACCTTCATTGGCAGGATCAAGGTATTATGTCTCATTTATTGACGACCATAGTAGGTGGACTGTTCTATACTTTATCAAGAGTAAGAATGAAGTATTTGATTGCTTCAAGAAGTATCTTGCACATGTGGAGAATCATACAGGTAGATCACTAAAGAAGCTCAGATCTGATGGAGGGGGAGAATACTTCTCCAAAGAGTTTGATGAGTTCTTGCAGGATAAAGGTATCAAAAGGGAAGTGACTACTAGGTACTCTCCTCAACTAAATGGAATTGCAGAGAGGAGAAACAAGACATTGGTTGGATCAGCCCGAACAATGCTTGAAGAGAAGAAGTTGCCACATTATGTATGGGCAGAAGCTATTTCAACTGCAGTGTACCTTGTCAATCGACTACCATCCAAATCACTTCAAGGTATGACTCCTTATGAAGCATGGCGTGGAAGAAAACCTAGTCTTGGACATTGCAAGGTTTTTGGTTGTTTGGCTTATGTTCATGTACCATCACAAATAAGAGGTAAGCTAGATGAAAGGGCAACAAAGGCAGTGTTTATTGGATATGATTCAACTCAGATGGGTTACAGGTTCTTCAATCCTTCAACCAAGCAATTCACTACAAGTAGAGATGTTGTGTTTGAAGAACACAGGTCTTGGTATGATGAAGATAAACAAAAGGTAACACTACCATATGATCTTGATTCTGACTCTCATCAATTAGGAAGCAAGCATGATACATAGGTCCAGGATCCAAGAGGTGATATAGACGATGACCAAGATGAAAGAGAAAGGGATTACAAGCTATGGAAGTCAAGAGGCAAAGCAAAGATGCAAGAGGTTGGAGAATGCTCCAAACAAGCACCTAGAAGATCAGCAAGAGAGAAGAAACAACCAGAAAGGTATGGATATGATTCCACATTTGTTACAAAGCATTCAATCTACTTGGCAAAAGACTCTATTTCAGAGGAACCCTCAACCTATGAAGAGGCAAAGGGAAACCCTAATTGGGAAAAGGCCATGAACGAAGAGATAGATGCATTGAAGGAAATGGACACTTGGGATTTGGTTCCAATGTCGCCAAATCAAAAGGTAATTGGTTGCAGATGGGTATATAAAGTTAAAAGAAATTCAGATGGATCAGTTTGCAGGTACAAGGCAAGATTAGTTGCCAAAGGATGCTCACAAACTCATGGTATAGACTATGAGGAAACATTCTCACCAGTCACAAAGATGACTACAATCAGGACACTGATAAGTGTAGCTGCTGCAAGGAATTGGAGACTCCTCCAACTTGATGTGAAAAATGCATTCTTAAATGGTTGGATAAGTGAAGAGGTATACATGTCACAACCACCAGGTTTTGAAAACCCTAATCATCCATCTTAGGTTTGCAGACTTAAGAAAGCATTGTATGGATTGAAACAAGCTCCAAGAGCTTGGAATTATAGGTTGGTTACATATCTTCAAGACCAAGGGTTCAAAGCTAGCAGCTCAGATCCTTCTCTATTCATCAAAAGGGATCACAATGAGGTTATCTATCTATGTGTATATGTAGATGATATTATTGTGACAGGTGATGATCTAAATGGCATTCAAAGGATCAAGAGACACATGCAAGAGGAGTTCAAAATCAGTGACCTAGGTGAGCTCACATATTTCCTAGGTATGCAGGTGATATATACAGATGAAGGAATGTATTTGACTCAAAGAAGATACATTCAGGATCTTCTTCTCAAGTTCAAAATGGAGAACACTAAACCTACAGGTACACCTTTGGAGATGAATCATAAACTTAGTGTTTATGAAGGTGAGAAAATTGAAGACATTAAAGAGTATCAAAGCTTGGTAGGTAGCTTGATATATGCTACTCATACAAGGGCAGACATCTCATATAGTGTGGGAGTGCTTAGTCAGTCCGTGCACTCACCGAGAAGACCACACATGGATGCGGCTAAGAGAGTACTGAAGTATCTCAAAGGTACAATCAACGAGGGTATATTCTATCCTTACTCTTCCGATTTGGATATCAAAATCTACTCAGATGCAGATTGGGCAGGAGCTAAGGATGATAGAAAAAGTACATCTGGTTACTTAGCATTTGCAGGTTCGAAGCTAGTGTCATGGAGTTCCAAGAAGCAACCAACAGTTGCTTTATCCTCAACTGAAGCAGAGTACAGAGGCTTGACCATAGCAACTCAAGAGGCAATATGGTTAAAAGCATTGTATATAGACTTGGGACTTGTGAGTTCCAAACCTCACATATTTGGAGATAATGTAAGTTCCATGCATCTAGCAGCAAATCCTATTTTTCATGCAAGAACCAAGCACATAGAAGTCCATTACCACTTCATCAGGGAGAAGCTCATGGCAAAGAAGATTGACATTTCTTTTGTTCCGACGGAAAAGCAAGTAGCAGATATGATGACGAAGGCACTTGATGGAATAAAGCTTTGTAGATTCAAAGCTATGGCAGGTATTCAACCTATCAGAGAATGAAGACTCAAGCATACTTTAGCTTGAGGGGGAGCTGTTGGAACATCAAGCTTACACTATGGTTGAGGTGGATTTGATCTACATCAAAGGCTATCTCGTCGAAAGAATATCCGTTGGAGAGTTCTTTTTCATATGCTCATTATTGTATTTTTTTGAGAATATTTTGATGGCTCATTTACCGTTGTAAAATCCTTGAGCTTGAAACATGTAAAGGTAGAAATATAGAGCCAAAATCCCACGAAATTTTGGTGGTTGAAGTTGCATTCAATCAAGCAATCAATCACCTAAAAGTAGATCAATCAAGATCTTCACTTTTCCTAGATTGTAGGGAAGTGAATTGATTCCCTCCAACAAGCATTCCCACCTTCATTTGAATTCAAATTCAAGTTGTAAAAGTTGTGGAACACTCCTAGAGGCTATATAAGGAGTTGAAATCACTTGTATTATACATGGAAGCAATATACATACACTTGTGACCATCATTGTCTTGCTCCTTCAATTTTTTGCATCATCTTCTTCGCCAACAGTAATCTTGCAGAGGCTGCTGCTCTCTCCTCAGAGCTCCAAATTGAGTGCAAGAGGACTCATTGGAAAGGTATTAGTGTCTAGTTTATGCCTGTAAATTTATCTTAGTTTTTCTGCCTCGGGGTCAATCTCTGCGTATTCCTGAAAAATAGGAAGTACCACCGGTGAATGTTGCATTCATTCCTATAGCATATTTTTCTTATTCCTTATACTTTTGTGCATTCCATACACTCAACCCTATGTGTATCACTCCCATAAAAGGATTTTTTCTAATTGTAATCACGCTGGTCACTATGGGCATTTGAAGTTCATTGTCTCTTCCATAGATAGTAAGTTTTTTGAGCTAGTCGACCCGCGAACCTATCTGTTTTGAATCGACTCATTCTCTTTGATGCTCCAAAGTACATAGTGTGTTTCTTTGCACTTATAGCATGCCTATAAGGTCTATTTGAGTCTCCAAAAGCTCAAGGGCTGGTCTTGTGCCGGTTGGCTTGACCAAACTTCGTCGCTTCGAAACGCACTTTTCTACCTTCGACAAGCTTCTCCAAGTTCTTTCAGGGCTTACTTCCCTTCATGGATTGATTCCACATAGCTTGGCACTTCATTATACATGAGTGCTAGCTCCTTGTTCATTGCATTATTCGCAGGGGGGATTTGTTGATATATTTAGGTAGTGATGTGTGTGAACACACTAGGACCATCAAGGGACTTTTTTCCCTCTTTAGGAGGTTTTTTCCCTCGACTTATTTACATGCCTATTTCCCTAATGGGTAACTTATCTATGTATATTCTAGTGGTAATACATTAAGTATCGTATGTTGTGCTCCAAGCTCCTTCCTCTAGATCAACTACAAAAAGATCAACATTATTCGGTGTCTTCTAGTTCTTCATCGGATGGAGTGAAAACATCTGATTTGAAAGAATCCCATGCTTCTCTAAGTGTAGGCTGAATCCTTTTACTAATAGTTTAAAGTAATCGATGAACCTCATCTCATTGCAAGGTGATAGCACCATCAAGAGTGGCATTGGATGGAGAAAATTGATTTGCTTTGAGCATTTTCCATCTGCAAACCAATTTTTTCTTGAAGATAAAAATCTTGTTGTAAAATATGTTTATGTCGTTGCATTTCAATCTAAGCAATCTTTAGATCTTGCTCCTTGAGTTTCTTTTCCTATTCGAGACTTTTCTCTAAGGAAAGAATCTATTGTTGTGCAGAAAGCACCTACTGTTCTTGCTGGTTTGCCCTAGCAGACACTTACTCATTAGTTTTGTTTAGGGTAGCTACAGTTTGTTGAAGGAGTTTATAATCTTGAGCTCGCTCTTGTTGGTGAGACCAGCTCTTTGATTTTTGCATCATGGACCACTATTTCTCTTTCAAATTCCCGTATCTTGAGGAGATTAGAAGCGCTTGCTTCCTCAAAATTGGTAACTTTCTTCTTATAACTCTTTGGTTTTAGCCACAATTCTTCAAAAAATCTTTTAAATACATGCTTTGTTTGGATTCCTAGTATAATACATCTCCAAGCTAAAGATTAGTGGGACACTTGATTGATGAACTCATCCTCTAGTTGTTGATTATGTAGCTATAACCACTCATTGTGCTCTCATAAGCAGTTGCAAGTTTGGTGGTAATAGTCCATATCTCGAGTGATGAGCGATTGAATGTTGGTGTCACTCTAGTACAATGGTGAGTTCCAACGTGATGAGTTTCACCTCATTATTGTCAGTTTGTGGAGAGGGTAGGCCAATATGAAGATCGAGAGCAAGTGAAGTGTGAGAAGGTGATGGTGAGAAACACAAATGCATACACACACAAGAGGAAAGTGGTAATGGAGATCAACGGAAGGCAAGAAAGGAACTCATATTCATCACAAACTAGTTACAATAGCTCTAGTAGCCCAAAAGTTACAAGTTTCAAAAGTCCTCAAAATGAGCTCTTACCTTTATTTATATTTTTTGCCTAGTTTTGATCGGTTTCACATAGCAGAGTTAAAAAAACAGGTTCTACATCTAATTTGAGGTACCTAAAAGCTTCCAAAAATTTTGAAAATTGGTATGATCTACCTACTTAGACTCCTCAAGCTTGAGGACTCCTCAGCTTGCACTGTAGTTGGTCATGTGCCTTGAATACTCCCCTCCTCATTTCTCTCATCCCTGACATAATTGATTGTGCATGGGTAATGTAGTTATTGAGGAGGTCTGTCGCAAGGGTATGTTCCATTATTTGAATGTCCCTAATGAGATCTTTTTCTAACTGGTCCCAATTGATGGGTTGGGGTTCTTCAGGAGGTGGCATCTGATAGTGCTCCGAGTACATCACTTGTTTTGCATGCGAATAAATGGAGCAGGTAAGTGGGTCTGCCAATAAAGACTTCTGAGTGGTACTCCTAGAATCCAGTAGTGCAGATATCTTCAAACGTCTACCTGTAGCATGCAGGCATATAGTTCAATCGATAGTGTCATGCATAACATACCTTGATTGATGGTGTCATGCTCATATCATAAACTAAATCCAAGTTTCCACGTTCAAATCTAGGGGTGTTCACTATTGGAGCCTTGATGCATCGGAATGTCTTGAAGACCATTTGCATCATATCAAAAATTTTCTCTATCATTTGCATGGTGATTTCGGGCACAGGATGCAGGTAGGGTAACCAATGGTGAATGGTAGCCATCATATAGCCCATTGTAGGTGTGTTCTTTCGGGGAGGTGCAAGGTAAGGATAGTTGAGTTAGTCTTGACATTGTCAGTTGTTCTGAACTTTAATTGCAAAGGCCTTCCAAGAACGTCTTCTAGAGACTGGTCCATAGCACGGGTTGTATTTTAGATGGGTACCCACGTGCATCCATGTATGCATCATCTCTAGATATTGTTGTAGTAATTCTTTCCTCCACGTAGGTTGATAGATATGACCCTTCTGAGCTTCTGGAGGCACATCTACTGGCTCAAACTAGGTGGCATGCGTTGGTTGCTTCTTAGTGATGCTCTCAATTTGGAAATTATATTCATCGAGCAATAGGAAGTAAGGTTTATACTACGACTCACTAGTAGTTATGTGTCGATGTGGTGTTATAGCGGCAAAATACGGAGACTTTAAAATAACTTCTTCAATATTGACCATTGCATGTAACTGACTCTCGCCGAATGCATTTTGCCAAGTTCTTCAACCATCTTCAACCATGTTGGGGCAAGTAACTCATACGTATCTTGACCTGCTTTCGAGGATCTGCCTCCAACCATGGGCAATGGTTTGTACTCTTTTTTAGACGTGTCATCTATTGGGATCTGTACAATCTTGTCTGGTTCCGACAAATCAAGGGGGGATTCCAATTTAGGAGGCTCCGCCATGCGACTTTCATTCGTAGCTCATTCAATTCTTCAAGGAGGGCCGGTGGGGTGACCTCGTGCAAAATCATAGGTCCTGACGAATCCTTTAACATCAATTTCTTGTTTGCTTCCTTTAGCATCTCGCACTCTACTTATAGTGAGTCATAATCTCCTAGCATGCGTGCATGATCATCTAATAGAATTTGCATGGACTCAAGAGGAACTACTCTAAAGTGTAAGGGGCTTATAGGTGTCACTGGATGATCCAGTGTAGCCTTGAAGTTTTCATGGTTTTGCTGTTGGAGTCGTTGATTTTCTTCTTTCGCTCCATTGAGATGCCTCCGAAGGAGTGCCATGTTGCATGATAATTGAGCATTGCGCATTAAATATACGTCTAACTAAGACTTGATTTCTTTCACATGCTCTTTTACTTGTGCCTTTAGGGTTTGTTGTTGCTTTTGGTTCTCCACTTCCGAGGCTTGATATTTCATGTTGAGTTCTTGATTCTGCAATGTCAACGTATCTAGTTGTTTTTGCAATTCTTGGGTCATCTATTGGAGGGCTGAATGTTGTCACCCTAATGAAGAATACTCGGTGTTAATTTGTTGAAGGAACTATATCATCTGCTGGATGGTAGCATCAATAGTGGAAGATGATAACGATGCGAATGTTGGAAATGGTACATGTGTGGTGGGTTGTGATGTAGTGGGTATCGGAGTTGGGGTTGGGACAGTGAATGTTGTGGCGTGAGGGTGGTTGCGTATACGATGTAAAGGTGTACAATGTGGTGTGCGAATGGAAATGTGTAGGTGGGGAAATGAATCGTGGCAAAGGGAAAGGTGGAGTAAAGACAGATGTAATGGGAGGGTTAGTTGTAATCGGTTTGGAGATCGGGGGCCAAATGGAAACAGGTGATGGAATGTGAACGTCGGGACTTTCTACAACATCAGCGGAGGGTTGGATTGGTCCTAGGGAAGAAAACGTGGTGGTTTCACTAGTGGTATATACAAGGGTAGTGGCTTCGCTCACAGTTAGGTTAATAGTTAGAGAACTCAAAGTGGGTGCTAATGGCATAGGTTCCATCGGTACACGAATACATTCACTAGGCCATTTGAGTATTTTTACTTGCAAAGGATCAAACTTGGGAAGTGGTTTTTGATTCAAGTAGTGCAAAGCTTCTGCCACACCCACTAATTGGACCAATTTGTTCATAGCTAAAATGAATGTATCATCAAAGCTATCACTGGCCAATTCTTACTGCAAATAGCTTGACTCTATTCCTCAGTCATCCTGCTCCTCGCCCAAACCTTATTAATTGTGTCATGTAGCCGTCTGATGGCTATTGCATATGCAGGTGCTTCTTCTCACTCCTCTTCATATGTGCTGGTGTCCCTTTGAGCTTCGTCTTGTGCCTCTCATGGATGTTCTTCTCCCTCACTCTCCTTAGTATCATGTGCACCATCATTAGTCATTGTGTAGTCATCATCTTCTTCTTTAGAGTCGAATTCCTTGCCCCCTTTCGATGGTGTGGTTGGGTAAGCAGGTTGTTCATATTCCTGAGAAATATATTTTGTGTTAGAAAACTAGAAGTCACTGGACAATACCTCTAGCATCTCGAATTCAAAGGTGGTATTGATATCTTCTATACCCAAGCTAGAGATCGGGAAAGTAAAAGATTCAGATACAAAAGTGGTGGTCACAATGGGAACCTCAAATTTTGTGGTGGTTGTGATGGGGATGGCAGTATGAATAGGGGTTGCCAACTATGAGACCTCACTCATTGTAGCGGTTTGATTCAAATGGATTCTGAGTGGCTAAACTATAGGTTGCAATTGAGCTGGAGATCACTATGGGGAGGGCTCCGATGTGGGTTGTGGTGAAGGCGAGTCCACAACTTGTAAACAAGGAAGTGTACCACGCATTCACTTTACTGTCCTGGCATTTGGAGGTGGCTTTCTTTTCTTTGAACCCTTGTATTGTTGTAACTGTGCTATTGGAAGAGCTCATTCAATGGCAATATCATAAGCCAAGCATATATAAATAATGCATGTGATAGCATCCTGGATGTAAGTTGCAATGCCAATTGTTTGAGGGCCTGTAATAGCGAGGTATAATCCAAACCATAAGCACTTGTGGGGAATTGTAAAACGATCCTATGTTGGAAAAGCAAAATGTTGGAGATAGATCCTTAAGGGAGTAGTGAGTTGAGGAGTGATTGCTAAGATAGTAGGCCATTTGTCCACATCACGTCTCTTCATAGCCTCGGGAATGAGGCACTCTTTCTCCGTGGGCATATGGGTACCATGAATCTTAAGAGCTTCTCTCATTAAATCCAAGGACAAAGTAAATTTCTTGTATGGGGGGAAGGCAACATGAATACTGGATCCAACTCCTTTTGCTCTTGTGCCTTGATAGATGCCAACAAATAATAGCATCGATAGAAGTCAGGCTTAGGAAGTGGTGCATTGAAATAGGTTGCAAATCCTGCTCATTGCCAAATAGGCCTGAGTTCTACATTGCTCTAGAGGTCTTCAAACTCTTGAGAGAAGAACTCATATCACCGCCAAACATTGGCTTTGTATATAGAAAAATTCTACTTCACCCAGTGGTCCGAGGGGTCCTTGGAATCAATGCGCTTTGCTGCTCACTTTCTGGATTTTACCCATGGGTGAGTCTTCAATTGGAATGGGGCCTATGAAACCTTGGAATTCTAGCGATATCACTGTTAACAGGTTCTTGAATGGAAGGGCTAAGAAATCACCCATTGGTCATCCAAATGCCGCACTAGTGGAACTTTTCGATTGCATGGGGAAGTCCTGTGAATGAACCTAAATTGGAGTGAAGAGGAAAACACATTATTCATGAAAATGAACTAAGATCCCAAGGAGATGAGACCTCCATTCCTTTCCACCACCAACATGCTTCCATGCAATATGCGTGATTTGAATGATGTGTGATTGTGAACTACATGTGAGGAGTGCATGATTTGATTGTGGGTGATTGTGTGTGAGGTGCGTGGGTTTACAATCGAAAACTTGTGAGCACTGCCTACTAAGTTAGTGTAAGTTACACGGTTGGTAGTTAGATGAGATGACAAAGCTAGAGATGGATGAAGTAGTCAATGGGTGCTTATCATCACAAGGTTGTCGGTAAGGATTGGCTTGGTTAGGTGCAATCATGATTAGTGAAGTCTTGGGAATCTATTTCTCTACAATATGATGGGTTACAGAAGATGAAGTGGAATATACAAAAGAGGGTTTGTAGGGTGTATGCTTACTAGCAGAAAAGGTTTTCCTTCGGTTCACTAAAGTTGATTTATAAATTGCACAATTCTTAGGTATCCAAATTTGGCAAGACTTGGATTGGGTTGTCACTAAGGGCTTTGTCACCCAAATCTCTCAAATGCACTATCACTGATGTGATTGAAATTGACAGGGTTGTCGAAGATTGGGAGGGGTTGAATCATTTGATAATATAGCTTTTTGTACCCACATTTGGGATGGGGTTACCTTAGTAGAGTGTCCGAGGGGCCACCCTGAGGTGCTGCTCCTTTGAGTACATGGGTGATGTTGCCAAAATAATCATTGAGGGTGAGATGTCATGTGAACACTCTGCTGTTGGTGCAGACCAATCACCAATTGAAGATTTGAAAGACAAAGAATGGAGATAAGAACAATTTTTGAAGCATAGAAGATGGATACATTCACAGAGTGAAAGACATGTACACATATGTACATTAGTTAAGACATAGGTTACTTATACTTATGATTTGACATAAGTCTGTACATATTTGCCTATAAATACTTTGGAAAAATGTCGGGGCAATGAGGAGAGACAAGAGGAGACAATAGGAGATCATGAGAATAGTGTATTGAGGAGCTGTAGGAGTCATTAAGTCTCTTAGAAGTGAGTTGAATTCTCCATCCTCACTCAGTTGTAAATCTCTGAGAAATAGAAGAAAAATTGCGCCCGATGTTTCTGTGTTTTCTCCTCGTGTAGTAGATCTTTTGTGAATTCCTTTTGGAGATGTCTAAGTCCATATTTAATCAATCTATGGCTAGAGTTTGAGAATCTAATTGTGATCAGGCTGAGAGAATTGTGTGTAGGAACATTCATATGTAAAGAATGTTCACAGTCTTCTAAAACAGGTGCAAATTTCGAGTTCAATGAAATGGACAGTGCTCAGTGCACAGTGTAAAGTTTTACACATGTGATAGCTCAAAGTCTAAGTTGAGAGATAAGCTATCTACATCTAAAAGCATTTGATCAAACGGGTTCGACATTGGGAGAACTATAGCTAAGAAGTTGCAGGTGTCAAAGTCGCTACGGCAGAGAAGGTGATTTACACATAGGTAAATTGTTTGTGTGATTTCTCAGAATATACTGAATCATTTGCAGAGATTTAAGTTGGAGAAGGTGCGCAACCTTAAGGCGAAGCAATCTACAAAGTTTTATCAAAAACTTTACACAAATGATTAGTCAATCAAGGATTAATCTGCAGCAGACTTTTCTCAGAAGCTGAATCCTTCAGAATAGTTAATTTTCTGATAAGTTGGTGAATGTTCTCTAAATTTGGTGGAGTCTGAAGTTGTTCTTGATATAGAGGTGGTCTAAATTCAAGGTCAACTTGTTCTTTTGGAGATTAACACTCTCCATCAGTGGTATCAGAGCAGGAAGCATCAGAATTGAAGAAAAGGAGGATCCCGACTACTGTAGCTTCAAAGAATTTGACATCTGAAGATTCAAAAGGGTGAAAGATTGCAAGGAAAGCTTGAGAAGGAGATCACACGACATCAAGGAAGTCAAAACGAGTATCATTCGAAGTAAAGGTAACCTTATACTTTATAAAGGTTGAAGAATTCAATATACAGGTGAAGGAAGGATGGGAGACTCTCTTCAAATAGAGAAGTTGGATAGAGAAAACTATCCAGCATGGTCAATGAGGATGGAAGCTCATCTAATGAGCAAAGATTGGATAGCTTACATTACAGGAGAAGAAGAAAAGCCTCAATTCAGAGATCCTAGTGTTCCAACTAGGGAGGAATTGTCATATTTGAAGATTTGGATGAAGAAAGATGCTCAAGCTAGGAGCATTATCTATATGGCAGTCAATGATTACTTGCTACCTCACATTAGAGGTCTTGAAAGTGCAAGTGATATATGGAATGCCTTGGAAGAGCATTTCCAAAACACCACAAAGTCAAGGAAGGCATCTTTATGGGCAGAATTTACAACTTTCAAGAAGAAGGCCTCTCAATCCATTTCAGATTATGTAACAAGGATGAAAGACATTGCAGATGCATTAGGAGCTGTTGATGAAGATATTGAGGAGGATAAATTGGTAAGGCAAATCCTTACAAGTTTGAGAGGTGATGACAAATGGAAGCCATTCATTTTGTCTACAGAATTATCACTTGATCATTTCACTCCTGATTTAAATCAGTTGCTAGGTCATATGCTAACATTTGAGCAGGATGTTAAAGGAGATGGTGACAAAAGTACATGTCATGCAATGTACTCAAAGGACAAGAAGAAAGCTAACAAAGGAAAGCAACAATCAGGTGAAGATGAAGGCACAACTAGTCAAGCCAACTTCCTAAGAGGAAGAGGAGGTGGCAAAGGTAGAGGAAGAGGCAGGAACAACAAAGATGGAGCCAAAGCATGCTGGATTTGTGGTAAGACAAATCATTTAGCTAATGATTGTTGGCATAATAATCAAAGTAATGGAGGATACAATCAAAACTATAATTCAAGAGGAAGAGGTGGCAGAAATCAAAGAGGTAATTTCAGAGGCAGAGGTAGTAGGGGTTACTTTGCAAGAAATGCAGGTAGAGGTTTCCAAAGTCAACATGCTTCAGATCAAAAGGAAGATTCAACATTGATAATGAATGCAACTTGTGAAAGGCAGAATGAAGATCAAAGAGTCTTCTACATTGACTCAGGGTGTAGTAATCACCTGAGTGGTAATATAGCCTTGATGACTGATTTGGAGAATAAGGTATCTAATCATGTTGTTCAAACAGGTGACAACACAAAGCACAATGTGAAGTCAATTGGATCAGTGAAGGCCAAGGATGGTAGCACCTTATTGAGTAAGGTCTTGTATGTTCCTACAATTCCTAAGAATTTGATAAGTGTAGGACAAATTGTGGAAAAAGGTTATGAAGTAAGATTCACTAATGAAGGAGTGTTTGTGGAAGACCCTAGCAATGGGTATAAACAAATTGTTTCAGGGAAGAAAGAAGGAAGATTGTTCACATTGAAGATTCAAGGTAATGTTGGTCATGCCTTGTTCACCTATGGAGGACATAAGATCTCTGAGTTAGATCTTTGGCACAAGAGACTTGGACATTTCAATGAAAGAGGTATTAAAGACATGATTAATAATGGTTCAGTGCTTGGATTGCCTAATGTTGCAGGTCAACATATGACATACAGATGTGAGGCATGTCAATTAGGTAAGGCTAATAAGCAATCCTATTCCAAGCATGGGTTTATGTTTTCAGAGAAACTTGAATTGGTACACACAGATGTGTGGGGACCATCAAAGGATTTCAGTATCAATGGCTCAAGGTATTATGTGATTTATGTTGATAATGATACCAGATGGATCACTATCTATGTGGTCACAGATAATTCAGAAGTATTCAATACTTTCAAACATTATCATATGTATGCAGAGAGAATTACAGGACATAAGTTGAAAAGACTAAGGTCAGATGGAGGGGGAGAGTATTTCTCTAATGAGTTCAGTGATTACTTGTGGAATGCAGGTATAAAAAGAGAGGTTACTTGCAGGTACTCTCCTCAACAAAATGGTGTAGCAGAAAGGAGGAATAGGACTCTTGTTGAGTTTGCAAGGTCCATGATGAAGGAGAAAAATTGCCCAAATTATTTGTGGGCTGAGGCTGTAAATACAGCTACTTATTTGGTCAATAGGCTACCTTGTAAAGCCTTGCAGGGTATGACACCATATGAGGCATGGTGGGGTAAAAGACCTACACTAGATCATTGCAAAGTATTTGGATGTTTGGCCTATGCATATGTGCCATCACAATTAAGGCACAAATTGGAACCTAAAGCTGAAAAATATGTGTTTATTGGTTATGATGATAAGCAGATGGGATACAGGTTGTGGAATCCATCCACAAAACATTTTCTTGTATCAAAAGATGTTACATTTCATGAGCAAGGTACTTGGTATGCAGGTACTATCAATATTAATACAGATGATGAAGAAATTGTGAGCCAAAGGAAAGGTAAATCAAAGGTTCAGATATTTGATGAGCAAGAGAATAATGAAGTGCAAGTTCAAGTGGAAGAAACAACAAGATTTGATCCTGAATGTGAAGAACCAGAAACCTCAAGAAGTGGAGAACTTAGGAGGTCTACAAGGAACAAATGGCAACCTACAAGGTATAGCTATGATACTTCTTTTTTGGCTACCAAAGATTATGCTTACATGATTAAAGCAGATGAAGACCCTTCTACATATGAAGGGGCAAAAGGTAAAAAAAATTGGGAGAAAGCTATGCAGGAAGAATATGATGCATTGATGGAGAATCAAACATGGGATTTGGTTCCAAAGCCAAATAGTCAAAAGATCATTGGATGTAAGTGGGTCTATAAGACAAAAAGATTTGCAGATGGAAGTGTGTCTAGGTACAAAGCTAGACTTGTTGTCAAAGGGTTTGCTCAGACATATGGTGTTGATTATGATGAGACTTATAGTCCAGTGGAAAAGATGACAACCATCAGGACACTTATAGCAATTGCTGCATGCAAAGGTTGGAAATTATGTCAATTAGATGTGAAGAATGCTTTTTTGAATGGTTATATTTCAGATGAAGTTTTCATGGAGCAACCTCAAGGATTCAGAGATGGAAGATATCCAGATCATGTGTGTAAGCTCAAGAGAGCTTTATATGGCTTGAAGCAGGCCCCAAGGGCATGGAACTATAGACTTGTAAAGTTCCTAAAAGAACTTGGATTTCAAGTATCAAAAGCAGATAGTAGCTTGCTTGTCAAAGCAAGTGATGATGGGTTTATTTACATGTGCATATATGTTGATGATATCATACTCACAGGTACAGATGAGAAAGGCATACAAAGCTTAAAGAAGCAAATGGAGAAAGAGTTCAAAATCAGTGATTTGGGAGACTTGTCATACTTCTTGGGCATGGAGATTTCATACACTCAACATGGAGTGTATGTGACCCAAGAAAGGTATTTGAGGAACTTGTTAATCAAGTTTAAAATGGATGATTGCAGGGTAGCACCTACTCCAATGGAGGTGAAACACAAATTAAGCAGATTTGGAGGTGAAGAGTTCAAAGACATGAAGCAATATCAGAGTTTGGTTGGTAGTCTTATCTATGCTACATTAACTAGACCTGATTTATCATATGTAGTTGGGGTTTTGTCTCAATTCATGCATTGTCCTAGGAAAGAGCATTGGATTGCAGGTCAAAGAGTGTTGAGGTACATTAAGGGTACACTCAAAGAAGGTTTGTATTATGGTTTTACATCAGATACAAATATCAAGATCTATAGTGATGCAGATTGGGCAGGTAATCCAGATGATAGAAGGTCAACCTATGGATACATGTGTTATGTGGGAGATAAGTTAATCTCTTGGTGCTCAAAGAAGCAACATACAGTTGCTTTGTCATCTACAGAAGCAGAGTACAATGGCATGGTTGAAGCAGCAAAAGAAGTGATTTGGCTTAAGACTCTCATGAAGAGTTTTGACACTATACAGAGCATACCTATCATTTATGGTGATAACATGAGTTCATTATATCTAGCTACTAACCCTGTTTTTCATGCCAAGACTAAACACATTGAGATACACTATCACTTTCTAAGAGAGAAGGTGATGGATAAGGAGATTGAAGTCATACATACTTCAACAAAAGATCAGATAGCTGATATGCTTACAAAGAGCTTGGATGGACCAAAGTTACAGAGGTTTAAAGACATGGCAGGCATAAAGAAGGTTAGAGAAACCTCAATTGATGATTGAGGGGGAGCTGTTGGTGCATACCAATCACCGATTGAAGATTTGAAAGACAAAGAATGGAGATAAGAACAATTCTTGAAGCATAGAAGATGGATACATTCACAGAGTGAAAGACATGTACACATATGTACATTAGTTAAGACATAGGTTACTTATACTTATGATTTGACATAAGTCTGTACATATTTGCCTATAAATACTTTGGAAAAATGTCGGGGCAATGAGGAGAGACAAGAGGAGACAATAGGAGATCATGAGAATAGTGTATTGAGGAGTTGTAAGAGTCATTAAGTCTCTTAGAAGTGAGTTGAATTCTCCATCCTCACTCAGTTGTAAATCTCTGAGAAATAGAAGAAAAATTGCGCCCGATGTTTCTGTGTTTTCT
This sequence comes from Ceratopteris richardii, assembly GCA_020310875.1. Lineage (NCBI taxonomy): Eukaryota > Viridiplantae > Streptophyta > Polypodiopsida > Polypodiales > Pteridaceae > Ceratopteris > Ceratopteris richardii. Next base: position 122,747,709 of record CM035433.1, on the reverse strand, counting down.
CCTCGTGTAGTAGATCTTTTGTGAATTCCTTTTGGAGATGTCTAAGTCCATAGTTAATCAATATATGGCTAGAGTTTGAGAATCTAATTGTGATCAGGCTGAGAGAATTGTGTGTAGGAACATTCATATGTAAAGAATGTTCACAGTCTTCTGAAACAGGCGCAAATTTCGAGTTCAATGAAATGGACAGTGCTCAATGCACAGTGTAAAGTTTTACACATGTGATAGCTCAAAGTCTAAGTTGAGAGATAAGCTATCTACATCTAAAAGCATTTGATCAAACGGGTTCGACATTGGGAGAACTATAGCTAAGAAGTTGCAAGTGTCAAAGTCGCTACTACAGAGAAGGTGATTTACACATAGGTAAATTGTTTGTGTGATTTCTTAGAATATACTGAATCATTTGCAGAGATTTAAGTTGGAGAAGGTGTGCAACCTTAACGTGAAGCAATCTACAAAGTTTTATAAAAAACTTTACACAAATGATTAGTCAATCAAGGATTAATCTGCAGCAGACTTTTCTTAGAAGCTGAATCCTTCAGAATAGTTAATTTTCTGATAAGTTGGTGAATGTTCTCTAAATTTGGTGGAGTCTGAAGTTGTTCTTGATATAGAGGTGGTCTAAATTCAAGGTCAACTTGTTATTTTTGGAGATTAACACTCTCCATCATCTGCTTTGGAAAATAAGGGAGATGCAATGATAACGTGCCCAACCCATTAGAGAATGAGGCATTCTCTACAAGAAATCTAGGTGGACACTGTGTTAGCAAGGGTGATCTGATGGACGTTTTTGAATCCTCCCATGTGTAGGCCTTTCAAGCTTGCATGGAGCATGTGGAGGTTCAAGCCTAGCTTGAGGTTGAGCCTTATGCCACGATACTTGTCTTGATTCTATCTGCTTACTCGGTTTCACCTCCTTGAGGGGTGGTGTCTCTTGTTTCTTTTTGTTAGAGCCAGTTAAACCACTCATAGCTCAAGTTAGGCCTCTCCTAGTTGGAGTGAGGCCATTCATAGCTGGAGTGTCTTTTGTTAAGTCCAATACTTTGGGGCACTCACCTATGAGTGGTAGCTCATGGCACTGTCCTGTAAGTTCCAGCTAGAGCATACTCCTATAAAGATTTAAGTTCACCGAGTAGTTGTATAACCATTCTTGACCTAGGATCATGGGTTTTATTAGGTCTTCGTCATGGCAAACCAAAAGTTTAACTATCATGGTCACCTCTTGGATTGAGATTGGTAACTCCACCTCACCTATGCAAGGGGTTTCTAATCCACCTAATCCTATGAGATAGGTCTCAATAGGCTTCACCACCTATTCTTGTCCCTGACAATGAGAGAACCTAATTGCATTCGTTGCTACATCAGAATCGATTAAAGCCCTAATTTGCATACGCATGGGGTCATGACGTAGAGTGATGTTAACAAATGGTCTCTTGTCAACAATACTTGGGATATCCTTTCCTTTGATTTGACACATGGCCGTTGGATATCGTGGAGTGTCCTCCGGTTGAGGTTCTCTACCTAGTCCTTTCCTTCTTAACCACATGTACCTAATGCATTCTAAAGCTTTCACTTGGGCTTCTACTCTGATGCATTCCTCCTCTTCCATTAACTTCTTCGCAAGATTTAGCCTTTTAAGAATGTCCTTAATCAAAGGTTCTTGATATAGCTTAACTCTACATCCACTGATATAATTAGGCATTACCTCTCCTTCTAGAGTTGCTAGTTGAATAGCATTGCTAGTCGATATCCTATTGATAATCAAGGATCCATATCATCATTTCTCTAACTTACAGGTATGTTATTTCAAGGTATAAACTAACACCAAATCTCCTACTCATAACCCTTTGTCCTTGATATGAGCATCAAAGTAGGCTTTTTGTCTTTTCTTAGCAGCATAAATTCTTGCTGATGCATGCAGTCTCATCTCTCCTAGTCATTCTAAGTCAAGTATTCTTGAGGAAGGTTCATGACCTGTCCACTCATGCTCCTCAACTATCTTGAGATTGGGTATCAAAAAATCCAATGGCAAGAGAGCATTCTGACCAAATACCATATGGAACGGTTTTGCATTGAGCAATGTTTTATATGCCACTTGATAGGCCCATAAGGTGTGGTGCAATTGTTGATCCCAATCTGAGCGCTTATTATTCACAATCTTGGTCAGTATGTTGCAAAAAATTGTGTTAGTACTCTCAGCATGTTCGTTGGCTTGTGGATGATACGGTGCATATTTCTTGTGTACTACCATGAAATCTTGTAATAAAAAGTCAATAACCTCGATCAAAAAATGAGTACCCCTATCACTTACAAGCTCTATAGGAAGCCCATATCTTGTGAAGACATTCTCAAACAAGAATTTTGTCATCGTGCATGCATCATTCTTCTTTGGCCTTGGCCTCTACCCCTTTAGTGAGATAGTATGTGGTAACTATGATATAATTGGCATGGAAGTTCTTTGTTGGGGGCTTAATAGGTCCAACAAAATCTATTCCCCATTTTGAGAATGTGCACCCTCCCATCATGGGTCGTAGGGGCATCTAGTCTTTGCATATAGGATGCTTAGCCCTTTGACATGCGTTGCATCATTTTACATATGTGTGGGCATCCATATGGAGAGTGGGCCACCATAATCCTGAAAATAGTATGGCCTTAATAACACGGTCAAGTCCAAAATGGCCTCCTGTTGCACCCTTGATGGGAAGCTTCCAAGAGGTTGAAATAGTCACTCTCGTGCACACATATCCTCAAATAACCATCTCTCCCTCATCTATGCAGATTATCACCAATGAGCTTATAATCTTGAGCCTCCTGCTCAAGACTTTGTTTGCATGCCAGAGTCATGTCCTCTTGGAGAGTCTTGGCCCTCAGATAGTTAACCAAAGTTTCACTCCAATCTGGCATTAGGTTGACATGGTATAGAGGGGCGTGTTCTATCGGTGGTCTATTACAATACTTTGGACATTCATCACACAATCGTCAAACATCTTTTTCCATTGAGGGCCAATACACACTTAACCTTTTCAAGTTGAGTAATCTCCCTTATCTCGAATGATGTTTCTCTAGTGCACCTAAATGTACTTGTTGCAACCAATTTCATACTCTTGTTCTTCTACGCAACAAATGTTAAAAGTGCTCCTTTCCGTCACAAACACTTTTAAGTTCTTTTCGGGTTCTTGGGGATGGTAGGGGTCTGATAAATCAGAGGCCCTCTGTTGAAGATAAAATATATATTTCTTGGATCCACTCTTTTTTTCATCATCATTTGTACCTTTTTCTACCTTTCATTCAGTTAATAAAGCACTCTTGTATAGGTGTGTGTGAGTGCCACACTAGAGAATAAGTGGGATTCATTCTCCTTTCAGTTGCGAAATCCCACATAGCATGCTTTTTTGCCATTTTGTATATAAAGAGGTCTCCACCTCTTCTTTTGGGAGAGCTTTTTGAGAAGTAATGAGATTATGCTAGTTTGTAGATAGACTCTTGCTCTCTCGTCGTCATGATGTGTATGCGTGCTTGTTCTCTTCTTGTCTAACACTTGTGACACGTTGATGTATGATTACGTCGTTATTATGCTTGTGATTACGATTAGGTGCATCATTCGCGATGCTTATGTTGTATCTTCTTGTTGATAACATTGTTAATCATACGTTGACGAAGCGCCATTATGTCTGCTGAGTGCTTCTACGCAAACATTTGGGTCTCATGAGATGCTTCTTGGTTTGACAAGTATGAGTTGTGATGCTACAACGTCAACAACTTTTGGCACCGTTGCCGGGGAGCGTTCTCTTGTCACTTACGTGATGGTTTATGGCGTGAAAGTGACGTGTACGCAAGCTTTTCATGACGATTTTTTGAGTTTTTCATTTCATTACGCTCTTGTGAGCGTTTGTAGCTTGCAAGATTTACAATAACTTGTATGGGATGAGCTATTTGTGATGGTCAGAATCTCCTCTTTGGATGATTAACCATTCACATGTAGTGATCCATCGAGTTAGAATAATGATAAAACTAGTAGATTAGATCCTTTTGTACATTACTTGTTGTTGATTTTCAAGATTTTCCTTATCATGTGTGAATAATAAGTTTTTAGGGGTTCACCAACAAAAAAACAATGGAAAACTTCAAGTGGAGGATGGCAATAGCTTCGAAGGAAGATGGGGTCGAATAAGAATGTTGCAAAAAATCTGGAAATGTAAGGTATGTCTCTGTGAACTTCAGGTTTGTGCATTGTTGAGTGATCAGATACTCTTCGGAATCCTCGTCAACATTAAGGATGACCATTGTAGTCTAGTCGGGGTAGTCTGGTTGAGCTGCTGAGTGTGTCGTTCACCGTACTAGATCTATGCCTTGTACAGCACGTAAGACTACTAATTCCTTATCATTCGCGAATAGAAATAAGTCATCCTTTGATCTAAAACGATGGCGAAAAGGCTAGTGATTGGTGGGCATGTGGGTGTCACAAATTTCATGTATTGTTAAAAGCAAGCATGCAAGTGAATTCACTACGGAGGACGCAGAAACTTGTAGACTGAATCTAGAATAGAATCTCGAAGCATACAGCCTGCTACATCTCTCATGCATATGCATCAGTCTGATTTGTCGACTATCTTTGTGTGCTCTTGATAGAAACTCAGATATCTATGAACGCTTAGATGTGCAATAGATGCACGCTCAGTTACCCCATTCTACTCTTCATGTTAGATTGAGGAAGAGGGGAGTGAAAGGGTAGTTGCTTTAGATCCGAACTTAAAAGTCCTCAATTAGGGTGGTACACATGCAATACTATGGGTTCATGATTACAACCTTCCACCAAGTGCTATTGCTCTTCCAGGAGCACAGTTTACCAGAAGAAGAGTGATCACCAGGTGTCGTGCTTCTATTGTCTGCAGAAATGGCAGCGTGGCCTCCACGCATTCTCCTATGCTCATTCAGGCATTACGTATCGCTTCTATAGTTCTGAGACTTGGGAGTAAGAAATGGTTGTAGTAGAATTAGGAGAATCCTGGGTTAATCGGCCTATGATTATGATGTGCTTATTTCTGGTAAGGAAGAGGCAAAAGCATGTGTGGCAGAGTTTACGGTAGGTTAATGGTAAAGCTAAAGCCCTAAGAGAAGTAATGACACAGACTCGGGTAGTCGTTGGTGAACGGGAGCTATCTCGAAGAGAATTCTGAGTATTCACTTTAATTGAAGACTGTATAAATTGATAACTTGGGCATAGTCAAGCTCCCCTCAACAGCACGAAAGCCATCCACTGGGAGAATACTAGTGAATCTCCATTGAGGGACTACAGGGAAGTGAATGGTGTATACTTGGCACTCTCAGGCTGCTTCATCATTACCCTCTATAGCTTTGCTATGACGAGATAACAAAGGGACAGAGATGTAATAATAAGAGCAGGGGCGAGCATTGTGAGTAATGAAGTGATGATGAACAACCTATAACTTTGTGGATCCTAGGATGCTTCAATCTCGAGACTCGGAGAGGATGATCAGATTGATCGGAGAGACCTATACGGTGTAAGATGAGAATGAAATAGGAATGAAAAAAAGGTTTGGCGAGCTGGTAGGATATCACTCCTTATGACAGTATGGAACGCTTGTTGCAGGCATGTTCAATATATGACTTTAGCTGCCATGAATACTGAGCACGATGGACTCATGCGAAGTATTTGGTTCTGGCCACTCCAAATAATCCAAACTTAAGAAGAGTTGTATCATAGATCTAGGTGATAACCAAATATAGCACCTAAGGGATGTCAATGCGAAGTGCAATTCGGTATGATTGCACTCTCAATTTCATATGCCATTGTAGTAAGTAGATAGGATCGGCATCGAGCTATGGCTTGAACTACTTAGCAGGTGAAAGAAGGACAGGGACACTTGAAAAAAATAGGCAGAACACTTCACCACACACTGAGAGGTTGATACAATGTATGTGTTGGAACTGAACATGATAACCAAAAATCGGGTGCCTTTGAGAATGCAGGTTGCTGGACAAGGTCAAGGGACTTTCTGCATCTATCTTGTGAGTTCCTGGAGTGACCTTGGAAGACTACTACAAAAGGTAAAGTTTCAAAAATCATCGCACGCCTCGGCCCTCTACTGAAGCCACCTTTGGCAAGAGTCTACTATGACATTGGAATTTGGAAGGAATCCAAGACACTCAGCACTCTCTTCTGTATTTTCCTACTCATCCAAGGTCATCCTCTCATCCCTTGTCTTCAAGTCTTTTATTTCTCAACACCTGCACGTAAATTAATTGATCTTAACTCAAATACATGGGGTGTATGTGTTTGGGTTCAAGCTACTGCCACAACGTGTTGTGTGTCCTTGCTTTCCGTCATCTTGTGCCTTGTGATGTGTCAATATGTCATTGGATAACAAAATGGCGGTAGCTCGTTTCTAGGTCGGCACCAAAATGGCCCTCAATTATCGGCGCCCTTATGTTGACATTCGCTGAGGTAATTTATGAGATTGGCCGGGCTAAGTCGAAGGCCTGATCACCCCCTTTCAAAGATACCCAGAACATGAATGCGATCTTTTCTTTAATTTTAAGGTCTAAAAATAGGTCCCCTAAAATGCCGCCGAAACACTACTCAGTGCTCCATTTAACTGCCATCAAAAGAGATTCATAGAGCGGGGCTAAGCCTGATGTACATGCATTTGTTTTAACCCAATGTCCTCAAGTCGTTTTCTTTTGTGCTACAAATTACGTGACTTGTTTTTGATGATCTTTAGTGCATTGTGTTTGATAGTAGAACGTGGATGATGAAGGCATTGTGTGCATTAATAAATATAGCAACAGATAGATGTTGTCATCATGCGGGGGAAGGCAACACCCAATGCACGCATATTCATCTTGTCTTATTTGAGCATAAGTGTCTTGGTTTTACCAAGCAGCAATTTTATGAGAAAGATGAATAAGAAAAAAAAACTAGGAGAACAATAACCAATAAAGGTAAGAACACGGAAATTCCTATTCACAATGGAGGCTAATGAACCACTCTCTTTGAATGTCTTACGACTTTCTAGGACATCTCATGTACAACGGTGTTTTATCTTTTCCCTGCTTGATATGAAAGTGAATGTTCATGTGTTTGGTCTCTCTAATTTCATGTGAGGATATGGTATGTCATAAAAAATAAATGAAGTAATGATGACCGGGATGTGAGGAATCAACGATTGATGAAAACCATGTCTATTTGGATTATGGACCGAAGTCAATAATCTAAGTTGCAATTGAAGGGAAACTTTGTAAACCTTGAAGCTTCGCATGTGATACTTCGGGTGGTCCAATATCACATGGATTCTCTTTTATTGTCAACATTGGGTAATGCAAAACATCATTGGAACTTTTTTCTTTAATACTCCAATTTTGTCCTCATGATATTAAACTTAAGATTTGTCTCAAAGATTGGGCCTCTCCCTTATGATGTAATTTTTGGTCTCTTTAAGTTTCTATGGTAAATGTAAATACGATGAATGCTCCATTGATTTTTGTTTGGTTGAACCCCTATTTCAGATATTGTTTGCATAAAAACGAAAAAAATTAAAACTCCAAAAAACATTCAAAAACACACACAAAAAAAACCAAAATACACTTCAAAAAACCAAAAATTGTTTCAACAAAACATGGGAAAGAAAAAGGCAAAAGAAAGAAGGAAGGGGGAAAAGGTTGCACAAAAGAAGGAAGAAAAAGATGAAATGCATGCATTAATCACACATGATAGAGGTGAAAAAGATAGAAAAAGTTTGCAAGGGGTAGAGGAAATTGGTGGAATTTCTAAAGGGGTGGGCTCCATACTTGCGACTAGGGAACATAGCAACACTTTTGTAAATGTATTCATTGGTCATGACCATAGAAATATGAGTGCTTACATTAACCCAAATTGTTGTGAGTGGAATCTAATTCATATTGATTTAGTGACTATTATTTTGGACAACATTCAACTAACCACTCATTCATATATCCCCATGAACGATGAAAATTATGATTGCATGGGTCAAGTTGTGTTGCCGATTGTGGTGAATGATATGCAATTCTTAGAAACCTTTTTTCTTATGGAAGGTATAGATGAAGACTTAGTCATAGGCACTCAAAGGTTTTTTGAATATCACGGGTTTGAATCACCTTGTCCATCTATTATGTCCATCCCCACTAGTGAGTCTTCTGGAAATCCTGATGATTATCCTCATTGTATGGATTGTGGACATAATCATCTATTCAAAGATTGTACTTTTAATCCACAAAATAGTCTTTCCACTCATGCTTTTCCATCTAACCTTTCTTTGAGTAAGTCACAGGAAACCTTGACGAATGATGAAGTGGAGGACTCCAAGTTCTTGGAGGATATGGAAGGGCCCTCCCTTCCTCTAAGTTTGGAATCTTCTCATGAATTTTGTATGAGTTCTACGGAAGATAAAGTGATATCTAGAGATTCTATGTGTAATACAGATAAATGCATCACTGAATCTCTAGATCGATCTCAAACCACACAACCTTATGATCCATTACATGAGCATGATATATGTAAAGAAACTCAACCTTTGTTGAACTCCCCATGTAAAGATGAGTTTTTTCTAAAGACTCACATAGAAGGCCCAAAAGACCCATACATCAAGAAGAAGTCACATTTCCCTTGTAATGTAAAGCAAATTTGGGTGGCCAAGAACTTACTTGGAGCCCAACCAAATCGCACTATGATATGGGTACCAAAGAAAGCTCTTATACAAAATCAACCCTCTCACACTAGACTTCATAATCTACGGTCTAGTTTCACATTGCCTTATCATCAAGAACGACCACTTTTGACAAAGGGATCCAAAGCAATAAAGTCAACACTCAGAAAAGATCCAAGGAGAAACCTCAAGGCTAAGACCAACAAAGCGAAGACATATTGGCGGCCTAAAACCTCTTCGTGCAGCATCCATGGGTGTCGGACCCAACCTTGCCCAATGCACAGCATATGTTTAAGATGCACACCAAGTATGCACATGAATAGGGCCTCATCCACAAGCATTAGGCACACTTAGTTTAACCCAGACACAAAGAGGGCACATGTACATAGATTTCAAAAATTTTCTTTTTATTTTTCTTTTTTCAGGATGGTGGACAAAGGTATCATCCATTTCAAATGGGTGATGGAAAAGAGAAGGTTCTTGGAGTTGGAGATTTGGAGGAAGCCTCATCATCACCTAAACCCTTGAGCACTTTGCTCAAGATCCATCATTTTTGCACCATTGTTTTTTGTATGCATTTTTAGAGTATGCATAAGATAGGGTCACATTACAAGACGGTGCATAGACACTTTTTTGTTTTCCGCCCATGCACCCGTAGTCCCCACTCATGCATATGGACTAAGAAGAGATGAATTAAGTTCATATATTTGTATCTATCATCTACATTTTTATCATTTCATGCTCATACATCATCCATCCATCCAAAAAACAAAAAAAAAAAAAGAAAAGAAAAGAAAAGAAAAGAAAAAAGAAAGGCATTCTAGCATATTCATTCCCATCTATATGAGGCAAAAGAACCAAGTTAAAGCACTCGGCTCCAAACAAAAAGCAAGATGAAGAAAAGCAACAAAGCAAAACACTCCAATGGTGTACGGATCATGCAAATCAAAAGGAACTCCTACACACTCTTCCACAAAAGCTCCATACTTGCAAAAGCTTTGTCGAGGACAACAAAGTCAAGGAGGGGGGGAGTGTTGAAGATAAAATATATATTTCTTGGATCCACTCTTTTTTTCATCATCATTTGTACCTTTTTCTACCTTTCATTCAGTTAATAAAGCACTCTTGTATAGGTGTGTGTGAGTGCCACACTAGAGAATAAGTGGGATTCATTCTCCTTTCAGTTGAGAAATCCCACATAGCATGCTTTTTTGCCATTTTGTATATAAAGAGGTCTCCACCTCTTCTTTTGGGAGAGCTTTTTGAGAAGTAATGAGATTATGCTAGTTTGTAGATAGACTCTTGCTCTCTCGTCGTCATGATGTGTATGCGTGCTTGTTCTCTTCTTGTCTAATGCTTGTGACACGTTGATGTATGATTACGTCGTTATTATGCTTGTGATTACGATTAGGTGCATCATTCGCGATGCTTATGTTGTATCTTCTTGTTGATAAGGTTGTTAATCATACGTTGACGAAGCGCCATTACGTCTGCTGAGTGCTTCTACGCAAATATTTGGGTCTCATGAGATGCTTCTTGGTTTGACAATTATGAGTTGTGATGCTACAACATCAACACTCTATATCTTATTTTCCCATTTAACTCATCAAGTAAGTAGTACGTTATTACCTAGTATCGATTTCTCTATACAGGTTTACTGTTCGTACTTTGTTTAAGCTTTTTCCTCAATAGGTAATGCAGGAATTAGTAATTATCATCCCACAGACTTGTTATCGATAACATAACATTACTCTGTTAATCACGAATTAATGTAACTTAACAAAGTAAGAGTTACAGTACTCAGAATTTAAGAACGCTGCACTACGGCGTCTCCACAGGCCGCAAATCGCCCAGACAGACAGTCTAGCGATCCCGTCTCCTCGCTACCGGAGAACCACCATAATGTCTTTTCATTAATTGATAAAAAGGGTACAACACTTCGCTACAACCTTTCAGTACGTGCGGTATAGGAAAATATAAATTACATAATGCCAATCCGGCGGCCTTACACTGGCACGCACGGTGGACTTGAACTCGCAATGCAAACAAAATCAAGGCTCGTCTATGATGCCTTGGATATACATGGTTCTAGCTAATTTGAAGGTTCTAGAAATCTTCTGTTTTAGCGAATCCAATATCAGTTTGAGTGTTTCCGGCTCTAGCAGCTGTGCATCAGTTCGAACTGAACTGGCCGCAATGACTTGACTCATCAAAACTTCAGCTTGGGTCTGCAAAAATGCCTCTTGCAAATAAAAGTCATTGGCAAGGGCTCCATCTCGACTCAGTCGCATATCATTAATTTGATTATCAATTCTTGATAGTCGGTCTGCTTGAACTCCCAGCTGTTTTTCTCTTCTCTCCAGCTCCTAAGCTTGATATTGAATTGTCTAGTAATACGCATCTCTTTCCTTCTTAATCCCTGCTATCTCCTTCTGAAGTTGAATAGTTAGACTCGTCTTGGCTTTAAGAGTAGAATTCGCCTGAAACAAATCAGCAGTTGCGGTCTGGAGTTCTGCAGTAGTTTGCTGAGCTAAATTGGCCATCTCTTGTCCTCTCTACACAACTTCATCAAGTTGAATTCAAGTTTCTTCCAACAAATTTCCAACTGCCATTCTAGCGTCTTCTTTATCCTGTACTAGCTGCTTTAACTGATTGATTTCTTCATCACGAGCATTTATCAAAACATCCTTGGCTTTTAATTCGGCCAATGCTGCATCGCGCTGAGCAATGACTGTGTCTTGTTCTGCAAGCCGAGCTTGAGGCTGCTGAAGTTGCATCTATAACGTATGATTTTCTGCTTTAATAGCATCTGCTTCCTCCTGTAGTGGGGCAATATCAGCTTCGAGAACATCAACATTGTGTTGCAGCTCTTGTCTGATATTGTCAGTGACCATGTTCATTTGCATTGGTAACTGCTGTGAGAATTGGATCAACAGGCGACCCATAGACTCGAGTTCATGAAACATGGGGGTTGGAACCGGAAGGGTAGGAAGGGATTGGGATGTAGAGGCAGAGAACAGATGAAGGGAAGATGGTGGAGAATAGGCAGGAGAAGAAGACGGAGAACTAGGGACTCCGGGAACAATAGGCTGGACTGGGGCAATTGGCGCAACAGTATTCATGTTGGAAGGAAGTGGGGTAAGAAGATTAGGCACCAACACGATTCCGGTGGGCTGCTGCGTTGTCGTTTCAGTTCTGTCAATGACAGCATCAACCAAAGCAATCACTTCATTGGCAATCTCAGTAACAATGGCCTGCACATCATCTTGGGTTTGCTGCTGCGAATCCTCCCTTGAAGAAATTTCTTCAGATTTGGTGGTGGACGCACTTTGTTCCTGCTGCTGATTCTGAGAAGAAGGACTAGAAGACTCCACGTGAATTGAAGTGGCGGTGTCGTGGAAGACCTCTTCTTCATGGCCGGCATTGGAGCCTTGCACCTGGCTCTCCGACGGACTTATACGGGTGCGTTTCTGATGAAGAAGTTGGAAGAGATCTTCATCCTCATCCTCCTCATCTTTGAGCACTTAAACAGAGTCTTCACGGAACAAGATAGGAGCGGTTGGAGGCGGTTGCGCCGCTTGGAGTACCGGAAAAAGAAAGGAGGATATGGGGTAGACGAGAGCGCGAAAGATCACCCTTATTAACGTGTTTAATAACCGTAACGCATTCACAGTGAATGCGCCGGAAATAAAAAGATGCAAAATTGACAGACTCACGAGAAGCCATGTCAATCATCGAGTAAAAGGGACGCGAAATCCCGTAGGTATGTTTTTGCAAATTCAAGATTGCCACTAAAAATTGCAATGCAGTACGTTCCGGATCAGGGCGACACAGAATGGCGTACTCATTAGATGAGTGCCGTGGGAATAACGTGGTCATGGTAGCGACAAGAAGGAGAGGACCATTCTCCAATCCATCCCGAGGAAGTTGGAAAGCATCGGCAAATGAGGCCAGAGTGATCACTACGCGTGTTGGTAAGCAAATGATAGGCCAACTCTGCTCCGTAGCAGGTATGGCAGCGATAGCGACAATAATCTGTGCATAAAATGGGTGACACTCCACTGAATGCCAAGGAAATTCAGCGAAGTTCAAGAGGCCACAGATACGCAGATACTCACTCACTTCAGGAGCGAGTCCTTCACGGAAGGTAGCAACATTGGCTAATGCTTCTATGACGTGCACGCAAAAGCACAAGAACGCAGAGAACACAGAAAACACAGAACACAGAAACACACAGACACAATAGCAATTAACAGTGAAAGAATTAAGATTAAGTAGAGACACGACAACGTGAGGCGATCGAAAACCCTAATCATCGCGCGGTATTGAAATGTTAACCTCCATAATTACGGCGTGCATGCATGAGCATAATCAGTAACACAGGGCGGTGATTAATCATATTTAGATATCAAAACGAGGAGAGTTACAGTCTATATTCAACCGAAATACGGAAATAAAAAGAAAATAAGCGACACGCGGAAAAACGAAGAACACGTCAGCGGTGATCAGGCGGTTGGTGATATGGGCGTAGCTTTGAACCATTAATTACTTTGGAAAGGGGAACTCTAGTTAAGGTAGTGAACCAAAAAGTATCTGGTCCCACTTGCTCACTAATCCGGTAAGGACCGAATTTAAATTTCCCAGCAGAACGATTTGCTTTAGCATTATAAAATAGCACAAGTTGGCCCACCGTAAAAACTGGAGTCTTGAGGAAATGATCATGGGTACGGGCTTGCCGCAACTGAACTTCTTGAAGAACCAGCAAACTTTCCCAACGATGTTCATCCAAGGCTCTGAGTGCTTCCAACCGAAATGGCAAAGAGTCTTCGGGCCACAATTTCTGAGTGAGGGCCACGCGTAGGCTTGGCACTACAATCTCCATCGGCACGATTGCTTCCAACCCGTAAGCAAGCTTGAAGGGAGTCATTCCGGTTGCCACTTTGTATGTAGTCCGGTATGCCCATAAAACTGCGGGAAGTAAATGGTCCCAACGTTCTAGAGATTCCACAATCAATTTGCGAAGCATAGTCAACAGAGTTTTATTGGTGCTTTCAACCAATCCATTGGCATGGGGATAGTATGGTGAACTCAATTTATGCAGAATTTGAAAAGTGTGCATTAGTACTTGCATTAAATTGTTGGCAAAATGTGTTCCTTGATATGTCACAAGTTCTAGAGGTAATCCATAATGCGGGAATACATTCTTCATCAGGCATTTGACCACTGAAACAGCTATGGCTGACTGTAAAGCCCAAGCTTCCGCCCACCTGGTGGCATAATCCGTACAAGTCAGTATATATCAATTATGGCTAAGGGTTGCTGGTGGTGTTATTGGCCCAATAAAATCAAGACCCCACTTCTGAAAGGGTTCCAAAGGTAAGACAAGTTGCAGAGGAAAGAGGTGCCGATGTAATGGCTGTCCAGACCGTTGACAAGTGTCACACGGCTGCACAAACTGAGTCACGTCTTTGTACATGGTAGGCCACCAAAGCCCACTTTGTAGAATTTTACGGTGAGTAAGATCGGCTGCAAAATGTCCACCCAAGGGTATTGAATGAGCCATAGCCATAACCGAATCTGCTTCATGTGGTGGGATACAATGAAGTAAGACACCAGTATGATCCATGTAGTATAGCTGACCTACAATCAACCAGAATCTGCGAGTGTAAACCGCAATTTTTCGCCGCAGAGTAGGGGGAGTATGAGGAGGAAGACATCCATCAGTTAGAAAACTGAGTAACGTATCATAGTAGGTAGGCGGCACAAAAAGCTCTGTAGATTCTTCAACAGTTGGCTCAGTAACGTAAATTGCCGGTGTAGCGTCATCGACCCCCACCGGAGCTTCATCGGAATCCAATCGAGATAGAAAATTTGCCAAGGCATGTGCGGTGCCGGGTCGATGAATAACTTCATAGTCGAATTCCTGTAATAATAAGACCCATCGAGCCAAGCGACCACCTAAATGTTGCTGCCGGACCAAATACACAAGCGTGGCATGATCCACGTGGAAGGTGAATTTTTGGCCCAACAAATAATGCTGGAATTTCTTCACAGAGTACACCAACCCGAGACATTCTCTTTCGGTCATTGAATAGTTTCTTTCAACAGGGGCTAATCGGCGACTTGCATAATAGACAGGCCGAAACCACTTGTCAGTTTGCTGCATTAAAACGCTGCCAATGGCTATGTCTGATGCATCGACAAAGACATGGAACGGGCATTCCCAATCAGGGGGTTGCAAAATTGGAGCCTGCGTCAATAATCCTTTTAAACGATCAAATGCAATTTGGCATTTTGGAGTCCATTCGTAGTGGCGTGGAGTACTAGTCATGAGCCGATTAAGTGGTGTTGCCAAATGAGCTAACCACCGTAAATGTCTTCCATGCCACCGGATCTCACCCAGGAAGTGCATAACTTCTTTCGGTGTTGTAGGGACTGGTGCCTGCAACATGGCTGCAACTTTATCCGGATCAACTTGTATTCCTTGTGCCGAGATAATATGTCCGAGTAGTTTGCCACAAGAGACCGCAAAAACTGACTTTGTCGGATTCAAGCATAACCGGTATTCGCAACATTTTTCAAAGCAACACCGTAAATGATACAGGTGCGCCACCATTTTCCCAAATAAGGAAAAGTCATCCAGATATACTTGCATAAAAGTAGTCAGGTAGGGTGAGAAGACTTCTTGCATACACCGTTGAAACGTGCTCGGAGCATTCCTTAACCCAAACCACATTATCGTACAAGCATAAACACCCCAATTCGTCATGAAAGCTATTTTCAGTATGTCCTGTTCTGCCATTCGCACCTGGTTATAACCACTGTAGCCATCCAAAAAGGAGTACATCTCATGCCCTGCCACTCTGTCTAGCATTGTGTCGAGAAAGGGGAGAGGAAATGGATTAGGTACCGTGGCCGCATTCAGTTTCCAGTAATCCACACAGATATGCAGCTGTTTATTTTTCTTCGGAACAATCACGATCGGAGATATCCATTCAGCGTGCTCGATTGGTACAATGAATCCCACCTTCAATAATCGATCGAGTTCTGCTTTGACATGTGCTACATAATTGGGGTTCATTCGGTAACTGGGTTGTTTAATTGGCTTCGCCTCTGGTTTGAGAACTACCCGATGTTGATAGATCTGTGGATCAAGACCTTTCATATCATGATAGTCCCAAGCAAAAACATCGGAAAACTCACGCAGGAGTCGGATCAAATCTTCTTGAAATGCCTTAGACAATCCTGCCTTAATCTTAACAGGTCGCGGGTTAGCCTCATCACCCAAATTATATGTTACTAACTGATCTTCCGGGACATAAAATTGTCGAGGTTTCACTAGATCGTCAGCTGACTGTAAAAGCTGATGTAGGGTGGCTCCATCCATAGCAGCACTATCATCTGCATCCGCCTTTCCGGTCACTGGAACAACCGTACATGCTGCCGGACTCCACGTGTCCGCTACTGATTGAAGATCTACAGTACCTAAGGAGATCAGATCTTTTTTGTTCCTCAGAAATGCCTCTTCCTCATCGTCAGATAAACCATCCAACATGTGGACCGGCTCCGCTACATATGGTCTGGCATGAAGCTCGCAGGGCTAGATGGCATCCAATTTAACAACATATTTACGGTGATGATCTTTGAAAGTCAATTCCTACGCTGACCAATCCTGTACAACTTTGGCTTGTTTCAACCATGGTCGACTGAAAAGCAGATTGTAGTCGAGGCTGGATTCTGGTAGTTCGAGAAATACAAAAGTCATTTTGAACGTGGTACCCTGCAGAGTAATCGGGATATTCCATACTAATCCCACCGGATGGACTCGAGATTGGTCTGCTATTCTTACAAAAAATTGGACGGGCTCGATTTGGGTCCACCCCAATTTCTTGCAGAGGGCTGCAGTTGCTATATTCACACCCGAACCGCCAGCAATTAGCACTTGAGTAATCTTTTGATTTTTATGCCAGACAGTAATTAATGGGACTGAATGATCCACCATAGAATCAGTTTCCGGTTGTATGGTTGCAGTCGCCAGAGTACCGGGAGATCCACGACTGACCTGTTGTTGAAATTGCTGCCTAACTCCTGGCACCAATGCGAGCAATTGTCCCAAAGGGAGTGTAATGGAAGCCTTAGATAGAATCTCCCATACTTGATCTGTTTGAATCGTACTTCTCACTGCTTCTAATGATGATTCTGCAGTTACTAGGTTAGAATTTTGTTCATTCGCTCTCGCCATTGGCAGGGGAACCTCTGTTATCGGAATTGGATCAGGAAACATAGTTTGCTCTTTAGCTGCCCATTGACTAGCTTTGGCATACATTCTCTGCTGCTCACGGATACCAGGTTCGAACACCTCAGCTGCCGGTTGCAACTGCTTACCTGATCTTGTCTCGACCACTACTGCTTATGATTCCACTGGTGAAATATAAACCATGTTGGTCATTGGGTTTTGATGCTCCTTCTTCCTTTTGTCGTATTCTGCTGCATCCTTGCAAAATCTCCAGATGTGGCCAATCTCACCGCAAAAATGACATCGAAGTGGTGGCAAAGAAGTACCCTCCGCTAACGTACCCGCCTGCCATCGATTGGCATTGAAATTGGTATTCCGCTGTCCTCGGTAATTTTTGTATCCTTATGACTGATTGTTTCGCATCTGTGGTGGCACGTAATGGGTGGCTGGCTAACCTGGTTCTTGTATAATAGCATTTATAGCTACTTGTCCCTGCACTTTAGCATTATACGCACAGTTTTCCGTTGAGTGTCCGGTTGTGTTGCAGATGGCACAATACATCTGGTTAAGGGCACATGTAGCACTGGTGTGCCCTGGATTTTTGCACTTGGTGCAATACATCTGTTTAGTTGGATCATCTATTACATTCTTACTGGCTTTGAGCCACTCCAAGTCTTCGGTGAATCCCCCAACTTTATGCTCTAGTTGCAGGGCCATTGCAATAACAGCATCCAGTGTCATAGCCCCCACACAGCGGATGATCATGATTTGTCTTAGCTGTGGGGTCAAACCGTTAATGAACCACTGGGTTATAACATCATCCGGTAGATTAGCATGTGCCAGAGGCAATTGTCTAAATGAGTTCTAAACAATGTTGCATATTCCTGAACAGTTTGGTGCGGCTTTTGTCGATTATTCTGCAAATAGTCGAAGATTTCTGCGGGATTCTTCTTCAACCGGAACCTCTGTAAAAATGCATCCCTTACCGCATCATAGTTAACGAAATGGTTGATATCATACTCTGTTAACCACCTCACTGCTTCATTGACTAATGTTGCCTGAAATACGATGGCCTTGTACACCGGATCGAGTAGATGGTTCAGCACTGCATAGCTTATCTCAAAGGTTCACACATGTGCATCACGGTCATCACCTGGAAATCCACCGAACTTTGTGTAAGTCACCCCGGTTGGAACCGGTCGAAGTGGAGGTGGTTGTTGCTGTTGCTACTGTTGTTGTTGCTGTTGTTGCTATTGTTGACCACTCATTGTGCTATTAGTGGTACGGTTGTTGTCTCCTGAGTTTTGAGGGGGTGTCTCTTGTCCTTCGAAATCTGTATTATTAGATTGCTCACCTTTCGACTCAAAAATAGTGTTCAATCTTTTACGTATCTCCAAATCAAATAGCCTATCCTCCGCTTTGGTATCAAACGTAGGCAAGCTTACCCCAAACAGTGGTGTACGTAATAAAGATCCACCAGGGAGTATCGCACTATCACCGGAAAACTGTAAATTCCCACCAACTGGTACCGAACTTTCACCGGAACTTGTCGAACTTTCACCGAAACAGGGTATACTTGGCAACGATCTCTCTGGGTAACACAACTCTATCCTCGAAAAGATTCAAATTTTGACCAAATGGGATCGAATCAACTGTACACTCAGAAGTTACTGCACCTTCTTCAGAACGCACCGAAATTATACCGGAATCTCATCATTTATCACCAAACTAGTACCAGAATCTCGACTAACTGGCTCCGATTCGTCGGCAATTGGGTTTAAATGGCCTGCACTTCTACCACCTGGGGGTGTCCCTAACAAATTTGGTACTGTCCAGGGATGCTGATCTCTCCTATACTTCGGATAAGACTCGCAGGACCGAGTAACTGGCATATATCACCTCTGCTTCACTTGCCTTACGTACTGCTCCACCTTACTGATTATTCTCAATCCATTGCCATCTTCCCATAGACGGCCCCAGTGTTAAAAGTGCTCCTTTTCGTCACAGACACTTTTAAGTTCTTTTCGAGTTCTTGGGGATGGTAGGGGTTTGATAAATCAAAGGCCCTGTATCTTTTTTTCCCATTTAACTCATTAAGTAAGCAGTACGTTATTACCTAGTGTCGAATTCTCTATACAGGATTACTGTTCATACTTTGTTTAAGCTTTTTCCTCAATAGGTAACGCAGGAATTAGTAATTATCGTCGCACAGACTTGTTATCGATAACATAACATTACCGTGTTAATCACGAATTAATGTAACTTAACAAAGTAATAGTTACAGTACTCAGAATTTAAGAACGCTGCACTACGGCATCTCCACAAGCCGCAAGTCGCCCAGACAGACAGTCTGGCGATCCCATCTCCTCGCTACCGGAGAACCACCGTAATGTCTTTTCATTAATTGATAAAAAGGGTACAACACTTGGCTACGACCTTTCGGTACGTGCGGTATAGGAAAATATAAATTACATAATGCCAATCCGGCGGCCTTACACAAACAAGGATATTCTGATGATCGTACCTTTAGATACTACCACCAAGGATTTGGTATCTTCACGCTTTCACCACCTCCTTTTCTTGGGTTGTCACTTGAGAATTCTTAGGTCCATATGTCAGTACTGGCCTACCCGTGTAGTAGGGTTTGTTCACTAAATACAAGAGAGCATGATGGTCTGTAAAGAATTTAAACTTATTTTCCAATAAATAGTGATGAAATTTCTTTATGGCATAGACCATTCCTAGCCCCTCTCTCTCTGTTGTGGTGTAATTTCTCTCTGTGGCATTCAACTGCCTACTAGCGTATGCAATCGGTAGGTCAATATTCCCTTCGTCCGTGGGTTCTGCTAACATGCAGCCTATGGCGTGATTAGAAGCATCTACGTGTATGTGAAAAGGTTTTTGCAATCACACATGGCTAGAATAGGTGCCGAACATAATCATCGTTTCAGTTCACCAAAGGAGCTCTCGCATTCTTCTGTCCACTCAAAGCTAGTTAGCAGGTTGTATAGTGGTTTAGCAATGATTGCATACATATGTATGAATCATGAGTAATATCCGCAATGGCCCATAAATGCTTGCATGACCTTCATGTTCTTTGGCCTGGGTCATTCATTGATCACTCAGACCTTATCCTCATCTGTGGAAATTCCATTTTTCGAAACTATGTGACCAATTATCTTACCTTGTCTTACCATAAAGACACACTTCTCATGGTTTAAACAGATTTGATATTCCCTTTGAAGATTCATTTAAGCTCACGGATATGATCTGGTCTAAGCATTGAGTGAGCACACAAATCATCTACGTACACTTCTAAGTTCTTTCTCAGAAAGTCTTTGAACATGTGGCACATTAGTGCATTTGTCAACCCAAAAGGCATTACAAAAAATGCAAAGATACCCCATTCAATGGTGAAAGCCATCTTATGTGCATCCTCGGGCGCAATGGTGACTTGGTTATAGCCTGAAAATTCATCAAGAAAGCCATACACTTCCTTGCCTGTGACTCTTTCCAATAGGTGTTCTGTAATAGGCAGAGGGTAACTGTCCCTAATGGTGGCTGAGTTGACTTTGTTCAAATTAATACATACTCTCAACTTATTGTTCTTCTTAGGCACAACTACAATGGGTGATATCCATCTGGTATGTTCTATCTCATAAATGAATCCTGCCTCAATGAGTATATCTATCTCTTCCTTGATCTTCAATGCATAGTTATGATTATGGGTATAGGGCTATAGCTTGGTGAGTTTAGCCTCTGCTGTCATGGGTATCCTATGAGAACATATATCTGGATCCACCCCTTTCAGGTCCTTGTAACTCCATGTAGACACATCCCTATACCTTTTCAGAAAGGCGATCAAGATTTCTTCCTCTTTGTTTGTTAGATCATGCCGTATGTATGTACATCTTTCTTCTCCTCCTAACTACTTTCTTTGTAGTCTCCTTGTTATCATAGGCTTCTTCGGAGTTTTGTCTCTCTTAGGCATTCTTATCATGTTCTTTTGTTCTTCAACTTCATATTTTTTAAAATTTTCTGGCACTTCCATTAACGGTTCTTCTTCTTCTTGTTGTTGTCTCATAGTTTTATCCTTTCTCACCTTTTGATTTTGTTCATTAGGATTTGAATTATCCTTTCTCTTCCTAGGGGTTGCGTGGTCTGGGGAATGGCTTCTACCCAACCTAAAAATCCCTCTTCAGATGAACATTTAGGTCGATTATAGTCTACTTCCCATTCTTCCTCTCTCACTTGCTTGATCCTCTCGGAGATCTCACATTCGAGTTTAGCCCCTTGAGTTTCCTCCCCTATAAGGTTTACAATAAAGATGGATATATCATACCCGTCTTCATCACAATTAGGGGTCCATTGTTCTTCGTTAATTGCTATGTCCATCATCGCAAGAATCTCTGCCCAGCCATAGGGTTTGAATTCCTTGTCTAGAAACACCATTGGCACGTATGCTAGGTCTTCAATAGGTCTAGAGGTTTGTCATGTTCTTGGCATTCTTGCTTTTTCTCGCTCCTCCTCTTTTGCTGCAACTTTACACATCCATAGGTGTGTATCCTCATGCAACCATGATGGGTCTGATGCTAAGGAATGTACTGATTCCTCCCAATCCTCATGCATATGTAGAGTATTCCATTGCAAGGGTGGTGCATCCCTTTGTGATTCATCCATGAGGTTCACTTTCGAGGTCACTCCTAGGTGTTGCAAGTACAAAGAGTTGGTTCCCCAATCTTGTACCACTTGCAATAGTTGGATGAAAGGTCTACCTAGAAGCATCTCATATGCTTGATTCTTCCCAAAATCACATATCACAAAAGTGTGATCAAATTCTACCCTGTAGGTGGATAGGGTAATTCCTTGGAGTTTTCCTAAGGGTCTTTTTTATGTGCTCCTCAGCCATCTACAACTTCATCCTAGTAGGTCTAAGGTCTAGTTTACCCCAACGCTTCCATAAAGAAGTGGTAGCAATAGATTCTCCTGCACCTGTGTCTAAGATGGCTTTGGTAGTGCAACCTTTGTAAGTGATAGGCAAATAAGCATTACCTTCCTCTCCTTCACTCACATCTCCCACTTTGTCTATGGGTATTTCAGGTACCTTTCCTCCTGCTCCTGGTCTACAGGAAGTTGTAGCTATCTGTGGAGACTGGTGTGCTACATGTTTCCATAGTTCTAGTTTGATTTTCAATAGATTCTCCAAAGTCAAATGGCATTGAACTCTGGTGTTCATAATGGCTTTTGTGTTTTTAGGAAGAACTGAGTCTTCCCCCCTAACTAGAATAGTGGGGGCTCTCCCTTGGATTGATCTGTCTTCCCAAGGTCCCATGAAGTGACGTAACTCTTGCAAGGAGTTAGATTCAAAACTCGTGTGCTCACTGAACCTATCATCCACTTGATCTCCATAGATAGATGGGATGTCGGTAGGGAACTATTCTCCTGAGTCATCAACCTCTAGTATAGGTGGCCGTGTTTCCTGTTCTTGCCTCCATCTTTCCTCTAGAATCTCTCTTAAGATGGCATGTGAATCCATGTAGCACGTTTGATGATCTTTTATGTCCAACATAGCCCTTTCAGATAGAGTTGTCTCTAAGGGGTCCTATGGGCTAGTTTGGGTGCTAGAGCTAACTTTTGTTGTGTTTGATGCTAGTTCCTCTGACTTTTCTAGTAATCCCTGGAAATGTAGCTCATGTTTAGCCATAGCTCCCCAATTGAGGTATTGGTATGCCTCAAACATTGTTTGGGTTCATTCTACCATTTTCATGCACAGTTTGGTTCTCTCTATTTCCAAGTTGGCTCTAGGGTACTTCTTACTGGATTCTCATATCTGTGGTCCTTCTTGTATCCCAACCTGATCAGCTTTGAGCATCATGTCGAGGTTTTTTGGGGTGGGGTCTGCTAGTACTAATAATCCTAGCTTTGGGATTACCACATTTGGTCGAGCCTCTTGTGATGTCATTTCTAAAATTTTAGATCTGGTTTCCCTCAAGCTTTCCTCTAACTCGTTAATCTTTTTGCTCCATTTTCTCTTATGTCGCTCTCTTGATTCTTTCCAGGCTCTCGTCTTCTTTCCTATTGATTCTCCTACATTGCTGGCTTCAACTATTCTTTTGGGGGTCTCCGGTTGCATCTGTCTTTGTGCTTGGGCTCTAGTCATCGCTTGGATGGGTATGTACTAGGGTATGTAACCTTTGGTGTGCTGCACTATTCCTATCACATTGATGGGGGTCACTTTCTTGGGTGTGTTAGTGGGGTTCTTAGAGAAATCTCTTATAAAGTGATCCTTCCCACATTCAGGACAAAATCCTTGAATATTGAAATATTATGGCTGCATAGCGAGTGCGGCTTGTGGGCAGTCATGTATGAAATGATCTCCTTCACACTTGAAACATGGTCCTTTAGGTCCTTGGGGTCTTGGTTATCTAGCATGTGGTCATAGGTTGGGGTTGGTGTACATGACCTGAGCGTAATCAGGTTCCCAATTTGGCTCATACACAGGACTCTCATAATATGGATCTAGGCTTTCCAGTGACTCCGTATAGTGTGCAGGTGGGCTATCTACATGGGTGGAGTCAAAACTTTTCACATTAGGGTCATTTTCTATGATCAAAGGGATTGTAGGTACTAATTCACTATTTGAATTCTCTTCCGGAGTGGCGTACTTCACAAAAACTACGTTGGCAGGGAGTGGAGGTTGTTGTCCTAGGAAAAGTTGGGGTCGAGGATATGCTTGATATGGAACTTGATAATGGGTGGGACACAATATTATTGTTGTGGCTAGTACTACCCTTGGTATCTACTTGGCTGATATGGTTGAGGATAACTCTATCTAACCACATGTTTAATATATGGACAATCTTGAGCCGTGTGGTTAGTGTACTTGTGCTCTATGGTATAGTATAGGCCATTGAGGTTTCCTATCAGTTGCATTGCATTTGGACACATATTTTCCATGTGGTCACCTCCACTAGTGTAACACCTTTGAGGGGGGGCTAATTTGATGCGAGGCTTACTAGAGACTCCCAATCGTTTGGTCACTTGTTTTGCTCAGTCCTTTATAGAATTGGAATGTATGGATGAGGCCTCTGTTGTGCTATCCGAATCTTTATGTGCCTAAGAGAGTTCTAGCTCTTCCCCTAGGTTATCCTCTATGTCTACACAGGTGCACAAGCATTGATCCAAGGTCCTTGGTTCCTTTAGGAATACAAATGACCTGAGCTTAGCACTCAAGAGGCCATTGATGAACAAAGCTATCAGCTTAGCTTGAGTGGGTAGTTCCAATGGGGGACATCGCTCTTTCCTCTCGCCCACCTTTTATAGTGGTTCTTTCTCTCCCTGTGCAGTTGATGAAACTATTCTCTAGTCCTTCCTTTTTCTTCTCTCTATGTCCTTGAGATGTGCCGATACGTGAATTCTCCTTAGGCAAATGCAGTCTCAATAGTGGAAAAAATTTCAGGAGGAAGGAGATAAGGAAGAGCGCTCACACACACTCTCTCACAATCAAAGAGCACACACTCAGATTGAGGCAAGGAAGAGAATGATCTTCTTCTTCTTCTATTACATAAAAAGGAATGTAGAGAATGACCTAAAACAAGAATACAAAAAGTGCAACATATAAAGACCAGTACATAAGGAAAAACCTAATGTCCGTGAATGAGTGAGCTGCCAAGAAACAAATGTACCATCACTCTTAGTAGATAAATCTAATAAAGCTCAATGAAGTGTCCCTGACATATACTGGTGTGACCACTATACATCTCACAGAAATGAAAAAGTGATACATGTCATCCTGGATCATGACATATTGAGCTTGGTATCTCAACACTCCCCCTCAAGCTCAACCTCATATCCTATAATCCAAGCATCTCCCGAAAGGTCTTCAACTTCTCAACTCCAAGTGCTTTGGTGAAAATATCAGCAACCTGCTCATCTGTTCTCACATAAACAAGATCAACATCACCTACTAATACCTTCCCTCTAATGAAGTGATAATGTACCTTCATATGCTTTGTTCTGACATGAAAAATAGGATTTTGTGCTAAATGTATGTTGCTAAGATTATCACAATAGATAGTGATAGGTTTTTGCACTTCCACACCTAAATTTGGAAGTAACATCTCCAACCATGATGCCTCACATGCTACGATTGTAGCACCTCTATACTCTACCTCTGTACTCAACAAAGCAATAGTGGGTTGCTTCTTGCTACTCCATGTAATAGCTGCACGTCCAAGTGAGAATAGAAAGCCACTAGTAGATCTTCTATTTGGAGTACTACCAACCCAATCTGCATTAGTGTATCCATGAGCCTACAAATCTACACCAGCTTCATAAAACATGCATAATCCAAAGTAGCACTCACATAACGTAGAGTGTGCCTTCGAGCATCCAAATGCGGCTTCCTCGTAACCTGCATAAATTGACTTTCAAGTCCAATAGTGTAGCTAAGATAAGGCCTCGTAATTGTGAGATATATCAAGCTTCCCACAATTTTCATGTACATAGTAGCATTTTCCACTACTTCACTAGACGTAGTATCTAGCTTCAAACTCTGATCTAATGGCATAGAAATTGGCTTACAATCAACCATACCATACTTTTGCAGCATATTCAAGGCATATTGCCTTTGTGACATCCATATACCTGTTTTTGTATGCATAAACTCAATGTGTAAGAAATAGTGCAGCACACCAAGATCTTTCATGTCGATTTCTTGCATAAGAAGTTGCTTTACCTCTTTAATGCTTTCTTCATTATCACCACCTACAATTAGGTCATCAACATAAATAATGACAATTGTGATGCCATCATCAGCCTTCCTTGCATATAGTGAATGATCTGCATCACACATAGAAAACCCAATGCTGGTTAATCATCAATCCTTGCATGCCATGCACGAGGAGCTTGTGTCAGCCCATACAAAGCCTTTTTCAACCTGCAAACATATTCAAGATCCTTTAAATCTTCATATCCTTGTGGGTGGTCCATATATACTTCTTCCTGTAACTCACCATGTAGGAAAGCATTCTTCACATCCATCTGATGCAAAGTCCATCCTTTTGTTGTAGCTAATGCAACAAGTGTTCTGACAGTAGAAATTTTAGCTACAGGGCTGAATGTTTCCTCATAATCAATGCCATATGTTTGTGCATATCCTTTAGCTACCAATCGTGCTTTATACCTACTTATGCTACCATCAGCATTATGCTTTACCTTGTAAACCCATTTGCAGCCTATGGATTTCTTTCCTTGCGGCAATGGAATGAGTTTCCATATTTTGTTTCCATAAAGTGCAGCCATCTCTTCTTGTATTACCTTTGTCATGTAGGCACAATGACGAGCCATGTAACTATCATGTGTTAATCATTGTACAGAATTCTGCATCCTCCCATATCTTCTTGGTCCTGGGTCACTTCTCCTTGTATCATCTGCATGTGCCTTTCTAACTCCTGGAGTCTTTACAGAGGGCAATCCAAGTTCCTCATCAAGACTCTTTTTTGAACCACTTGAATCTCCATCAATCTCTTCAAAACCTGCATATGTTTTATGACCAGCAGAAAGCTATTCTTTACCTTTCTTGGATGTATTTGATGAATTTTCTGGACTAAAATTTCCATGCAATCTTCCACTCCATGGTTTGGGTCGAAAATATTGCTTGCTGATGCATATAGTGCACTCAACACTTGAGATTTTGCACTTGATTTTTTAGCATTTTCTTTTTCATTTGATTCAATATTGAGTATTTCTTTGGCATCTACATAGAAGCTTGACATTTCATCACATACCACATCTCTGCTCACCTTCATCTGTGTTGTGAGTGGGTTATAACATTTATATCCTTTTTGCTGAAGGGAGTATCCAATGAAGACACACCTTTCTGCTTTTGGATCAAGCTTTGTCCTCAAATCATCTGGAATATGTACATATGCAATACAACCAAAAAATTTCAGATATGATAAGTTTTTCTTTTTACCTCTAAACTTCTCTTCAGGTGTAACTTGATGTACTGCAGCAGTCGGAGTTCTGTTCATGATGTATACATTAGTATGAACAACTTCTTCCCAATAACAATGAGGCATATTCTTCTCAGCCATCAAGGCTCTTGCTATTTCTGCAATATTTCTATTTTTGCATTCAACAACACCATTCTATTATGGTGTGAACCTGCATGAAAACTGACGTCGAATTCCATGACTTTTTAGAAAACTGTTGAACTCATTTGACATGTATTCACCTCCTCAAATCAGACCTTAATGTCTGAATATACTTCCTTGTCTGCTTTTCCATCATAGCTTTAAAATTTTGAAAGTGAGTGAATAGCTCACTCTTCTCTTTCATGAAATAGACCCACACTTTTTGTGTATGGTCATCAATGAAAGTAACATTAAACCTGCAAACGCCCATAGATGTGGTCTCTGCAGGACCCCAAACATGTGTATGTACTATTTCTAGCACATTCTCACTAACATGCTTGTCATGCAAAAATGATGATCTTTGATTGTTTACCAAATTGACATGATGCACATACCTTTTGCATCTCTCCAAGCTTGAGATTTGGTAGTCCATGGACAATCTCCTTTGACTGCGTCAATTTTAGCCTTTGCAAGTTTGCATGTCCAATCTGTTTGTGCCACATCTCTATATTGGCAATAACTCCTACACCTTTTGCAAACATGGCTGCATTCATTTCAGGAATTTTCACATTTAAAGTGAACATCATACCCACTTTGTTTCCTTTGGAAATCAATCTTCCATTCCGTTTGTATTCTTCTACATATAACCCATCATCATTGAACCTGACTTGTAATCCTTGATCAACCATTTGTCCAACAGAAACCAGATTCTTTGTTATGTTTGCAACATGCACCACATCAGCAATATGTTTTGCCTTCTCGTCCTCCATAGACAATGCTATGTTTCCTATATGCTCAATAGGGTGTGATATGTTATCACCTGTTTCAACATATCCAAGGACTAGCAATTTTTGCAAACTACTAAACCATTCTTCATGACTGGTCATGTGATTTGAAGATACCCTAATCCACATACCAGACATTGTCATTTGATTTGAAACACCAGCAGACATTGTATTCATCATGTGATGCTGAACCATGACCAACTTCTTAGAATCATCTGCACTTGTGGATGCATAGTTGTTTAGCTCCCTTCTGTTATTTTGATTCTTCAACTTGCAATCACATTCAAAGTACCTAGGTTTACCACAATTCCAACATCCTTTACTATCATTACCTGAATCATTTCTTTTAGAAGTTTCTGTGACCTCTTTGGCTCCCCCTGCCTCGAAATTATCCTCTTCCTCCTACATGATTCTGTTGTTGACCTTGGTCTTGGTTATTGTTTCCTCTTCCACCTTGAAATTCTTGATCTAGAATATATGAGTGTTGCTGAACACAACGCAAGTTATAGTTTTTGAAACTGACCTGGTTTTTCTGTGGGACCCACCTTGTGGGCTCAAAACAAAGGTCGAGATGGCTCTGAAACTTTGATCTGACAAAAAAGAGTGATCCTAAAGGGAAAACTCTCAAAAATATTTTGAGGTCTTCTACCTTTACACCAATTTTCATAGCAAATGGAGGTCATTTGTGAATTGTGTTTTCTCCATGCCTTGCTGCGTACTCTTCATCGTCACCTTCTCCATGAGCTCTCTAAGAAGTGAGTGCCTCTATCACTTACTAGCTCAATTTGTAGCCCATATCTAGTGAACACGTTCTCAAATAAAAACTTAGCTATTGTTTGAGCATCGTTCTTCGTTGTGGCTTTCACTTCTACCCACTTGGCTAGATAGTATGTAGCCGCAATGATGTATTCAACATGTGAACTCTTAGCTGGGGGGTTAATAGGACCTACAAAGTCTATTCCCCACTTAGAGAATGCGCATCCACCCATCATAGGTTTCAATGGCTTACGTATGGGATATTGAATTCGCTGACAAATGTCACACCGCTTCACATAGGTATGTGCATCCATGTGAAGGGTTGGCCAACACAAACCTGCAAATAGGATTGACTTAATCACGTGGTCTGGTCCAAAGTGTCCTCCTGCCACACCTTGATGAGCAGTTTCCAAGATCCTAAGATATTCACTCTCATGGACACATAGTCTCAGATATCTATCTTTTCCACGCTTTTATAAATTATCACCAATGAGTGTGTAATCTAGGGCTTCTTATTCTAAACTTCTTTGCCTAGCCAGGGTCATATCTTGAGAGAATATTTTCATCCTCAGGAAGGCTACCAATGGGTCACTCCAATCTGGTATTAGAGACACCTGGTACAGTGTAGCATGCTCCAGAGGTGGTCTCATACAACAGACAGGGCATTCGTTACACAACTTATGGACATCTACTTCCATAGTCGGCTAGTGCACTCCGCGTCTCCTTAGTGTATGTAAAGTTCTTTGGCTTGAGTAGTGTTGCTCTAATGCACCTACATGTGCTAATTGCAACCATTTTGCGTACTCTTCTTCTTCCACACAACAAGCTAATATCTCTTGATCTGTATGCTTGTACATACTCCTTTCCATGATATGGTACTTTTGGGCTTTTACTACCTCCCTATCTTGAGTGTTCATTACTGGATGTTTAGTCCATATGTCAATACTGGCACTAATGTCTTGGTCCATTGCGGTACAACTTCCAAATTGAACAAGTAAGCATCAAGGAGATCATCTGCTACTCCTTGTGGGGCCTTCCGGATGTGAGCCTTGAGAGATGTTTTGCTCTCAAGTGATTATTGCCTTTCCTCACTGCTACCTCAAAGTCATATTCCATTAGTAAGAGGAACCATCTTACTAATCTGCCTGTATTGCAAGGCTTGTTTACCAAGTATAGTAGAGCTTGATGATCAGTAAAAAAATTAAACTTATTTGCAAGCAAATAGTGTCTAAACTTTTTTACTACAAACACCATGCCTAGTCCTTCTCGTTCAGTAGTGGTGTAATTCTTTTCTGCAGCATTCAATTGCCTACTTGCATAAGCAATTGGTAGATCCATGTTCCATTCACCCGTAGGTTGTGTTAGCACACATCCAATAGCATAGTTGGATGCATCCACATGCACATGGAATGGCTTGTTCCAATCTAGGGTAGTTAGGATTGGAGCGGAACACAATCTTCTGTTGAGCTCATTAAAGGGGTTTTCACATTCTTCAGTCCACTCGAAGTTAGTCAAAAGGGAGTACAGGGGCTTTGCAATGATTACATACATATGAATGAATCAGTGATAATAGCCAGAATGCCCCATGAAAGCCTGTACCTCCTTGACATTCCTTGGCCTAGGTAGCTCTGCAATAGCTCTCACTTTCTCCTCATCCGTGGATATGCCATTCTCTGATACTATGTGTCCTAGAATCTTACCTTACTTGACCATGAAAACACACTTTTCTGGATTCAAGTAGACTTGATATTCTCTACACTTGTGAAAGATAGCTCTCAGCTCAGGGATATGGGTTTGTCTCATGTTGGAATGTGCACAGAGATCATCAACATAGACTTCCAATTTTTTCCTTAAGAACTCTTTGAACACGACACATCAGCCTTTGAAAGGTAGATGGTGCATTGGTTAGACCAAATGGCATTACTCAAAAGGCAAATATGCCCCATTCTATGGAAAAGGCTGTCTTATGCTGATCTTCTAGAGCTATGGCCACTTGATTGTAGCTAGAGAAGCCATCAAGGAAGATGTAGGCTTCCTTGCCTGCCACTCTTTCTAAGAGATGTTCAGTGATAGGAAGCGGATAACTATCTCTAATAGTGGTTGCGAAAACTTTCTTAATGCATACACATAAATTTCCATTCTTTTTGGGAACCACTATGATGGGGGATACCCACTCAGTGTGCTCAATTTCATAGATGAATCCAGCTTCAACCAAACGATCTATCTCTTCCTTGATCTTGGCAGCATAGTTAACATTATATGTGTATGGCTTCTTCTTAGAGGGTTTGGCATCTGAGGTCATGGGAATCGTATGTGAGCATATGTCAGGGTCTACAGCTTTTAAGTCTTTGTAGCTCCATGCAAAAACATCTCTATATTCTCTTAGTAAGGCTACCAACTCTTGCTCCTCATCCTCAATCAGGTCATGTCCTATGTAGGTGCATCTTTCTTCTCCTTCTTCTATGGTTACAACAATTTTCTTGGTGGTTTCTTTGTTGTCATAGGCCTCTCCCACTTCTTAAAATTTTCAGGGACCTCAAACAAAGATTTTTCCTCCTCTGATGTGGCTTCCCTCTTCTTCATTTTCTTGCCTTCACTCTTGGCAGTCACTTGTGTGGTTAAGCTCACATCGTTTGTAAGTTCTTCATGCCTCTGAGGGTGAGATTCTACTTTGTAGAAATATTCCTCATCTGATGCAAAAGGTGGTTCCATGATAATTGACTCTAGATCGGAGTCACTCGCATTCTCGAACATGTAGACTACAAATTCTCCTCTTTGTTTGATGAAGAGAGATGGATCCGCCTTGCATTGATTGTAACCACATTTGATCAAATAGTCCACCAATCTTTGGTTCTAAGCCCTTGGAGCTTGATTTAGGCCATAAAGTGCCTTCTTCAACCTACAAACATGATGTCGAAACTCTTTATGAACAAAACCTGGTGGTTGCTCCATGTATACCTCTTCTTCCAAGTCCCCATTGAGAAAGGCATTCTTGATATCCAATTGGAAAAGCTTCCATCCTTTGCTAGCAGCCATTGCAATGAGTGTCCTAATGGTGCTCATCTTTTGCCACGGGGTTGAATGTATCTTCAAAGTCCACTCCATAGGTTTGTGCAAAACCCTTGGCCACCAATCTTGCTTTGAAGCTAGAAATAGATCCATCTGAATTCCTCTTTACTTTATACACCCACTTATTACCTATTACCTTCATGTTTTCCTTCTTGGGCACTAGATTCCATGTTTGATTTTCCTCAAGTGCGTCGATCTCTTCTTGCATTGCCTCTTTCCATTCGGTGTACCTGCTTGCATCTTCATAGCAATCGGGCTCATGATCTTCTACTACTTTGTTCATATATGCATAATGTGTTGCCATGTATGAATCATAAGTAAACCTTTGAGTTGGATACTTAACCCTAGAAGACTTCCTTTCTTCACCTTTTGGAGGAATAAACCTCCTTTGCCTTGGGAATTTGATCTCTTTCTTTGACGTGGCTTCTTTCTCCATCATGTGTCCTTCATCATCTTCAACTTCATTGCCTTCTTCATCCAACTCCACCAATGTTTCTTTGCCTTTGTTGATTGATTGTGCTTCATAGCTTGATGAGGATCTCCCCCTCCATGGTGAGTTCATGCTTGAACTATCTTCATTGATGGAACACCTTGGGCCGCTTAGCTCTACGTCGATTTGTTCTTCATCATGTCCATGCTTTTCTTCTTCATAGTCCTGCATACAATCATACTTCTTATACCAAGGGAGTAGCTCATCAAATGCTACATCCCTTGATATCCTCAAGTCCTTTGTGTTTGGGTTGAAGCATCTGTAACCTTTATGATCATTTGAATATCCTAGAAACACACACTTTTCTGCCTTTGGTTGTAGCTTGTGCCTCAATTCACTTGGCACATGTACATAACAAGTACATCCAAATATCTTCAAGTGGGAAAGATCAGGTTTCTTACCATAATAGGCTTGATATGGTGTCAAGCCATGGATCCCTTAGGTAGGAGCCCTATTCATTAGATACACGGCGGTAGCGATCTTGGCAATGTAGCTATTCTTTCTCTCTGCTACTCCATTTTGTTGGGGTGTGTACCTGCATGTTACTTGCCTCTTGATGCCTTGATCCATTAAAAAATCAGAAAACTCATTGGGGAAATATTTCCCCCCTCCATCGGACCTTAGCTTCTTGATATATGTACCTGTTTCCTTCTCTACCATTGCCTTGAATTCTTTGAAACATGTAAACACATCTGATTTGTTTTTGATGAAATAAACCCAAACCATCCTTGTGCAATCATCTAGAAAAGTGACAAAGTACTTGTTACCTCCAATGGATTGCTCTTTGGTTGGCCCCCACACATCTGTATGTATCAACTCCAATGGATGTTGGCTTATGTAGCCACTCTTCTTGAATGGAAGTCTCGCTTGCTTCCCTAGTTGACAAAATTCACATAAATGCTTCATACCTTGTCCTTGGAAGTTGGGAAGACCTTCAACCAGCCTCTTGAATTGCATTTCCTTCATTCTTTGTATGTTGATGTGACCTATCCTCTTGTGCCACAAGTCCAACTCCGAAATCCTCTTGTTTCCATATGTGAAGTAGACATGTTGAGTGGAATGAGAATTTACCTCCAAAGTGAAGAGTCTCCCTTGCTTCTTTCCTCTTGCTATAACCTTGTAACCTTGCTTAGGGTTCTCCACAAAGCATCCACCTTTGTTGAACCTTACTTGATAGCCTCTTTCAACCATTTGCCCAACGGACACCAAGTTCTTTGTGAGAGTAGGTACATGCAAGACATCCTTGAGACATCTTCCTTCCTCCTTGTCATCCAAAGCTACATCTCCAACATGGGAGATCTCATGGGCTGTATCATCACCTATTTCTACATGTCCTTTACCTTTAGGAACATGTAGATTAGTAAACCAAGAAGCACTGCAACTCATATGGTTGCTACATCCACTATCAATATACCAAGTGTTATCTACTTTGCTTGAATTCCCATTCATGTGCATCATCAAGAGATTGTCATTTTCTGAACTTGTAGAAGCATAATTACCTTGGCCTTTGTATGAAGCACCTTGATTATAGCTCCTTTGGTTTCCTCCTTGGTAGCAATCTCTAGCATAGTGGCCAAACTTGCCACATATGTAACATCCTTCGCCATCTTGATTCCTATTTTGTTGATGTTGTCCTCCTGTTCCTCTTGTTCTTCCTCTCCCTCTTTGTGATGAGGTGCCTTGGTCATGTCCTTGATTGCTTGAGTGGCCTTGCCTTCCTCCAAACCTTCCTTTGCCCCTTTCTTGTCCATGTCTTCCTTTGCCCCTTTGATTACCTGCATAGAAAACTTGTGCATCCTTGCTTTTAGTTGAACTTCCCATTATGTTCTGATCCCAATGCATTTGATAACTCCTTGACATTAAGTATGTAGTCATTTATGCTACTCCCTGAGCTCTTCCTAAGGTTTTTGAGCTCATTCTTGAGTTGGATCTTCCTTGCTTTGGTGCTTGTTGAATAAAGCCTTTCAAGTGTCTCCCATACCTTCATGCTTGAACCAAGTCTTGGATATGGCCGATCATGCTATTGCTAATGTGTTGGGAAAGAATAAAGATAACCCTCTTGTCTCTTTCATTCCATTCCCTAAAGGCCCTTCTCTCGTCATTGGTTGGATTCTCATCCAACCTAGGTCTTGGTTCACTTCCACTAATCAACCCCCAAAGGCCCTTGCCCATAAGATAGTTGGAGACCCTAAATCTCCATGGTTGATACTTCCCTTTGTCTAGCTTTTCAATTTGAGTGTTGAAGTCTCCCATATCTAGTCTTTGATACTTGACCTAGCCCTTGGCTAATGCTCCAATGTGTGTAAAATGAAAATGAGGCTCA
The DNA here is from genome assembly GCA_020310875.1 of Ceratopteris richardii. Taxonomy (NCBI): domain Eukaryota; kingdom Viridiplantae; phylum Streptophyta; class Polypodiopsida; order Polypodiales; family Pteridaceae; genus Ceratopteris; species Ceratopteris richardii. The sequence goes on along the minus strand of CM035433.1, from coordinate 122,713,230 downwards.
GAGGTTACCTCAATCCAAAGCTTTGGTTAGATGGACACCTTGTGCTCTTGAAACTTTGAGTAGAATAGCTCCCCCTTGATGTGAGCTACCTCCAAGAAGCTTTTGTTGATGCAAATCTTCAACCACCAACTCCAAGAGGTCTTCTTGCTTGTATGTGATACCTCCAAGATGTCCAAATGCTCTGATAGCACTAATGGGGGAAGTATCTCAACCCCTAAGCAACGCCAAGCGCGAATGACCTCCACAGGTATCCTTCTTTGACCTTTGCACACCAAAAATGCTCTTACTCAGAGCTTATGCAGACAACTCCAGTGAGCTTTTGTAGACCTGTAGTAGACACCAAGGACTTTCCAACAAATCAAATTTCACTTCAAATGATGAAATGTCAAGCTTCTATGCAGATGCCAAAGAAGGATTGAGTCTTGAACCAAATGGCAAAGAAAATGCTGATAAATCAAGTGCAGAATCTCAGGTTTTGAGTGGACTGGATGCATCACCAAGCAATAGTTCCAACTCAAATCCCTGGAGTGGAAGATTACATGGAAATTTCAGTCCAGCAAATTCATCAAATACATCCAAGAAAGGTAAAGAAAAGCTCTCTACTGATCATAAAACATGTGCAGGTTTTGAAGACGTTGATGGAGATTCAAGCAGTTCAGAAAAGAGTCTTGATGAGGAACTTGGATTGCCCTCTGTGAAGACTCCAAGAGTAAGAATGGCACATGCAGATGATATAAGGAGAAGTGACCCAGGACCAAGAAGATCTTGGAGGATGCGGAATTCAGTGCAACGATTGACATATGATAGTTACATGGCTCATCATTGTGCCTACATGACAAATGTAATACAAGATGCTGAACCTTCTTGCTTTGAAGATGCAATTGGAATCGCAGATTGGGAAAAAGCTATGGATGAGGAGATGGATGCACTTTATGGAAATGATACATGGAAGCTGGTTCCAGTGCAGCAAGGAAAGAAACCCATAGGCTACAAATGGGTTTACAAGGTAAAGCATAATGTTGATGGTAGCATAAGTAGGTATAAAGCACAATTGGTAGCTAAAGGATATGCATAGACATATGGCATTGATTATGAGGAAACATTCAGCCCTGTAGCTAAAATGTCTACTATCAGAACACTTGTTGCATTAGCTACAGCAAAAGGATGGACTTTGCATCAGATGGATGTGAAGAATGCTTTCCTACATGGTGAGTTACAAGAAGAAGTATATATGGACCAGCCATAAGGATATGAAGATTCAAAGCATCCAAAATATGTTTGCAGGTTGCAAAAGGCTTTGTATGGGCTGAAGCAAGCCCCTCGTGCATGGCATGCAAGGATTGCTAATTACTTAACCAGCATTGGGTTTTCTATGTGTGATGCAGATCACTCACTATATGCAAGGAAGGCTGATGATGGCATCACTATTGTGGCTATTTATGTTGATGACCTGATTGTAGGTGGTGATGATGAAGGAAGCATCAAAGAGTTAAAGCAACTTCTTATGGAGGAATTTGACATGAAAGATCTTGGTGTGCTCCGGTATTTCTTGGGCATTGGGTTTATACATACAGAAATAGGTATATGGATGTCGCAAAGGCAATATACCTTGAATATGCTGCAAAAATATGGTATGGCTCGTTGTAAGCCAATTGCTATGCCATTAGATCAAAATTTGAAGTTGGATACTACACCAGGTGAAGCATTGGAAAATGCTACTATGTACAAGAGAATTGTGGGAAGTCTTATATATCTCACAATTACAAGGCCTGATCTAAGCTATACTGTTGGACTTGAAAGTCAATTTATGCAGCTTCCTAGGAAGCCACAATTGGATGCTCTGAGGCGCACTCTACATTATGTGAGTGCTACTTTGGATTATGCATTGTTTTATGAGGCTGGTGTAGATTTACAGGTTTATGGATACATTGATGCAGATTGGGCTAGTAGCATTCCACATAGAAGATCTACTAGTGGTTTTCCATTCTCACTTGGGAGTGCAGTTGTTACATGGAGCAGCAAGAAGCAACCCACTGTTGCTTTGTCGAGTACTGCGACTGAGTATAGAGGTGCTGCAATGGTAGCATGTGAGGCATCATGGTTGGAGATTTTACTTGCAGATTTAGGTATGGAAGTGCAAAAGCCTATCACTATCTATTGTGATAATCTTAGCAGCATACAGTTAGCACGGAACCCTATTTTCCATGCTAGAACAAAGCATATCGAGGTACATTATCATCAGAGAGAAGGTATTAGCAGGTGATATTGATCTTGTTTATGTGAGAACAGATGAGCATGTTGCTGATATTTTCACCAAAGCACTTGGAACTGAGAAGTTGAAGAAGTTTCGGGAGATGCTTGGATTGCAGGATATGGCATTGAGCTTGAGGGGGAGTGTTGAGATATCAAGCTCAACATGTGATGATCCAAGATGACACGTACCAGTTTTTTGTTTCTCTGACATGTATAGTGGTCATGCCGGAATATGTTAGGGATACTTCATTGAGATTTATTAGATTTATCTACAGAGAGTGATGGCACATTTGTTCCTTGCCAACTCACTCATTTGCGGACATTAGGTTGTTCCTTATGTATTGATCTTTATATATTGAACTTGTTGTATTCTTGTTTTTAGGTCATTCTTGTACATTCCTTTTTATGTAATAGAAGAAGAAGAAGAAGATCATTCTTCCTTGCCTCAATCTGTGTGTGTGCTTCTCCTTGAGAGTGAGAGTGTGTGTGTGAGATCTCTTCCTTATCTCCTTCCTCGTGACAACCTGTTCATATGATGAAGGCTCTTCAAGTGATTTATCATTAGCAAGATAAGTAGAATGCTTAGTAACTAATGAAGTATCATACCCATATCTGATTGGGTTCTTGCTCTCCCTTTGTGATCTCCTTAGAGCTTCGTTGGATGCTTCAAGTAAGTCTTCCAACCTCTTCATCTTGGCCTTGCCCTTTGATTTCCATGCCTTGAATTCTTCTAGATTGATGATGTCCTCATCATCTATTTTGATGTCTTCAATTTAGCTTGGCTCCTCCTTGGTGAGGGTTGGAAGTTCCTCTTCCAAGTCATATGGCAATTTAACCTTCTTGCATTCACTTTCAAACCAAGAGTCATTCTCATCAAATACAACATCTCTACTGACCATAAACCGCTTCTTGGATGGATTATAAAACCTGTATCCTTTCTGATTTAAATCATACCCTATGAAGAATGCATTTCTCTACCTTAGGGTCCAACTTACCTCTAATTTTAGCTGAAACATGCACATAAGCAACACATCCAAAGATTCTACAATGATCAAGTGATGGCCTTCTACCATGCCATGCTTCATATGGGGTCATCCCATCAAGTGATTTGGATGGCAACCTATTAATTAGGTGGCCGTAGATACACTCTCTGCCCACAAATAATTAGGTAACCTTTTTTTATTAAGCATTGATCTAGCTGTTTCCACAATTAACCTATTTCTCCTCTCTACTACCCCATTTTGCTTAGGGTTATACCTTGTTGTAATTTCCCTTTTGATACCTCTGTCCTACAAGAATGCATCAAATTCATTTGACAAGTACTCACCTCCTCCATCTGACCTTAGCCTCTTTAGACTCTTCCCTATTTGATTTTCCACAAGTGCAAGATACTTCTTAAAGCAATTGAACACTTCATCTTTGTGCTTCATAAAATACAAGATAGTCCACCTACTGAAAACCTCAATGAAAGACACATAGTACCTTGAGCCTGAAATTGAAGGGTCCTTGCTTGGTCCCCACACATCTATGTGGAAAAGTTCCAAGTAATCCTCATGCATGTAGCCTTTCTTTATGAAGGGTAGCATGTGTGATTTACCAAACTGACATTCACCACATTTATAGATCATGTGTTAGTTGGATACATTAGGTATCCCAAGCACACATTGATCTCTACATATTTGCTTCAATATTCTCTCACCAATATGCCCTAATCTTTTATGCCAAATCTCAAGCTCTGATAATGTTTGATCCTTGTAATTGTAAAGTGCAATATTTATAGTGTGCTCAAGTTCAAATGTAAATAGTCTACCTGTTTTTTCTCCCTTGGCAATTATCTTGAATCCATGTTGGGGGTCCTCCACAAAAGCTCCATATTTGTTGAACCTAACTTGCAAATCCTTTTCCACTATCTGTCCAACACTCATCAGATTCTTTGTGATTGTAGGTACATGAAGAACCATGCTCAACAGATTTCTATTCCCATAAGAGGTTTTGACATTTCCTACCTTGACCACTAAATGCTTGGTGTCATCACCTGTTTGCACTTGGTGCTTTCCCTTGGGTTCCTCAAAGTCAGAGAGAAAAGCTATATTTCCTACCACATGGTTTGAACAACTTGAGTCAATATAGAAGAGGTGCTCATCATTCATACCTTGTTTTGAAGTCATATTCATAATGAGAAGAGAATCATCTTGATCCTCTCTGCAGTTGTTGAAATCCTTTCTTGATTTGTATCCTCCTTGGTAGTTGTTATTGTAATTGTTGCTAGAGTTGTTGTAGCCATGATTGTAGCCTTGATTGTGGTTGAATCTTCCTCTTGATTGTGTGTAGCCACCTCTTTGATATCCTCTTCCTCTCTGATTCTTGAAGTTCCCATAGCACTCATCTATAGTGCGATTAGACAATCCACATATGTGGCATGGCTATAGAGCTTGAAAAATGATGGATAAATGACTCAGATATGAGCATTCAAAGTATAATGTTCTGAGTGACCATAGCAAAGAAATCAACAGATGTACTCAATGATGTATATGTATTATGGAACATGTTTTACAAGATCATTGGCAACGAAATGATGCCAAATGATAGTGGAATGAGTGAGCTATAGAGTGAGCTACTCAATCCCTACTGAGGATGAATGATACACTCTCAAAGAGAGTGTGTTTGGCTTCCAGCTTTCCAAGCCTTTTTATAAGTTCTTTCTTCAAATTTGAATTTGAATTCAAAATTTGGCTCTCACTAAAAAGTGATCCCCTTAATCTAGGAGATATTCTCTCAATGTAAGGTCGTGACTTCCATTCTATCTAACTCCACGAGTTTGTAACTTTTTACAATATTCTCCAAAAAACCTTTTACAATGGTAAATGATTAAGCTAGTACAAGGTATGGTCGAGCTATCAAAATATTCTTCAAGTTATAGCCAAATGTGAAGGCTTGGATTTGCACCAACACCCATGTCAGGATAAGAGGAGTTGTTGGCACATGATAGTATTCCTTGTAGGGAGAGGCTCAAGTGAACTGAAGAAATTGCATTGCAAGGTAATATGTTTGGTTGCCCCACTATCAAAGTACCAAACATCTGGGACTAATGTAGATATACATTGTTCATGAGAAGATGGGTCTTAACTAGGAATAGTAGTAAATTCCCATTCTTCATTTTGCATGAGATTACCGGACTCTATTTTGGGTGTAGAGGCCTCTACAACAACCATTCCAACCTCGTCTATCTTTTCCTCTTTTGTAGCCTATTTTGGACAACTCTTAATGACATGATCATTTCCTTTATAGTACTTGCAAGAACATTTCTACTTTTCTGATTTCTTCTTGTCTTTGTCTTAGTTTTTTTAATTTGTGTAGAATTAGTAGATTTTTTCTTACTAGTAGATGAGCTCCATTTACCTTTGCCCTTCTGACTAGCTAAGAAAGTCTAATATGCAACATGCATCTACTTAGATTGATCTATTGGTGCAGGAAAATCAACAATTGATGATTTGAAAAAGATTTGAAATCAAAGAATGAACCAAAGTTCAATATATGGGGCTTGAAGATGAGTACATGATCAGAGGATGAAGACTTGTATATACATGTACATTAAACTTGTAATTAGTTTACTTATACCTTGTAATGGTTACCAGTTTTTACATATATGCCTATTTAGATAACACCTTGTATAAATTTTGAGTAAATATGTTGCACATTTCATCAGTCAATGAGTGGATTAAGTGTAGCAGACATTTTTGTGCAATGACTTTCTTCACAGTTAGCTAAAGTCTTGATAATTTGCATTGCATTGGTTAGGTTTTTGAGTTTTTCTTGATATAGAGGTGCTCTAACATCAAGGATAATGTGTTTTTTTGGAGATTAACAATCTCCATCAGTGGTATCAGAGCAGGAGTCATCAAAATTGAAGAAAAGAGGACCTCGACTATTGTAGTTATACAGAAATCAACCTTTGAAGGTTCAAAAGGTGAAAGCTTAAAGTGAAAGCTAGAGAAGGAGGCCTGAAGCTATCAAGAAGATCAAAAGGAATTAGATTCAAAGTAAAGGTACATTCAATATTCACAAAGCTTGAAGAGTTATTGCACAGGTAAAGAAAGGATGGGAGATTCTCGTAAGATAAAGAAATTGGATAGAGAAAACCATCCTTTTTGCTCTATGAGGATGGACGCTCATCTGATGAGTAAAGACTTGATAGGATACATCACAAGTGAAGACGTAAAACTAGAGTTTAGGGATCCTAGTGTTCCAACTAGGGAAGAGCTCTCAAATTTGAAAACATGGATGAAGAAGGATGTTGAAGCTAGGAGCATTATCTGCATGGGAGTCAATGATTACTTGCTACCTCACATTAGAGGACTTGAAAGTGCAAGTGATGTATGGAATGATTTGGAGGAGCATTTCCAAAACACTGCAAAGTCAAGGAAGGCACCTTTATGGGAAAAATTCACCACATTAAAAAAGAAAGCTTCTCAATCCATTTCTGATTATGTGGCAATGATGAAGGACATTGCAGATGCATTAGGAGCAGTTAATGAAGACATTAAAGAGGATAAATTGGTAAGACAAATTCTCATAGGTTTGAGAGGAGATGAGAAGTGGAAGCCTTTCATTATATCCACTGAATTCTCACTAGATCATTTCACTCCTAATTTGAATCAGTTGCTAGGACATATGCTAACCTTTGAGCAGGATGTCAAAGGGGATGTTGATAAAAGTACAAGTCAAGCAATGTATTCAAAAGACAAGCAGAAGATTAACAAAGGCAAGCATCAATTGAATGAAGATGAAGGTACAACTAGCCAAGCTAACTTCCTAAGAGGAAGAGGTGGTGGCAAAGGAAGAGGAAGAGGTAGAAGTAATAAAGATGGTGTCAAAGCTTGCTGGATTTGTGGAAAGACTAATCATTTAGCTCATGAATGTTGGCATAATAATCAGAATGGTGGAGGATATAATCAGAATTTTAATTCAAGAGGAAGAGGTAATAGAAATCAGAGAGGTAATTTAAGAGGTAGAGGTAGTAGAGGTTACTCTGGAAGAAATGCAATTTGAGGCTTTCAAAGTCAATCCTACAACAATACCTACTACAATTATGCTTTAGATTAGAAGGAGGATTCAACCTTAGTTATGAATGCAACTTGTGAAACACAAAGTGAAGATAAAAGAGTCTTCTACATAGATTCAAGGTGTAGCAATCACCTAAGTGGCAACATAGCTTTGCTGACTGATTTGGAGAATAAGGTAACCAATCATATAGTTCAAATAGGTGATAACACAAAGCACAATGTGAAATCCATTGGATCAGTAAAGGCCAAGGATGGAAGCACTCTTCTGAGTAAGGTTTTGTATGTTCCTACAATCCCAAAGAATCTGATAAGTGTAGGGCAAATTGTAGAGAAAAGTTATGAAGTAAGGTTCACTAATGATGGAGTTTTTGTGGAAGACCCTAGCAATGGGTATAAAAAATTTCTTTAAGAAAGAAAGAAGGAAGGCTATTCACATTGAAGATTCAAGGCAATGTTGGTCATGCCTTGTTCACTTATGGAGGACACAAGATCTTTGAGTTAGATCTTTGGCATAAAAGGCTTGGACATTTTAATGAAAGAGGTATTAAGGATATGATCAATAATGGTTCAGTGCTTGGATTACCTAATGTTGTAGGTCAACACATGACATACATATGTGAAGCATGTCAATTAGGTAAGGCTCATAAGCAATCATATAATAAGCATGGTTTCATGTATTCAAAGAAGCTTGAATTGGTACATACAGATGTGTGGGTACCATCAAAGGATTTTAGCATTAATGGTTCAAGATATTATGTGATTTATGTTGATGATGCTACCAGGTCGATCACCATATATGTGATCAAAGATAAATAAGAGGTGTTCAATACATTTAAACATTATCATATGTATGCAAAGAAATCACAGGGCAAAAATTGAAGAGACTAAGGTCAGATGGAGGGGGAGAGTATTTCTCTAATGAATTCAATGATTACTTATGGAATGCAGGTATAAAAAGGGAAGTTACTTGCGGGTACTCTCCTCAACAAAATGGTGTAACAGAAAGGAGAAATATAACTCTTGTTGAGTTTGCAAGGTCAATGATGAAGGAGAAAAATTGCCCTAATTATTTGTGGGTTGAGGCTATAAATACAGCCACATACTTGGTTAATAGGCTACCATGTAAAGCTTTGCAAGGTATGACACCTTATGAGGCATGGTGGGGTAAGAGACCTACCTCAGATCATTGCAAAGTGTTTGGATGTTTAGCTTATGCATATGTACCATCTCAATTGAGGCATAAATTGGAACCTAAAGCTAAAAAGTATGTGTTCATTGGTTATGATGATAAGCAGATGGGTTATAGGTTGTTGAGTCCATCCACAAAGCAATTCCTTGTGTCAAAGGATGTTACGTTTGATGAGCAAGGTACTTGGTATGTAGGTACAATTAACATTAATGCAAGTGATGAAGAACCATTGAAATAGAAGAAAGGTAAATCAAAGGTTCAAATATTTGATGAAGAAGAGAACAATGAAGCATCAGTTGAAGTTGAAGAAATGCCAAGGTTTGATCCAGAATGTGATGAACCAAAAACTTCAAGAAGTGGAGAACTTAGAAGATCATCAAGGCACAAATGTCAACCTACAAGGTATAGCTATGTCACTTCATTTTTTGACCACTAAAGATTATGATTATATGGTGAAAGCAGAGGAAGACCCTTCTACATATGAAGAGGCAAAAGGTAAGGAAAATTGGGAGAAATCTATGCAGGAAGAGTATGATGCATCAATGGAAAATGAGACATGGGATTTGGTTTCTAAACCAAATTGTCAGAAGCTCAGTAGATGCAAATGGGTGTACAAGACAAAGAGGTATGCAGATGGAAGTGTGTCTAGGTATAAAGCTAGACTTGTTGTGAAAGGGTATGCTCAAACATATGGTATAGGTTATGATGAGACTTATAGTCCTATGGCAAAGATGACAAGTTTAAGGACTCTCATAGCTATTGCTGCATGTAAAGGTTGGAAAATATGTCAGTTAGATGTGAAGAATGCTTTTCTAAATGGTTACATTTCAGATGATGTTTTCATGTAGCAACCAGAAGGTATCACGGATAAAAGGTATCCAAAGTATGTATGTAAGTTGAAGAGAGCTTTGTATGGATTGAAGCAAGCCCCAAGGGCATGAATTATAGAATTGTGAAGTTCTTGAAGGAGCTTGGTTTCCAAGTGTCTAAGGCAGATAGTAGCTTACTTGTTAAAGCAAGTGATGATGGGTTCATTTACATGTGCATATATGTTGATGACATAATTCTTACAGGTACGGATGAGAAGGGCGTACAAGGTCTTAAGAAGCAAATAGAGAAAGAGTTCAAGATTAGTGACTTGGGAGACTTGTCATATTTCTTGGGCATGGAGATTTCATATACTCAACATGGAGTATATGTGACTCAAGAAAGGTATTTGAAGAACTTGCTAATCAAGATTAAAATGGAAGATTGCAGGGTAGCACCTAATCCAATGGAGGTGAATCACAAATTGAGTAGATATGGAGGAGAAGAATTCAAGGACATGAAGCTATATCAAAGTCTGGTTGATAGTTTAATCTATGCTACATTAACTAGACTTGATTCATCATATGCAGTTGGAGTGTTGTCTCAATTCATGCATTGTCCTAAGAAAGAACATTAGATTGCAGGACAAAGGGTGCCAAGATACATTAAGGGTACACTCAAAGAAGGTTTTTATTATGGATTCAAATCAGATACAAACATCAAGATATATAGTGATATAGATTGGGCAGGTAATCCTGATGATAGTGTTAAAAGTCAAGCTTGAAGCTACAAATTTGGGGGGAATCTTTTATGGACATGTGGATCAATCAAAGGAAGCCAAAAGCCACGAGATTCCATCAAGAAAAGTCACTCAACCACTCCCCAAGTCATCTCAACTAAGTCCTCCAAGTTAGGAGGCTGATTTGGAAAGGTAGTTCCTAGATTTTAAGGGCACACTTCTCACTATAAAAGGAGCATGTATCCCGACTTCTTTTGGGCCATCTTCTTGGAGTTTTAGCTCATGTAAAGTGAGCACTAAGTGCTGGAGTTGTGATAAGCAAGCCCCTTGCTTAAGCAACCCCCTTGCTTGCTTGTTTGTTTTCTTTTAGTAGGCATATCTATGTGTGTGCGCAGGCAGTGTTGCAACTCTCTACCCCTGAGTTGTTAGCATTGGTTCTCCCTCATATTGTATCTATTTGATGTAATTCTTGTCTCATTGGATAGCTATTAGATTCTATTTTATGCTCACCAATTCTCTGCAGCATTCTCTGAGTAGTCTGGGAGTAACATTCATTTTAGTGTTGTGTGATTGATATCTATCTTTGTGTGTAGGCTCTGTTGGAAATATTTTGCTCTCTGATGTAAGGGCTGGTTCTCCTTCTCTATTTATCCATTTGCTATAATCTTGGTGTCATTGGGTAGCTATTAGAGTTTTCTAAAGTTTACCCAAGTTTGAGATATATTCTCTATATAATCTCTGAGAAAAGCTTGCTGGAGTGATGTGAGGTCTCTGCTTGACTAGCAGTTGTGAGCATTCAACTAGCTCATGTTGTAGACATTGTTTCTCACATGTTTGCTCACCTTTACCTGTCGTGTGAGTGGGTTATAACATTTATATCCCTTTTGCTTAAGGGAGTATCCAATGAAGACACACTTTTCAGCTTTTGGATCAAGCTTCATCCTCAATTCATCTAGGACATGTACATATGCAATACAACAAAAAACTTTCAGATGTGATAAGTTTGGATTTTTACATGCAAACTTCTCTTCAGGTGTAACTTGGTGTACAATAGCAATCAGAGTTCTATTCATGATGCATACAGGAGTATGCATAGCTTCTGCCCCAATAACAATGAGGCATATTCTTCTTAGCCATCAAGGCTCTTGCTATTTCTATAATATGTCTATTTTTGCATTCAACAACACCATTCTGTTGTGGTCTGTACCTGCATGAAAATTGACACCGAATTCCATGATTTTTTAGAAAATTGCTGAACTCGTTAGACATGTATTCACCTCCTCCATCAGATCTTAATGTCTGAATGTACTTCACTGTCTGCTTTTCCACCATAGCTTTAAAAATTTGGAAGTGAGTGAACACCTCACTCTTCTCTTTCATGAAATATACCCATACTTTGCGTGTATGGTCATCAATGGAAGTAACATAAAACTTGCAATCGCCCATAGATGTGGTCTTTGCTAGACCCCAAACATCTGTATGTACTACTTGTAGTACATTCTCACTAACATGCTTGTCATGTGGAAATGATGCTCTTGACTGTTTACCAAATTGACATGCTACACATACCTTTTGCATTTTTGCAACTTTGAAATTTGGTAGTCCATGGACAATCTCCTTTGACTGCATCAATTTTAGCCTTTGCAAATTTGCATATCCAATTTGTTTGTGCCACATCTCTATATCTGCAATAACTCCTGCACCTTTTGCAAACATGGATGCATTCATTTCAAGAATCTTCACATTTAAGGTGAACATCCTACCCACTTTGTTTCCTTTGGCAACCAATCGTCCATCCTGCTTGTACTCTTCTACATATAATCCATCAGCATTGAACCTGACTTGTAATCCCTAGTCAACCATTTGTCCAACAAAAACCAGATTCTTTGTTATATTTAGAACATGCAGCACATCAGCAAGATGTTTTACCTTCCCGTCCTCCATAGACAATGCTATGTTCCCTGTATGCTCAATAAGATGCGATGTATCATCACCTGTTTCAACATATCCAACAACTGGTATTTTGTACAAACTATTAAACCATTCTGCATGACTGGTCATGTGATTTGAAGCACCTGAATCAACATACCAAACATTATCATTTGATTTTGAAATACCAACAGACATCGTATTCATCATGTGATGTTAAACCATGAACAGCTTCTCAGAATCATCTGCACTTGTGGATGCATAGTTGTTTTGTTGCCTTCTGTTATTTTGATTCTTCAACCTGCAATCACATTCAAAGTGTCTAGGTTTACCACAATTCTAGCATCCTTTACTATCATTACTTGAATCATTTCTTTGGAACTTTTTGCGACCTCTTTGGCTCCCCCTGCCTCGAAATTGTCCTCTTCCTCCTGCATGATTCTATTGTTGACCTTGGTCTTGGTTATTGTTTCATCTTCCACTTCCCAAGCCTCTACCTTTGCCTCTTCCTCTGCCAGAGTGGAATACTTGCTCAGAAATGGGATTTCGTTAGGAGTTTGAATCCTCGCCAAGATTCTTTTCTTCAATAATCAGCATAGATACCATATCAGCAAAATTTGAAATATTTTCCATGCTCTGTATGGAAGTTTTGAATTGCTTATATGCAGCTCCTAAACCACGAAGACACACTTCCACCTTATCATCATATCTACATTCACGCCAATAGATGCAAGTGAATCACATATGCTTTTTGATTTTCAAGGTGTAGTCACTTACCGACATGCTCTTCTTTCTCCAATGTATGCAGCTCGTTCTTGAGTTGCAATTTTTGTGCCTTTGTATTGGTCTCATACAATGTGACCAAACTGTTCCAAGCCTCTTTTGGAGTCTTGGCATCCTGTAGGTGTCCAATCATGCTATCTTGTATTCTAACAGATAGCCACTACATTACGTTTTGTGCTCCTTGATTCCATTCCTCATATGCTCTTACTTGATCTGCACTCCGATTCCTTTCTGTTAACTATAGAGCATTTTCATTCTTTCCTTTGATGTAATTCCAGTAGCCTTTTCCCATTAGAAAATTCTTCATTCTGAATCTCCATGCATGGAAGTTGTTCTTGTCCAGCTTATCGCTCATAAGCTGACTCATTCCATCTGCGTTTGCCATTTCTGCAGCAATTCACAACATGCACTTCTACTTGAACACTATCGCACTATGATGTGACAATTGGATCTCAGAAAAACACAGTTTTCGTGTATCAACAGTACACAGAATCGCTTGAAACTCTAGATCTGGAATATATGAGTGTTTTCAAACACAATGCAAGTCATGATTTCTGAAACTGACCTAGTTTTTTTGCGGGCCCCACCTTGCGAGCTCAAAATGGAGGTCGAGATGGCTCCGAAACTTCAATCTGACAAAAAATAGTGACCCTAAAGGGTTAACTCTCAAAAATATTTTGAGGTCTTCTACCTTCACGCCGATTTTCTTAGCAAACAAAGGTCGTTTGTGAATCACGTTTTCTCCATGCCTTCCTGCATACTCTTCACTGTCGCCTTCTCCACGAGCTCTCTACATCCACGCTGGCTCTGATACGATGTCACGAGTATGGAGATAAGGAAGAGAGCTCACACACACACTTTCACTCTCAAGGAGAAGCACACACACAGATTGAGGCAAAGAAGAATGATCTTCTTCTTCTTCTTCTTCTATTACATAAAAAGTAATGTATAAGAATGACCTAAAAACAAGAATACGACAAGTGCAATATATAAAAATCAGTACATAAGGAAAAACCTAATGTCCGTGAATGAGTGAGCTGGCAAGGAACAAATGTGCCATCACTCTCAGTAGATAAATCTAATAAAGCTCAATGAAGTATCCCTGACATATACCGGCGTGACCACTATACACGTCAGAGAAACAAAAAACTGGTATGTGCCATCCTCGATCATCACATGTTGAGCTTGATATCTCAACACATGCAAAGACCAAGGTAGAATTGAAGGAAGCTATGGATGAAGAAATAGCAGCACTCAAGGAGAATGATACTTGGGAGCTAGTACCAAAGAAGACATCAATGAGGGTGATTGGTTCTAGATGGATTTACAAAATAAAGAGAAATTCAGATGGATCCTCAAATAGTTATAAAGCTAGACTTGTGGCTAAAGGTTTTGCACAAACCCAAGGTGTTGATTATGAAGAGACTTTCTCACATGTGGCCAAAATTCCAACCATCAGTGTATTGGTAAGTGTGGCTACATCAAGGAATTGGAATATGTACCCATTGGATGTGAAAAATGCTTTTCTTAATGGCTCGATTTCAGAGGAGGTTTACATGGCTCAACCTCTTGGTTATGATGATCCAAGCAAGGTAATTAGCTTCTACTTGCTAAAGTCTTTGCTTAGTGTATAGTCTATCATTTTAAGTAATTCCACTTGGAATCATTAACTATCTACGCTAATTTGATTCACCCAAAAGGAATTTTCCTAGTTGCTACGGTACTGTGAGCATTTAGCAAAATATCCAACAGGTGTCAAGACCAAAATAGCAAGTTTTGGTCACAAGCTAGTTGCAAAGTTATCCATTTTGATCTAATTGTTTGAAGCATCAACTCCAAAGTACATAGGCACTTATTTTGTTTCATTAGCAAGCTAAAGGGGCCTACAACACAACTCTGAAGTGAAAGAGGGTAGGTACAAAGCAGGGATTAGCAGTACCAACTCATTTCTTGAAGTGTCCATCCATCTTTCCCAACAATGGGAGTTAGTAAGATCATTTTGAATACTAATGATGGTAGTTCATTTACATTGTCACATGCTTTTTTTTTTGCCATGGATCAAGAAAAATCTATTGTCAGTTTCAACATTAGTCAAGGTTGGATTGGTTGACGAATTTGTTGATGGCAGATGTACAATTCATGATCTGTCAAATGATGATGTTATTATTATTTTTGGTATTTTATGTCATAGGTTTTATAAGCTCATAGACTATGCAAATTCTATGAATGATTGAGCATGTGCAGTTCAAGATTCTTAGGCTATCTCAAATGCAAAGCTTTCGCATGCATGCCTTGTTCATCTAAATTTTGCTAGTTTGTTATGACTATAGAAATTTGAAAAATGTTATCTCTACCCAAACTTGAGCCACATAATAAACATGTCTCTAACGGCTATATTTTGGGCAAAATGTAGCCTTTGTTCTTCCCAAAAGATGGTTTAGTTTAAGCTACTAAGAAATTTCAACTTGCTCATAGTGATGTTTGTGATCCTATGTAGACACATTCTTTTGGGAAGTACCTTTATTTTGTGATGTTTATTGACTATTTTTCTAGGCATGCATGAATGTATCCATTTAAAGCAAAGTATGAAGTGTTTACGTGCTTCAAAAAAATTTTGATTTTGGCTAAAAATCTATCAGTATGTAAACTAGGCACCCTCCATTCTAATCAAGGGGGGAATACATGTCTTTTGATTTTAATGCATTTTTGGTTGAACATGGGGTAAAACATCAGTGTACAGTGCATTATATACCTAAAGCACTACATTCTATCACTCCATATGAGGATTGGCATGGTCGCAAGCCATCTGTTGCTTATTTTCATGTCTCTAGTGATCTAGCATATGCATTAATGGCTAAACAACAATGCAAGAAATTAGATCATAAAGTAGTGAAATGTATTTTTATTGGCTATAGTTTTGAAAGCAAAGGCTATCATCTATATCATCCATAGACTTAATGCATTTTGGTTAGTCATGATGTTGTTTTTATGTAAGATGCAATTGAGTTGTTACTTTCATGTACTAAGGAGACATCAGTTAGCTCCAAAGATGTGTATGACACTTCTTGCATCTTTTTACAAGTGGATAGTCAAGTGCTGGTCTAAATGAGGTAATTTTTGAGCGTTTATAAGTTCCACATGATGATGCGGATCATTCCATTTTTGATGCAGACTTACATGATGCACTTGTTTATGAGAGGGCTAATATAAAGGAGGAAAAACTATTCCTAAATGGCTGGTGCACACTTTGTGAGATAGCAAATTAGATGCACCTCTATTTCTTTTGATCAAGTAGAAACTTCAAAAGAATGTATGGGTACTATTTAATCAAAATATGATGTTATTATGAAGAATGGTGCCTAGTCTTTATGTGATTTGCCTCCTAGCGAAAATGCATTGGCATAAATGGATATGTAAGTTGAAATGTAAACCTGAAGGAATAGGTGATAGTTATAAGGCTAGGCTTGTTGAAAAAGGTTGTGCTTAAGAAAAAGGCATTGGCTTTGATGAGATCTTTACACCCACATGTTGAATGACTATTGTTCATAGCATATGTGCACTAGTATCCCATCATTTTTGGAATGTACATCAATTTGGCATTAAAACCACATTTCTTAATGGTAACTTACATGAAGAAGTGTAAGTTTTTCAACCACATGTTTTTGTGTAGAAAGTACATGAAAACAAAGTGTACAAGTTGAAAACAGCATTATATGGTTTGAAGTAAGCACCATATGCTTGGTATGAAAAGATGCATGCCTACTTGATTACACATGGTTTTGAGACCAATCTAATTGAGAGCACCTTATACGTTAAGCATGCAAATGATTTGCTTTTGATCATTGTTGTCAATATTGATGAAATCTACTTATTAGTCCTAAATGAGATGCATATTGCTGATTTTAAGGCTGATTTTCATGCCTCATTTGAGATGTCAGATTTGGGGCATTTTCATCATGATTTGGGTGTTCACTTTATGCAAGTTGATGGTGGAATAGCTTTGTGTCAAACAAAATATATTGACACATTATTGCAACATTTTGGCCTTGAAGATTGCAAGCTTATTGTCACTCCTATGGAAACAAGTTTATGGTTGAGTCTTCATGGTGTTGGGGATGCATTTGATATTGTTCTGTATTAGCAGGCTATTGGGTGCATGATTTACTTATGCATAACACGGCTTGATGTTGAGTTTTTTGTCTCAAAGATGAGTAGGTTTATGCATTGCCTAGATGTCAAGCATCGGCACGTAGTGAAGCCCATCTTTTACTAGTTGAGTGGTGTGAAGAATGAGTTCTCTTATGCGCAACAAAAACGTGTAGTGAACCCTTGTATGTCCAACACTTAGACAAGCAATTGCACATTAGATAGCTTGCTAGTCTCAATACAAAACTCAAATGGACCTATGCCTTTAGTCAATCAACCTAGATAAAGAGAGCTTTCTAACAAGTTGTAAATCATGTAATTTGGACAAGTTTTGATTAGGAAACGCACTTGACGATGATGAACTACCTATCAACATAAGTATGCTGAAGAATTGAACTTCACTATTGGACTGGTAACTCCATGAATATATATCCTTTGTGGAAGATATTTGAGACAAAAAGCGTGCACAGAAATAGCTTTCCAATAAGCTAGAAATCAAGTAATTTGGATGTGCTTTGGGCATGAAACACGACTGACGAAAATAGACTACCTATGCACACAAGTATACTAAAAAACTAGACTTCATTCTCTAATAGACATCTCATAGAATATAAATCCTTTGAATGTGATATTTGGGTTTGAGAAAGTAGATGCAAAGTGCTTTTCATCAAGCCAAAAAGCAAGCAATTTTGATATTTCTTGGTTGGGAAATCTAACCAATCAAAATAGACTACCTATCTATACAGGTATGCTAAAAAAGTGGACTTCACTCTTCGACTCATATCTCATAGAATGTATATGTTTTGAACGAGATATTTCAGGCATTGAATGTACCAAGGTGGAACGGTACGTTAGGTTTGGTACGTATGGTTCGCATACGGTTCGAGATCCGAACCGAACCTTGAAGTTCGGTACGTTCGGTACGTTATTCCATAATTTTACAATTCCTAAATGACAAAAATATATAGATATTATATGTTGCATATTCAAGAATCAAGTTATCTAAACACTAATATCAACATTAAACAATGAATTATGACAAAAAAGAGTCGGGCCATGCTCACATTGAGGGAAAAAAATATGAAAATGTTGCATAAATTTGAAAATACATTGAATCGTACGGTACGGTTTGGTACGTTCCGTACGTATCGTACATACAATACATACGAAAAAGTGTACGGTTTGAGTTTTGATCCTACCTTGGAATGTACATGCAATAAGATTTCCAATGAGCATTTAAATGCAAGAAATGGCTATATATACACTGAGAGATGAGCTTTACAAGAGAGTTGTGTACAAAATGATGTGTGGCTAGAAGGAGTCTATGGGAAGACAAAATAACAAAATGACTAGATCCGACTATTGGGAGCTCTTGCCTCTTTCTCCACTTGTTTAGAATGTGCTCCCAGTCCACTTTTATAACCAATGAGCATGTGAAGAAGTTTTTGCCTCCTTCTTAACTCACCACTTTCATTTTGATTGCCCACTACATGCCACTAGCTACAAGGCAGATATTGTATCTTTTACTCATCATGAATTTTGACTATAATTTTTTCCTTTTTTTCTTTTCTCTTCCTTTCCTCAAGCTCATTTGGGAGTTATCTTTAACCATGTCGTGCAAATTTATCAGAGCCTTGAAACCTTTGAGTTTAGAAGCATCCAAGGACTTTGTAAACATATCAACAACCTGCTCTTTGGTTTTGATGAACTTTATCTCCACATCTTTGCTAAATACCTTCTCCCTTACATAGTGGTAGTGGAGCCTGAGACCTCTGATGCCATGATGGTAGAGAACTGAATAGAATGATAATGGAGCTAGAAGACTCCGAATACCAATGAATAAGTGTATCAAGGAGTAAATCGATCAATCTTCTTCAAGACCACATCTCATGAGACTCTTACGGGTTGTAACACTTGTATCCTTTTTGCTCCATCAAGTAGCCAATGAAAATGCATTTTGTTGACCTTGGTTCCATCTTTGTTCTAACTTCTTATGGAATGTGAACAAAGCAAACACATCCATGATGGAGAGTGTTAATCTCCAAAAGAACAAGCTATCCTTGGTATTAGATCACCTCTAGACCAAGAATAACTTTAGACTCCTCATAATTTTGGAAATCCACTATCACATTACCAAGAAATTGATTAACTGTGAAAAAATCACTTCTCTGAAAAGTCTGCTGCAGATTAATCACTCATTGACTAATCAATCCTGTAAAGATTTTAATAAAACTTTGCACAATGCTTCGCCTTAAGGTTGCGCATCTTCTCCAACTTAAATCTCTGCAAATGATTCAATATACTCTGAGAAAACATACAAACAATTTACCTATGTGTAAAACACCTTCTCTACAGTAGCGACTTTGACACCTATAACTTCTTAGCTATGGTTCTCCCAATGTCGAACCCGTTTGACCAAGATCTTTTAGCCATAGATGGCTTACCTTTCAACTTAGATTTTGAGCTCTCACTTGTGTAAAACTTTACACCATGCACTGAGCAATGTTCATTTCTCTGAACATGAAATCTGCGCCAGTTTTTGTCGACTCTCAGAACATCATCACATATGAATGGTCCTATGCAAAATTCTCTTAACCTGATGACAATTAGACTCTCAAATTCTAGCCATAGATTGATTAAATATGGACTTAGATATGTTCAGAAGGATTTCTCAAAAAATTAACTACAGAAGTAGCAGACACCAAAACATCGGGCGCAAGATTTGCATTGATTACTCAGAAAAGTTACAACTACTTGAGAAAGTAACTCAACTAACTTTTCATGTGTCCAATGACACTTTCTACATCTCATTTCACTCTTCCTATTCTCTATTCTACGTGCCCCAACTTTTTCCAAAACATTTATAGGCAAATATGTACAAAGTTATGACTAATCAAAAGTGTGAGTCACCTATATCTGAACTAATGTACATATGTGTACATATCTTTGAATTTCTGAGTATGTCCTTCCTTC
Organism: Ceratopteris richardii; assembly: GCA_020310875.1. Taxonomy (NCBI): domain Eukaryota; kingdom Viridiplantae; phylum Streptophyta; class Polypodiopsida; order Polypodiales; family Pteridaceae; genus Ceratopteris; species Ceratopteris richardii. The sequence goes on along the minus strand of CM035433.1, from coordinate 122,693,348 downwards.
AAACTTCTGAATTTGTTCTCTTCTTAATCTCTTGACTTCATTTCTTCATAAACCTTCAATTGATGATTGGCATGCACCAACAGCTCCCCCTCAATCATTAATTGAGGTTCTTCTCTATCTTCTTAATTCCTGCCATATCCTTGAATCTCTGTAGCTTTGGTCCATCTAGACTTTTTGTCATCATATCTTGCAAGTTGATCTTTTGTAGGAGTATGCATAACTTCAATTTCCTTATCAATGACCTTCTCTCTCAGGAAATGATACTGTATTTCAATATGTTTAGTTCTAGCATGAAACACAGGATTAGCTGCCAAGTATAGAGAACTCATATTGTCTCCACAAATAATAGGAGTACTTTGAATCACATCAAAACTTTTCATAAGTGTCTTTAGCCATATTACCTCCTTTGCAGCTTCCACCATACCTTTATATTCTGCTTCTGTAGATGACAAAGCAACTGTATGTTGCTTCTTAGAACTCCATGAAATCAATTTGTCTCATACATAGCACAAATATCCATGTGTTGATCTTCTATCATCCACATTACCTACCCAATCTGCATCACTATATATCTTAACTCTTGTATCAGAAGTAAATCCATAGTACAACCCTTCTCTGAGTGTACCCTTGATGTACCTAAGTACTCTTTGTCCTGCAATCCAATGTTCCTTTCTAGGACAATGCATGAATTGTGAAAGCACGCCAACTGCATATGACAAATCAGGCCTTGTTAATGTAGCATAAATCAAGCTACCAACCAAACTTTGATAGAGCTTCATGTCTCTGAATTCTTCTCCTCCAAATCTAGACAATTTATGGTTCACCTCCAATGGTGTAGGTGCAACCCTGCAATCGTCCATTTTAAATTTGGTTAGCAAATTTTTAAGATACCTTTCTTGGGTCACATATACTCCATGTTGAGTATATAAAATCTCCATTCCCAAGAAGAATGACAAGTTCCCCAAATCACTGATTTTGAACTCTTTCTCCATCTGCTTCTTGATCATTTGTATTCCTTTATCATCTGTTCCTGTAAGTATTATGTCATCAACATAAATAAAAACATAAATGAATCCATCTTCACTTGCTTTAACTAGCAAGCTACTATCTGCCTTTGATGCTTGAAATCCAAGATCCTTCAAGAAGTTTACAAGCCTATAATTCCATGCCCTTGGGGCCTGCTTTAATCCATACAAAGCTCTCTTGAGCTTACACACATAATTTGGACTCACTTGATCTTTGAACCCATCTGGTTGCTCCATGTAAACTTCATCTGAAATGTAACCATTCAAAAAAGCATTTTTAACATCTAATTGAGATAACTTCCAACCTTTGCAAGCAGCAATTGCTATGAGAGTTCTGATGGTTGTCATTTTTGCCACAGGACTATAGGTCTCATCATAGTCCACTCCATATGTCTGTGCATACCCTTTCACAACAAGTCTAGCTTTATACCTAGACACACTTCCATCTGCAAATCTTTTTGTTTTGTAAACCCACTTACATCCAATAATTTTCTGGCTATTAGGTTTAGGAACCAGATCCCAAGTCTGATTCTCTATCAATGCATCATACTCCTCTTGCATGGCTTCTTCCCAATTTCTCTTGCCTTTGGCTTCATCATATGTAGATGGATCTTCATCTGCTTTTACCAAATAAGCATAATCTTTAGTAATCAAGAGGTGTCATAGCTATACCTTGTAGGTTGCCATTTGTGCCTAGATGACCTTCTAACTTCTGCACTTTTTGAAGTCTCTGGTTCATCACATTCTGGATCAAACATTGGCCTCTCTTCAACTTCAACCTGTACTTCATCATTCTCATTTTCATCAAGTAATTGAATCTTTGCTTTACCTTTCCTTTGATCCACTACTTCTTCAACATCTGCATGTACATTATATTTACCTGCATACCAAGTACCTTGCTCATCAAATGTAACATCCTTGGATACAAGGAATTGCTTTGTGGATGGACTCCACAACCTGTATCCCATTTGCTTATCATCATAACCAATGAATATATACTTTTCTGCCTTAGGCTCCAACTTATGCCTCAATTGAGATGGCACATATGCATATGCTAAGCATCCAAATATTCTGCAATGATCCAAGGTAGGTCTCTTACCCCACCAAGCTTCATATGGTGTCATACCTTGCAAAGCTTTACAAGGCAATCTATTGACAAAATATGTAGCTGTATTAACAGCCTCTGCCCACAAATAATTTGGGCAATTCTTCTCCTTCATCATGGACCTTGCAAATTCAACAAGAGTCCTATTTCTCCTTTCTGCTACACCATTTTGTTGAGGAGAGTACCTGCAAGTAACTTCTCTCTTTATACCTGCATTCCACAAGTAATCATTGAATTCATTTGAAAAATACTCTCCCCCTCCATCTGACCTTAGTCTCTTCAATTTTTGACCTGTAGTCCTTTCTGCATATGCATGATAGTGTTTAAATGTATTAAACACTTCTGAGTTTTCTTTAATCACATAAATTGTGATCCACCTGGTAGCATCATCAACATATATGACATAATATCTTGAACCATTTATACTAAAGTCCTTTCAAGGACCCCACACATCTGTATGCACCAATTCAAGTCTTTCTGAATACATAAACCCATGCTTGGAATAGGATTGCTTATGAGCCTTACCTAATTGACATGCCTCACATCTGTATGTCATATGTTGACCTGCAATGTTAGGTAACCCAAGCATTGAATCATTGTTAACCATGTCTTTGATACCTCTTTCATTGAAGTGTCCAAGTCTTTTATGCCAAAGATCCAATTCAGATACCTTCTGCTCTCCATATGTGAACATAGCATGTCCAACATTTCCTTGTACCTTCAATGTGAAGAGCCTCCCTTCCTTCTTTCCTGTAACAACCTGTTTATACCCTTGACTAGGGTCTTCAACATAGACTCCATCATTGGTGAACCTTACCTCATATCCTTTTTCCACAATTTGACCTACACTGATCAAATTCTTTGGAATTGTGGGAACATAAAGAACCTTACTCAGAAGAGTGCTCCCATCTTTAGCCTTGACTGAACCAATTGACTTTACCTTATGCTTTGTATTGTCACCTGTCTGAATTGTATGGTTAATTGCATTATGATCTAGATCAGTCATCAAAGCAATATTCCCACTTAAATGATTACTACATCCTGAATCAATATAGAACACTCTCATGTCCTCATGTGAGGTTTCATATGTTGCATTCATAATGAGAGTCGAATCCTCCTTCTGATTTGATGCATAGTTGTAATAGGTGTTATTGTAGGATTGATTTTGGAAGCTTCTTCCTCCACCTCTTCCAAAAGAATTCCTACCACCTCTACCTCTGAAGTTTCCTCTCTGAAATCTACCACCTCTTGCTCTTTGATTAAAGTTCTGATAATTACCATTGTTCTGATTATTGTGCCAACAATCATGAGATAGATGATTGGTCTTACCACATATCCAATAAGCTCTTGCATTATCTTTGTTGTTTCTGCCTCTTCCTCTACTTCTGCCATTTCCTTTTTCCTCTTATGAAATTTGCTTGGTTTGAAGTACCTTCTTCTTCACCTGATTGTTGCTTTCCTTTGTTAGCTTTCTTCTTGTCTTTAGAGTACATTGCATGACCTGCACTCTTATCAACATCTCCTTTGATATCATTCTCAAAAGTTAGCATATGACCTAACAATTGATTCAAATCAGGAGTAAAGTGATCTAATGAAAGTTCTGTTAGTGAAGCCTTCCTTGATTTGGTTGTGTTTTGGAAATGCTCTTCCAAAGCATTCCAAATGTCACTTGCACTTTCAAGTCCTCTAATGTGAGGAAGCAAATAGTCATTGACTGCCATGTAGATTATGCTCCTTGCTTGAGCATCCTTCTTCATCCAATTCTTTAGATCTGACAATTCTTCCCTAGTTGGAACACTAGGATCTCTGAACTGAGGCTTCTCTTCTTCACCTGTAATATATGCTATCAAATCTTTGCTCATCAGATGAGCTTCCATTCTCATAGACCAAGGTGGATAGTTCTCTCTATCCAACTTTTCAATTTGAAGACTATCTCCCATCCTTGCTTCACCTGTAGTCTCAAAGCTTTAGACTTTACAAGAAATAAATGTACCTTAACTTCGAGTGTTGCTTCTTCTGATCCTTTTGATAATCTTTGCGTGTCTCCCTTCAATCTTTCTTCAACACTTTATCCTTCTGAACCTTCAAGATGTAGAATTTGTATATCTGCAACAGTCGGAGTCTTCCTTTCCTTAATTTTGACCCAACCTGCTCTGATACCACTGATGGAGAGTGTTAATCTCCAAAAGAACAAGCTATTCTTGGTATTAGATCACCTCTAGACCAAGAATAACTTTAGACTCCTCATAATTTTGGAAATCCACTATCACATTACCAAGAAATTGATTAACTGTGAAAAAATCACTTCTCTGAAAAGTCTGCTGCAGATTAATCACTCATTGACTAATCAATCCTGTAAAGATTTTAATAAAACTTTGCATATTGCTTCGCCTTAAGGTTGCACATCTTCTCCAACTTAAATCTCTGCAAATGATTCAGTATACTCTGAGAAATCATACAAACAATTTACCTATGTGTAAAACACCTTCTCTGCAGTAGCGACTTTGACACCTGTAACTTTTTAGCTATGGTTCTCCCAATGTCGAACCCGGTTGACCAAGATCTTTTAGCCATAGATGGCTTACCTTTCAACTTAGATTTTGAGCTCTCACTTGTGTAAAACTTTACACCATGCACTGAGCAATGTTCATTTCTCTGAACATGAAATCTGCGCCAATTTTTGTCGACTCTCAGAACATCATCACATATGAATGTTCCTATGCAAAATTCTCTTAACCTGATGACAATTAGACTCTCAAATTCTAGCCATAGATTGATTAACTATGGACTTATATATGTTCAGAAGGATTTCTTAAAAAATTAACTACAGAAGTAGCAGACACCAAAACATCGGGCGCAAGATTTCCATTGATTACTCAGAAAAGTTACAACTACTTGAGAAAGTAACTCAACTAACTTTTCATGTGTCCAATGACACTTTCTACATCTCATTTCACTCTTCCTATTCTCTATTCTACGTGCCCCGACTTTTTCCAAAACATTTATAGGCAAATATGTACAAAGTTATGACTAATCAAAAGTGTGAGTCACCTATATCTGAACTAATGTACATATGTGTACATATCTTTGAATTTCTGAGTATGTCCTTCCTTCAAACTTCTGAATTTGTTCTCTTCTTAATCTCTTGACTTCATTTCTTCATAAACCTTCAATTGATGATTGGCATGCACCAACAATCCAAACACTTTGAGGTGTGTAAGATCAGGTTTCTTACCAGAATATACCTCCTCTGGTAGCTTCATCCCAAAAGTACAATGATACCTTCATCTCGTTCTTGCAATTTCATAGATTTGCCTATTTTTCCTCTCAGCTACTCCATTTCGTTGTGGTGTATACCTACAGATAAACTTCTTTTTGATCCCATTCTCTTGTAGAAAATCTAAAAATTCTTTGGAGAACTATTCTACTCCACCATCGGACTGTAAGGTTTTGATAGACCTTTCTGTTTCTTTTTCAACTTCAACTTTATAGAAACCACCTCTAATTTTTGCTTCATACAAAACAGCCATACCTTTCTAGAGTGATCATCAATGAAGGTGACAAATAATCTATTACCAGCCATTGATGCCTCTTGGGTTGGTCCCCACACATCCGTATTATACTCATGTCTCATTGCAAGTACTGTTTCCTTTCTTCCTTCACTTGAGGTGCTTGCATAGTTGCTTTGGCTCCTTTGATTTCCTCCATTTGGTCTTCCATTCTTTAGCCAACACTGATTAGCATAGTGTCCTACTTTAGCTCATTGATAGCATATTATAACTTTATGAGAATTGTAGGAGCCTCGGCCTCTTCCTCTACTTCTACCTCAGACCGGCTGTCAAGTATGAAGGTGGAGCATACATGGACAAGTTGGGTCACATCTACATAGTGACTGAATATCTTGACTTGATCAATGCGAGAGGAGAGTTAGTGGGACAAGAAAGCTTAGAGAGACCAAACCCTGAGGAGTTAGTGACTATCCCTAGAGGCAAGTTAATAGTGACTCGGGTCTTGAGAGGGGACTTGATACCTCAAGACGACTACCTACTGGAAGTCTACTTGATCCATGGATCGGACTTGTTACTGCAAACTCACTCATTGGCCCAAGGATGGGAAGAAAGTTCTATGACTTTTTATGAGTTAAAGGATCCAGAAGACAAGTCTAGAGTAACATATCTTGACAAAAATCAAAGGAGGTATTGGCTGGTTGATGCCATAGACAGATCTCAATTAAAGTATATGGGTTTGCCTGTATTCCCTCAAGGAGAACAGGCAACCACCTCTCAAAACCCCTTCGGAACACAACAAGAGGTAGAGCACACAATGTCGGGACAAACAAGCCAACGGAGCGTTCCTAACCGTGCTCACATACAATTCACGACTCCTGGAGTGCAAACACACAATGAGACCTGTTGGAGAAAGTCTATGACAAGCCTAAGTATTGGCTTGAGTCCCACAAAGTCATAGAAGAAGCCTTAAAATGAAGACTATGTAAAGTTCACTTGTGAACTACCTCTTGTAACTTTTGAAGAGTTTACTTAATGTAAAAGTGAAAGAATCTTAAGTGGTTGAGTCCACTTGATCAAAAAGGGAAAGAGGAGCCACGAATTTGGGATTTGTGGTAGGTAGAGAATCAAATCAATCATTGATTGATTGGAGAGTGATTCAGGGAAGTTAGCCTCTCAAACTCAACTATAAATAGATGTCAGTTTTAGTCGTGGTTAGAGAGACCTATGTGAAGACCTCCAAGAGCTGAGCTTTATGCCATATGAAGGTGTGATTCTAAGGCACACATATGTATCAGTAAGTCCATTGTATTGTACAAGCAATATAATTTCATTTTCATTATCATTTGGGTTCATATTTCCATGTTCTTGTGAAGTGTACTACTTACTGCCATATCTCTCAGCTTTCTCAGTCAGATTGCAGAGATGGTTTCTCTGAGCTTGGTGCATCATTTTCAGTGATTTAACTTGGTAGCTCTATAAGTCTACTATAGGCTCATCAATTTTCATTTCATTTGGGTATTGCAATCTTCAGTTATGTTCAGTTGAAGTCAACCCTGTCTGTCATTTTCACTTCTCTGTCAGGTACCTGACTTTTTACTCATCTTGTTAGAGCTATTTCTTAGTGTGTACTTACCCAAATTCCATGATTTAAAGCTTGTTGGATTCAGCTTACTGTTTAGTATAATCATACAAATTTCCATAATCATTGGATTCTTAAATCAGGAGTTATGTGCATTTTTCTGCTTACTGGTCTCAAACTGTAGCAGCCCGTGAAAATCGGGATGATGTCATCAGTTGCTAAACATCATTCTCAGTGTGTGGTTCATTATTTTTAATGAGATCACTCTTGAAAGTTAGATCTTTAAGTTAATAGATCAAGGATTTTGCAACACCTCTTCATCTTCAAGCACATACCTATCCATCTCTTCATAGTGGTATCAGAGGAAGGTTGGACAACATGGCAGATGGATTTCCTTCATTAATTGACAAATTGGACAGAGATAACTACTCAGCTTGGTCATTAAGAATGGAAGCTTATCTCCAAGGTAGAAGTTTATATGGTTATGTGGCTGGAGATGAAGTTATGCCAAGTTTCAGGAACAAAAGTCAACCAACACAAGAGGAGCAAGAAAGATTGAGCACATGGTGCTCCAAGGATGCACTTGCAAGGTCTTATCTCCTCAACTCTATCTCAGATTTTTTGTTGCCTCACATTAGAAGTTGTAAGACATCTCAGGAAGTATGGGATGCACTTGAAGCTTTCTTCTCTTCAAGTACCAAAGCTAGGAAGCATCAACTATGGCTGGATTTCACAACTCTCAAGAAGGCTCCCAAACAAAATGTGACTGATTTTGTCACAAAGCTCAAGGACATAGCAGATCAGTTGGGAAGCATTGGAGAGGTAATAGATGAAGAGCAAATTGTAAGGTAGGGCATCAATGGCTTGAAGGCAGATGACAAGTGGGAAGCATTCACCACAACTATGGATTTGTACATGGACATGCATGTACCTGATTTCAATACACTCATTGGACAACTACTTACTCAAGAGGCAAAGCTTATCAAAAATGGAGAAAGCTCTAAAGGTAATCAATCTTCAGCTTTATACACTGATAAAAGCAAGTCCAAAGGTAACAAAGGAAAGGCAAAGAAAGTTGATGATGAAGCAGGTACATATCAAGCTAACTATGCAGGTAGAGGAAGACATGGCAGAGGTAGAGGAAGAGGAGGTAGACAAGGCAGGGGGAGATCCCAAGCTTCCAACTCATGTTCTATTTGTGGATTAACTAATCATACAACTGAAAATCTCTTTCGGAATTCCAGGAATCAAAGAGGAAGAGGATACAATAGAGGAAGTTATGGCTACTCAAGAGGAAGGTTCAACAATTATCATGGCAGCTACAACAACTACAATCATTCAAACTATCAAGGAGGCTACAAAGGAAGGAGAGACTAAAATAACTACATAGAAGACTCAAACAAAGAGGATTCATTATTGATCATGAACATGGCTATGCCACAAGGTAAATCTGATGAGCATGTTTTCTACATAGATTCAGGTTGTTCAAATCATGTGGCAAGAAATGTGGCACTCCTATCAGATTTAGAAGATCCAAGGAATAAGCACGAGGTAAAAAGAGGAGATGATACAAAACATCCTGTGGAGAAAATAGGAAATGTCAAAGCACCTGATGGAAACATCAACCTACTCAGTAAGGTACTCTATGTCCCTACCATTACAAAGAATTTGATAAGTGTTGGGCAGATAGTAGAGAAAGGGTTGCAAGTCAGGTTCACAAAAGCAGGAGCATTTGTTGAAGATCCAAGTCAAGGATTCAGAAAAATTGCAAAAGGTGAAAAGACAGGTAGATTGTTCACATTTGAATTACAAGACACTAGAAACATTGCTCTCTTTAATTATGGTAGTCAGACACTCACAAAATTGGAAGTATGGCACAAAAGGTTAGCACATATTGGTGAAAGTTCATTAAAGCAAATTTGCAGGGACCAAAGTGTACTTGGACTCTCTAACTTGTCAAAACAACATATGATTTATAAGTGTAGTGCATGTCAATTTGGAAAGTCTCATAGGTTACCATTCATGAAGAAAGGTTATATGCATGGAGATCTCTTGGAGTTGGTTCATACAGACGTATGGGGACCTAGCAAGAAAGCTTCAATATCTGGATCAAGGTATTATGTCTCCTTTATTGATGATTGCAGCAGATGGACTATCCTATTCTTTATGAAACACAAAGATGAAGTTTTTTCATGTTTCAAAAGATATTTGGCTCTTGTGGAGAATCAAACAGGTAAATCACTAAAAAGGCTAAGGTCAGATGGAGGGGGAGAATACTTCTCCCATGAGTTTGATTCTTTTCTTCAAGAAAGAGGAATCAAAAGAGAGGTAACTACAAGGTACACTCTTGAGCAAAATGGAGTGGCAGAAAGGAGGAATAGGACAATTGTTGAAGCTGCAAGGTCCATGTTAAATGAAAAACATTTACCTAATTATCTATGGGCTGAGGCTGTATCTACAGCCACTTACTTGATTAACATGTTGCCTTCAAAATTCCTTGATGGTGACTCCATATGAGGCTTGGAATGGAAGAAGACCAAGCTTAGATCATTGTAAAATTTTTGGATGTATTGCTTTTGCTCATGTTCCTTCACATGTTAGAGGCAAGATGGATCCAAAGGCAGAAAGGTGTGTATTTATTGGATATGACAACAATCAAAAGGGCTACAGGTTATACAACCCTACCAACAAAGGATTCTTGGTAAGCAGAGATGTAGTTTTTGATGAAAACAATTCATGGTATGAAGATTCATGCAGGAAGGTCAATTTACCATATAATCTTGAAGAAGATTTTCCAAATCTTGGTAGAGAACAACCAAAGATTGAAGAACAAGACACCTCGGAGGATGATGAAGAATCTCATATGGAAAAGATCAAAGCATGGAAGTCTAAAGGTAAAGCAAAATTGCAAGAACTTGGACATGAGGCAGAATCATCACATCATGGCCTAAGAAGATCTATGAGGGAAAAGAAAAAACCAGAAAGGTATGGGTTTGACACCTCATTAGTAACTAAACATTCTATCTACATAGCACAGGACATAAACCAAGAGGAGCCATCATCCTTTGAAGAGGCCAAAGCAAAATCAGAATGGAAGCATGCAATGAAGGAAGAGATTGAAGCACTTGAGGAAAACAACACTTGGGATTTGGTGCCCAAGACTTCATCCATGAAGGTAATAGGCTCAAGATGGGTCTATAAACTCAAGAAGAATTCTGATGGTTCCATTAACAGGTATAAGGCAAGGCTTGTAGCAAAAGGCTTTGCACAAACTTAGGGAATTGATTATGAGGAGACTTTCTCTCCTATGGCAAAGATGCCTACTATTAGGGTTTTGTTTAGTATTGCCTCTTCCAAGAATTGGAAGATACTTCAACTAGATGTAAAGAATGCATTCCTGAATGGTTGGATAACAGAAGAGGTATATATGGCACAACCACCTGGTTTTGAGAATCAAGTTTATCCTGATTATGTGTGTAAACTTAACAAAGCATTGTATGGTCTCAAGCAAGCTCCAAGAGCTTGGAATTTCAAGCTTGTTTCATTCTTGCAAGACAAAGGCTTTCAACCAAGCAAGGCAGATCCTTCACTCTTTATTAAAAAGAGTAATTTTGAGGTCATCTACTTATGTGTATATGTAGATGATATTATACTGACAAGAAATGATGCACATGGTATGAAGAAGATCAAAGATCGATTCTCAAGTATCTCAAAGGAACCATAAATGAAGGACTTTATTATCCTTATGTATCTGATTTAGGTTTGAAGCTATTTTCTGATGCAGATTGGGCTGGCTCCAAGGAAGATAGAAGGAGCACTTCAGGTTATCTTACCTTTGCAGGTTCAAAGCTTATTTCATGGTCATACAAGAAGCAACCCATAGTTGCTCTCTCTTCTACTGAAGTTGAATATAGAGGTCTTGCCATAGCTACACAAGAAGCTATGTGGATGAAGACATTATTCAAAGATCTTGGATTGGAGTTTGGAACTCCAACTATTTTTGGTGATAATATGAGTTCTATTCATTTCGCTGCTAATCCTATTTTGCATGCAAGGAATAAACATATTGAAGTTCATTATCACTATGTAAGAGAGAAGGTTCTAAGCAAAGAGATTCAAATATCATATGTGTCCACTCATCAACAATGTGCAGATATTCTAACCAAAGCATTGGATGGTACAAAGCTTTGCAAATTCAAGGCTATGATTGGTTTACAGGTAATCTTGGAAGATTGAAGACCTCAAGCATACTTGGCTTGAGGGGGAGCTGTTGGAGCAAGTCTATGACAAGCCTAAGTATTGGCTTGAGTCCCACAAAGTCATAGAAGAAGCCTTAAAATGAAGACTATGTAAAGTTCACTTGTGAACTACCTCTTGTAACTTTTGAAGAGTTTACTTAATGTAAAAGTGAAAGAATCTTAAGTGGTTGAGTCCACTTGATCAGAAAGGGAAAGAGGAGCCACGAATTTGTGATTTGTGGTAGGTAGAGAATCAAATAAATCATTGATTTATTGGAGAGTGATTGAGGGAAGTTAGCCTCCCAAACTCAACTATAAATAGATGGCAGTTTTAGTCGTGGTTAGAGAGACCTATGTGAAGACCTCCAAGAGCTGAGCTTTATGCCATATCAAGGTGTGATTCTAAGGCACACATATGTATCAGTAAGTCCATTGTATTTTACAAGCAATATACTTTCATTTTCATTATCATTTGGGTTCATATTTCCATGTTCTTGTGAAGTGTACTACTCACTACCATATCTCTCAGTTTTCTCAGTCAGATTGCAGAGATGGTTTCTCTGAGCTTGGTGCATCATTTTCAATGATTTCACTTGGTAAAGTTAGCTCTATAAGTCTACTATATGCTCAGCAATTTTCATTTCATTTGGGTATTGAAATCTTCATTTATGTTCAGTTGACATCAACCCTGTCTGTCATTTTCACTTCTCTGTCAGGTACCCGACTTTTTTTACTCATCTTGTTAGAGCTGTTTCTCAGTGTGTACTTACCCAAATTCCATGATTTAAAGCTTGGTGCATTCAACTTACTGTCTAGTATAAGCATACAAATTTTCATAATCATTGAATTCTTAAATCAGGCGTTATGTGCATTTTTCTGCTTACTGGTCTCAAACTATAGTAGCTCGTGAAAATCGGGATGATGTCATCAGTTGCTAAACATCATTCTCAGTGTGTGGCTCAGTATTTTTCATGAGATTACTCTTGAAAGCTAGATCGTTAAGTTAACTAGACTTCCCCAAGAGGAATTAAGGTAATTGTGGCTGTGCTCAGAGAATTAGGCAAAACACTGGACAGGTGTATGAACCAAGAATAGCAAGTTCTTCACCTCTGAGCTAACTCCAACTTATCTGTTTTGATCTATCTTTTTGTGAGTGATCTTCCAAGGTACATAGGGTGTCTAATACATCCATTGGCAAGCTAAAAGGGCCCACCATATACTCCTAGAGTTCATTTGGCTGGTGTAGATCAAGGATTTTGCAACACCTCTTGATCTTCAAGCACATACCTATCCATCTCTTCACAAGACCCACCCTGGAATAGGAAATCAACACTGACCACCAGTAAAGCCACGACCACCGATAGGAGTGCAGCCTGGAATGCCCCCAGTTAGACCAGCAATCCCTGCCTTCCTTGTAATGCCTAGATAGTCGGAGCCAATGAGAAGATTGAGACCGGTCCAAGTGGCCAAATGTGTGAGGAATCACTATGATGGACTGGGAGAACCTTACGACCACATTGCTGAATTTAAACAAGTTTTAAGAGTTGAACAAGTAGACGACTTCTTTGTGGAGTATGAGTATTTTGGACTCACCCTCACAGGAACGGCTTTGACTTGGTTCTAGCCATTGGACCCCAACCAATTTAGAAATATGGAGCAATTCTTTCAAGAATTCATAGGGAATTCACTAAGAGAGGAATTAAACACAATTCTACGTCTTTAATCCATAGTTTTAAATAGAACCCTAATGAAACCATAAAAACAGCTGCCCAAAGATTCAATCAGTATATTGATAGATGTCCAGCAGTAGAGAAACCCACTCAGCAAAAAATGATTTCATTATTCTTGGATGGATTAACAAACGGAACCTTAAGAACTCTAGTATACGTAAAGAGGCTACAGACATTGAGCGAATGTCGGCAGGAATGTATTGACTTAGAGGACAACCTAGTAGATGATCTGAAGAGTGCGCCCAGCCCCACTAAATCAGAAGACTCTCGGAGTACAGTTACATCCAAATCCAGTAATGTGGAAGAATTAGCTGAGCTAGTGGCCAAGAAATTAGGAGTCCAAGGATAGAGAAACTATCAACATCAACCCCTAAGAGTACCCATGTTGCGAAGGTGTAGTCTATGTGGAGGAGATCACCCCACGCACATGTGTGTATGAGGAGGAACAGGTGTACCGCAGACATATCCTTACAATAGACAGCCCCATCAAGGAACGGCCCTGTATTGCCACATAGAACAAAAATACACCAATCACAGCACAGAAAATTGTCCGTTCAATAGGCAGACACGACAACCACCTCAGTATCGACCATATGGGTATCCACCTAGAGAGCCAGGTAGAGATGTGCCCAGGTACAATCCCTACCCAACACCACGAGGAGCACCGAGGCCCTACGAGCAAGCACAATATCCACAACCGCAACCAGTGTTAGGACCACAACTGTCACAACCCCAACATGTGGTACCGGTTAAGTATGCTCAACCAGAGGAAAACCTAGAAAGAGCCATTGTACCAACATCACCTATGACCAGCGTGGAGTCGACAAACTCAAGTTACGAGCAATCTCAGGGAGAGTACTATCCCTATGACACTAACATGTCGGAGTATGAACAAACTTATGATCCACACTACTACGGGTACGAAGGATACGCATATGCCTATGGGCCAGAAGTGGCAACATTAATGTACACTGCACCTAAAGCGCAGCCACCCGTAAGACCACCCCTCAGACCACCTATGCCAAGAGGACCTTGTTATAGATGTGGAGGAGACCATTTTATCAGAGAATGCACTCGGCCTTACAATCCACCACCTCCTAGGACTTGGGAAAGATATCGCAGTGATTGTGGAAAGGAACATCTCCTCCGTGATTGCCCAAAAAACCCCAACAAGGCTCAAGACACTGCACCTATTAATGTAATCGAAGTGATAGAAGCACCGGGAAGTGATAAGGAGTACACCATACCTCTAAAGGCTATTACACGAGCACAAACGAAGGAACGAGAAGGAAAACAACCGGATCTGGATCAAACAAACCATAGAACCTTAAACCACAAATTTCAAATAGTGGAAGATTTAGAGGACCCATGTGAGAATAACCAAAACATGAAAGCACAAAAATGGAAGGAAAGAAGAGAGAAGCTCAAAGAAAAATGGATGAAAAAAAAAGTCAAGAAAATAAGAAACACACAAAAAGCACTAACAAGCATAAAGAACCAGAGATTCCGAAAGAAGTTCCCATTCCATCACCCACCCAAGAATCAGAGTAACCAAGATCAATTCTAGCTGACCCAAAACCGGATGATTTGGATATGTGGTTGAAAGCGTACCAAGCTAGAATTAAGACTAGACCGAATGTGGAGCAACACGAAAAGCTTTATCCTCAAGGAGAGTTAGAAAAAGAGAGGTTTGCCATATGCAGAAAACTCATAGAGGTAGCACAAGCAACCCTAGAAAAGACCATCCAAGCCCTCCCCAAGACAAGGATAGCGGAGGATCAATACAAGGATTGTGTCAAAGCCAAGGATAACAAACCTAAAGAAAAGAATGATAAATGTGAGCTAGTGAAAACCCAGGACGAACCTATGTCAGCAATACCTGATTTAGAGGTTGACTGGCCAAAAGAATTATGGAAAAGAATCTAAGAAGAACACTGGAAGAGGAATGGAGTGACTAAACCTCCCTTTGAGGAATTAGATGTGGAAGTTTATCAGCCAAGTCCCAACATGGAAGAAGTATATGAGGAAGTATCGAGACTAGACCGAAATAGAGAAGAAGCTCAGAGCATTTTGACCCTACCCAATTACATGGGAGAATACGAAAAGGAATCTAGACTTGGTCCTAGTCTACACCTTGAAGCAACATGCCAAGCAATTACAAAAACGTGGATATGGACCTCTAATCATCAATAGGATCTCCACGAGTGGAGCAGTTAATCTAGCTACTCTAGATGGAGATGTTCTTCCTAATTACATAAGTGGATGCCGAGTCAAACGATATATGGAACCATTGATGGATGAAATGCTAGCATGCCTCGTAGGTGCCCAAAATAGGAAGAAAGAAGAAGAACGGATTAGAGAGGAAGCACCGCGTGAAGCCTTGGAGCGTATTAAGAAATGGAAGGAGTGGTTAAAGCAAAGAGATGAACGGTATCTCCAAGGAGAAGAGCCTATTCCCATGGCTAATTACCAGATTCATAAGTCTGACACGACTAATGTCAACATGTCCCAACCTTATTTAAACCTAGGAATTGGAACAACGGAGTACCGGATGATAGATGCCTTGATAGACTCAGGAGTAGGACTCAGTTGCATACGAAATACGGTCACCCGAGATCTTCAAACAATTATGACACCCACGAAAGCACATATGATAGGGGTTGGAGGTCAAGCCATAACATGCATTGGAGAAGCCATAGTATCCCTCCACCTAGGAAATTCAAATGGAACAACGAGTTCTAGTGTGCAGAGATGAAGACTTAATAGAAAACTTGATACTAGGACAAGACTGGATCATTGAGAATGAGGTCAGCATCCACCTAGCGCAAGGATACATTTGAGCCAAGATAGCGCACAAGGAAATATTTAGTCTATTAGGGAAGAAACCCTCACAGAGACCGGAAGTCATTGAAAGTGTGAAACAACTCAAAGAAGAGCACAAAGAAAATGATTCCAACCCCAATCACTCAGAAGCAAGTCCGAAAGAAGACGAAATTTCAAACCCTAACATATCCACGGAAGAAGTGGATTCATCCTACTCAATTGATGAACAGAAAGAAACCAAGGAGATCAATACTCTTAGAGTTTCTCATACAAAAGAACGATCACCAACTTGGAAAACGACCATCAACTACTCGCATTCGGGAAACGTCAACTTCAAATGGGTACGCAAGGATCAAGTGAAGGAATCAGAGATCACAAAACTAGCTCATAAGGAGGAAAAGGTGGACAAGAATTCTTCTTCACCGAAATCTGAACCAAAACGACTCTTGCAAGTATGGCTTCCTAAGCCTTTGATTGAAGCTCAAAAATCATGGCAACAAATGTGGATTCCCAAGAGGGTTAGACAAGCGGCCATTAAAGAGATAGACAAGCACGAGGAAACTTTATACCAACACAACAATACCATAAGAACTAGTGAACTTCGTCACGAATACCTCAAGAGAAGAAACCCCACACCTCCGATAACCAAAAAGAGAAGAGATACACATGGAGCACGGCACAATGAGATAAAAACAAGGTTCAATACCTGTACTACGAAATGGATCTAGAAACCCAAGCAACAGTAAGAAATGGAACACCTGAACCACAAAGATTTCTGTTGCACTCATGAAGCTTCCAATGCACCTAAAGTATGCATGATAGGGCCACAATACAAGGCCAGACATTCGGCACATGATGTACTCAAGAGAATTAGTGGTGCACACTCTGTGATGGGGAATAGGTCATAGCGTCTACTTCCTAGGAATGGACCTACTATGTAAATAAATAAATGCTTCGGCTATACTAATCCTTGTTTTCTTTCAGAAAAGAAATGAAAAATATGCAGTAAGAGATCTTACTTATGCAAGCAACAAGAACGGAGTGACAAAACTGTTGGTGTAATTTGCAAGCCTACACATTTGGCTCAAAAGATACATCAAAGGATACACATACATGAAGAAGCATAGGAACATATGCTAGTGGTTAATTACCACTTTACCTCATTGTAAAAGTCAAATTGACTTAGAATCTTTTCTTTGTAATCACCTACCACAATGAGTCGTGGAAAAGTAGCTCCTTTGATTGAAGGAATATCTCCAAGCTTTTAGGAGCTTGATCATAGAGAGCCAAAATTTGAATTTGAATTCAAATCTTTGCTCATCACATATAAAAATAAACTTGAAAAGTCGCGGGGAGACAGAGATCATTCCGGAGCCTCATTCTACTGAGTTTGAGTGTGTGTGAGGACTATACCATAGCCTACACCTCTCTACACCATTAGGCAATGTCATTCATGCCAATGGGATTGTATACAAGTGTTAATTAATGGATACATTTACATCATTAATCTCTGAGTTCTCTGTTAGTCTACTCAAAAGTCTGTCAACTTGTCAAGGGCATATCTCGGTCAATTCTCCACAACATCAAGTGATTCAAAGCTTGTTAGATTCAGCTCAAAGTCATCTACATGATATCAAAGTTTGAAGTGATTCTATTCAGCCATTGCAGAGAAATCTGAGTCGAGGTGAACTCTGGTCAATTTCTGCTACAGTCCTAAAAAGTCGTGGGTATAGCTAAACTTGCTAAATTGATTTCTCTTAGCATAGTTTATCTTTTTACATCATTCCACTTGCAAATGGTAGTTTACTAAGCTAATTAAATAACTCTAGAAGGAA
The DNA here is from genome assembly GCA_020310875.1 of Ceratopteris richardii. Lineage (NCBI taxonomy): Eukaryota > Viridiplantae > Streptophyta > Polypodiopsida > Polypodiales > Pteridaceae > Ceratopteris > Ceratopteris richardii. The sequence goes on along the minus strand of CM035433.1, from coordinate 122,675,504 downwards.
TTTTATCAATTTCTACTGTACTGGTCACACTGAGCAAAACAGTCAGCAGGTGTCAAGACTAAAATAGAAGGTTTTCTTGAGTTTATGAACTTCAAAGTTATCTGTTTTGGTTCAATCATTACACACATCACTTCTAAAGTACATAGGCCATTTTTTGGTGATATTGGAAAGCTAAGAAGGTAACTTATCAACTCTGAAGCAAAAGAGGGTTGGTACAAAGCAGGATTAGCAGTACCTACTCAGTCTCTTGGAGCATCCATCCATCTATCCCAACAGTGGTATCAGAGCAATAGAGGTAAAATGGGAGATGGTTTTCCTTCATTTATTGATAAATTGGACAGGAACAACCATCAAGCTTGGTCTCTAAGGATGAAGACCTACTTACAAGGAAGGACTCTCTATGGATACATCTCAGGAGATGAGGAATTTCCCTCATTCAAAGCAAGAGGATTACCAACCAAGGAAGAACAAGAAAAGCTCAACACATGGTGTGCTAAGGATGCATTGGCAAGGTCATATTTACTCAGCTCTATTTCTGACTTTCTTTTGCCACATATCAGAAATTGTAAGACATCCCAAGAAACTTGGGAAACCTTTTCATCATACTTTTCCTCCAATACAAGGGCTAGGAAAAATCAGTTGTGGATTGAATTCACAACACTAAGGAAGCAACCTAAGCAAGCTGTTTCAGAATTTGTGACCAAAATCAAAGATGTTGCAGATCAGTTAGCAAGCATAGGAGAAGAGATTGAAGACGAACAAATTGTAAGGCAAGTGATCAATGGAATCAAGGCTGATGAAAAATGGGAAAGCTTCACCACTGCAATGGATCTCTACATGGACATGCACACTCCAGATCTTACAACTCTCATGGGACAACTATTTACACATGAAGCAAAGCTCACAAAAATTGGAGATACATCCAAAGGTAATAACTCTTCTGCCCTATACACTGATAAGAAGTCTAAGGATAAAGGCAAGGGCAAGAAGATGGAAGATGAAGGCTCTACCTCCCAAGCCAACTATGCACGGAGAGGTAGATCTTCAAGAGGAAGGGGAAGAGGAGGTAAGCAAGGTAGGGGGAGACCCTATAACTCATCACCATGTAGCATTTGTGGTTTATCAAATCATACTACAGATGAGTGTTTCAGGAATTACAAAAATCAGAGAGGAAGAGGCTACCAAAGAGGTGGATACTCACAGTCAAGAGGAAGGTTCAACCATTATCAAGGGCACAACAACAATTACAATAACAATTACAATGGCAACTACCAAGGAGGATTCAAAACCAGAAAGGACTACAACAACTACACAGAGGAGCAGGATGACTCTCTTCTGATCATGAACATGACTTCAAAGTCAGGTACAAATGATGACCACCTATTCTACATTGATTCAGGGTGCTCAAATCATGTGGCTGGCAATGTGGCACTACTCTCTGATCTTGAGGAACCAAAAGGTAAACATCAAGTCCAAACAGGTGATGATACAAAGCATTTAGTAGATAAAGTTGGAAATTTTAAGACTTGCGATGGTAATCAGAATTTGTTGAGCAGGGTACTCTATGTACCAACCATTACAAAAAATTTGATGAGTGTTGGCCAGATTATGGAGAAAGGTTTGCAGGTCAGATTCAATCAATATGGAGCATATGTGGAGGACCCAAGACATGGGTTCAAGAGGATTGCTAAAGGAGAAAAATCAGGTAGACTTTTCACTTTTGAGTTGGAAGATACAAAGAATATTGCATTATACAGTTATAAAGATCAAACACTTTCAGAGCTTGAGATTTGGCACAAAAGGTTAGGGCACATAGGAGAAAGAACCTTGAAACAAATGTGCAGGGACCAATCTGTGCTTGGGATACCTAATGTATCCAAGCAACATATGATTTACAAGTGTGGTGCTTGTCAATTTGGTAAGTCTCACAGGTTACCCTTCTCCAAGAAAGGATATATGCATGAAGACTATCTAGAGCTTGTACACACAGATGTTTGGGGACCTAGCAAAGACCCCTCAATCTCTGGATCAAGGTACTATGTGTCTTTCATTGATGATTATAGCAGATGGACTATATTATACTTCATGAAGCACAAGGATGAGGTATTTAACTATTTTAAGAAATATCTTGCATTAGTTGAAAACTAGACAGGAAGGAATTTGAAGAGGCTAAGGTCAGATGGAGGAGGTGAGTACTTCTCCAATGAATTTGAAGACTTCTTGCAGGACAGAGGCATCAAAAGAGAGATAACCACAAGGTATTCTCCTGAACAGAATGGGGTAGCTCAGAGAAGAAATATGTTAATTGTTGAGATAGCTAGATCTATGCTTAATGAGAAGAAGTTACCTAACTATCTTTGGGCAGAGAGTGTTTCTACTGCCACTTACCTCATAAACAGGTTACCATCTAAGTCACTTGATGGTATGAAAGCATGGCATGGTAAGAGACCATCATTAGATCACTGCAAAATATTTGGGGGTGTAGCATATGTGCACATTCCTTCTCAGATAAGAGGTAAGCTAGACCCAAAGGCTGAAAAATGCATTTTCATTGGGTATGATTTAAATAAAAAAGGTTACAGGTTTTATAATCCTACCAATAAGGGATTTATGGTAAGCAGAGATGTGATCTTTGATGAAAATGATTCTTGGTATGAGAATGAATGCAGGAAGGTCAAACTACCCTATGATTTGGAAGAGGAATTTCCAAAACTTGCAAAGGAGGAACCCACTGAGAATGAAGCCTCAAGTTCAGATGATGAAGACACTATCAACCTTGAAGAATTCAAAGCATGGAAGTCCAAGGGCAAAATGAAGATGAAGCTTGAAGACATACATGAATCATCAACTCAGTCAATCAGATCTCAAAGATGGGTATGATACATCTCTTGTTACTAAACATTCAGTTTATCTTGCCAAAGATTTTTCAAATGAAGAACCAGGTTCATATGAAGAAGCAATAACCAAATCAGAATGGAAAGAAGCTATGGATGAGGAGATTGATGCTCTTAAGGAGAGTGACACATGGGAGTTAGTACCCAAGAAGGATTCTATGAAGGTAATAGGATCCAGATGGATCTATAAGTTGAAAAGAAATTCTGATGGAACAATTAATAGGTACAAAGCCAGATTGGTAGCCAAGGGTTTTGCACAAACCCAAGGCATTGACTATGAAGAGACATTTTCTCCTCTGGCCAAGATGCCAACAATCAGAGTGTTGGTAAGTGTGGCTGCATCAAAGAATTGGAACATGTACCAATTGGATGTCAAGAATGCTTTCTTGAATGGATGGATTTCAGAAGAAGTTTATATGTCACAACCTCCTGGCTATGAGGACCCTAAGAAGGTAACTTATGTTTGCAAATTAAAGAAGGCTTTATATGGATTGAAGCAGGCACCTAGGGCATGGAATTACAGGTTAACTACATACCTCCAAGAACAAGGTTTTGTCATGAGCAAGGCTGACACTTCTCTGTTCATTAAGAGAAGTAATTCAGAGGTAATCTATCTCTGTGTTTATGTTGATGACATCATCATTACAGGTAATGATGTCAATGGAATCAGGTATATCAAAAGCCAGATGATGAAGGAGTTCAAGATCAATGATCTTGGTTTATTGAAGTATTTTCTAGGGCTTGAATTAGTTTACACTAATTCGGGGATATACATTACTCAGAAAAAATATGTACAAGATATGTTGAAGAAGTTTCACTTGCAGGATGCTAAAGTAGCAAGCACTCCAATGGAGGTGAACCTAAAGCTAAGTGCCCATGAACGTGATGAAGTCAAGGACATTACAGGTTATCAGAGTATGGTGGGTAGCCTGAACTATGCTACTCTTACAAGAATTGATATTGCATATGGAGTAAGTGTGCTAATTCAATTTATGCACAAGCCAAGGATACCTCACTTAGAGGCTGCCAAGAGAATCTTGAAGTATCTCAAGGGTACAGAGAACCATGGTTTGTATTTCCCTTACACTTCAGATATTGATATAAAAATTTGTTCAGATGCAGATTGGGCAGGATGCAAGGATGATAGGAGGAGCACTTCTGGATATATCTCTTTTGCAAGTGACAAACCAATTTCATGGTCTTCAAAGAAGCAACCTACTGTTGCTTTGTCTTCAACAGAGGCAGAGTATAGAGGACTAGCTAATGCCACACAAGAAGCAATTTGGATTAAGCTTTTGTATACAGAATTGGGCTTATATACTAGGCCACCAATTATCTTTGGAGATAATACAAGTTCTCTTCACCTTGCAGCTAATCCTATCTATCATGCTAGGACCAAACACATAGAGGTTCATTACCATTATGTGAGAGAGAAGTTGATAAGCAAGGAGATTCAACTTACCTATGTATCAACCAACATGCAATGTGCAGATTTGTTGACTAAAGCTTTGAATGGAACAAAACTTTGCAGGTTCAAATCCATGATTGGATTGTAGGATATACTTGAAGATTGAAGATGAAGACTTAAGCCAAAATGTTTGGCTTGAGGGGGAGCTGTTGGTGTAATTTGCAAGCCTACAAATTTGGCTCAAAGGATACATCAAAGGATATACATACATGAAGAAGCATAGGAACATATGCTAGTGGTTAATTACCACTTTACCTCATTGTAAAAGTCAAATTGACTTAGAATCTTTTTTTTGTAATCACCTACCACAATGAGTCATGGAAAAGTAGCTCATTTGATTGAAGAAATATCTCCAAGCTTTTAGGAGCTTGATCATAGAGAGCCAAAATTTGAATTTGAATTCAAATCTTTGCTCATCACATATAAAAATAAACTTGAAACGTCGCGGGGAGACAGAGATCATTCCCGAGCCTCATTCTACTGAGTTTGAGTGTGTGTGAGGACTATACCATAGCCTACACCTCTCTACACCATTAGGCAATGTCATTCATGCCAATGGGATTGTATACAAGTGTTAATTAATAGATACATTTACATCATTAATCTCTGAGTTCTCTGTTAGTCTACTCAAAAGTCTGTCAATTTGTCAAGGGCATATCTCGGTAAATTCTCCACCACATCAAGTGATTCAAAGCTTGTTGGACTCAGATCCAAGTCATCTACATGCTATCAAAGTTTGAGGTGATTCTATTCAGCCATTTCAGAGAAATCTGAGTCGAGCTGAACTCTAGTCAATTTCTGCTACAGTCCTAAAAAGTTGGGGTATAGCTAAACTTGCTAAATTGATTTCTCTTAGCATAGTTTATCTTTTTACATCATTCCACTTGCAAATGGTAGCTTACTAAGCTAATTAAATACCCCTAGAAGGAATTTTATCAATTTCTATTGTATTGGTCACATTGAGCAAAACAGTCAGCAGGTGTCAAGATTAAAATAGAAGGTTTTCTTGAGTTTATGAACTTCAAAGTTATCTGTTTTGGTTCAATCATTACACACATCACTTCCAAAGTACATAGGCCATTTTTTGGTGATATTGGAAAGCTAAGAAGGTATACTGATCAACTCTGAAGCAAAAGAGGGCTGGTACAAAGCAAGATTAGCAGTACCTACTCAGTCTCTTGGAGCATCCATCCATCTATCCCAACAAAAATGAACGACATGTCACTACAATACACAGCACTAATGCTATATCTTCTATTGAAGCTAATGCTCTGTTCATTACAAGTGCAGATGGCCTCCAAAGATTCTGAAGCAACCATTCAGGAGGAAGTGATGAAATTTCCTCTACAAAGCGTGACTAAAGCAAACGGACACTGGTTTAGAGAGGATCAACCGACTGGGGATTATCTATTCTTAGTGACCATCAAGATCATGGACACGGATCATCAGTTCCCAGCTATGTCCCAAGATTTTAAAGTAGTACATGAGCTTCCATCTACCATTGACATCATGAAGAAAGCGGGCATCCACAAATATTTTGAATTGCCAATCTACAAACCCGACTTTCAAAGGTGCACACAAGTTATGAATACGTTACAGCCAGTGCTACATGATCCATTGGTGCCAGAAGCACGAGTCATGGACATAGTAGGTGAATGGGTCATAATCCAATTTACACATGATTTAATCAAAGAATCTTTTGGATGGGAGAAGGATGGCAATATGGTATTAAAAGAGGAAAGTTGAGGGGCAAAGGCAAGGACATTTACTGACATTAATCGCACTGACATTGAAGAAGAAGTAAGACTTATTCATCAACACTTTTGTTTCCCTAACATGCATAGATACACTGCCCCTCAGAAGATCATAGTACAGATGCCATCTCATGCTATTAAACAAATTGGGAATCAAATTAATATGACTCCTTATATTCAAGAGAGGCTATTAGAAGCAAAGAAGAAGTGGAACCACAAGAAGTTCCTGAACGACAGTGTAGCTCTGACCATATTGATATATCATGCCTTGGGCATTAAAGAGCACTTACAAGAAATGCCATCTTCAGAAGCCATGGCCAAATATGCAAAGGTCGCTACAGTCCCGAGAAAGAAAAAAAGGTGTCAAAATCATTGAGGAGGTAGAAACTAGCTCCCAACCTAAAATGAGAGGTACAAAATGACTAAGAGAGGTGATGCAAGCAGAAGCAGAAGTCCCAGCCACAAAAAGGGCACATAAACAAGAATTGAAGAGCACCAACCAATTATCGAAGAGGAATTAACAAGAGCCTTGGAAGACACACATAAATACACTGAAGGTCAAGTCAATCTACCAGTGCAAGGGCACCACTACCAGCAAGACCACCAAGATGTGGAAGTAAAAAAGAGGCTCACCAAGGTTGTTAGAAGATGTATTTTTTGAAGCCTTTTGGATGAAAAATAATTGTAAAATGACACAAACTTGTAAAAATATTTATGCAACTGATGTAAAAATAAGGAAGAGTCTTCCTTATGTAGGATAGAATCTTATGTAAATTTTCTAGAATTTTTGGAAACTCCTAGATAGCATATTTTTAGAACAATAGAGGAAAAGACCAAAATTCAAGTGTGAAAAGGGACACTTGAAAATGTATATAAGATAATTTCCTCTATCATGAGGGGGTTGGTTAATCATTTGTTCACATGCTATCCAAGTGAATAGAGAAAGAGTTTCCTTCTAAAAATCGTGTTTTCTCCTCTTTGTGTGGTTTCTTTGATTTCTGAGTCCAATTCTTGTGTATCTATGGAGATTTGTGAGCTTCTATTGTGTAATTCTGTTGAATGTGTGTGAAGAGAGCTGAATACTGATGTGTTGAGTGATAAGATGATGAAGAATGGTGCTGTAGATGAAAATCGTATGTTTTCACAGAATCGCGATTGTCTCGTGTGTATGGTACAGGTAATAGTTTTGAGTTTTGACTTCATAATTGTGTTCTGCTGATGAAATAGCATGTATTAGACACCAAGATTGTGGAAAATGGTGGATATTTGCTCAAGATAATCCAAACCCTAGAAATTCCTCTTTATTTTCACTATTCTCAGAATCCAGCCATTATTCCCTTATTTCTTGGTTTCTATCATCTAGAAGGGGCTGTGGTCTCTTGAATACTTCCAGGATTGACAAAATAAAGATGTATTGTTAATTCTTTATGCTAAATGATTGGAGAGGACAACTCCAAAGATCAATAACAAACATTTTTTGGCGCCGTTGCCGGGGAGTATTTCAAAAGCTTCATTGAAGTTGGACCTTGCTGGATCTTCTATTGTTGATGGTAACAAACACATGGAAAAGGTAACACTCTTTAATCAAGAAATGTGAACATGAAAAGGTAGATGTCTTTGTTTGTCTTTTGGGAAAAGAAAGCAATAGATCATCTTTTAGAATTGGAAGTGCTAAAATTTTTGTAAATTGATAGTTGCTCATCTCATTTTCTGAAGTAAAAGTGCAGGTGTGTGAAAAATTTGAATCAAGAAAGCTGAAGATGAGGTAACATGTGTCTATTCTTGCATTTTTGGAGTGCTTTTTGACCAAGTACTAGGCAAAATTGTTGATCTTAGGAAGATAACATGGTTGCATTAAGGAAAAGTCAAGTAAAGTAGCTAGATGCAAGTAGAAAAGATTCATTTGTTAACCAAGTCAAGACATAAATCTTGAAAAAAAACTAATTTGCATTTTGAAGAAAAAAATGTTTGAGTTTATCTTTGCAAAAATTGATAATTGCATTTCATAGCACAATTTTTCTTTTAGGAAGTTTTCTCATGAACTATTTTGATAGCTAAGGCATAAGAGAGTATAACCAATCAAGGAACACAGGATCAATGGATCACCAAACAAGAAACCCTAAGTGAAGTGTTTACCTTAATTTAGGGCAAAATACTAAAAAAATTCATAAAATTCATTAAAAACAACCAAACAAATTTCTTTTCTTCTTAGGAAGTTGGATTGAAGCTTTGTTGATAAGAGTAATAGGGACTAAGTGAAAGAAAAGCAAAAATTTGTCAAAAAATTAGAAAATTGGAAAAACACGATTATCTGCACAAGATCGCGATTTTCTGAGGAATGTTGTGATTTTGATGCAAAAGTACAGGAGTCTGCTGAATTGCAATGGGTAGAGGGTATTGAAGGGGAACAAGAGAAATGAATACTCAAATTTGCACAAAATAAGAAGTACAGAAAAAAACATGATTTTCTGCACAAAATCATGATTTTCTGTAAAAGAAATTTTCTGGAATTTTCAGCATATTTGGGTTTTTTGAGAAAGGTAATTGCAAGAGATTTCATCAAGAATGGGTAAGCGAAGTTGGAAAAATGAAAGAGTGAAGAAAATTGGAAATCACACAAAATCACGATTTTTTGGACACTATAAAATCGTGGAATTGCAAGAAAAACTCATTTGAGTGAGTGTGAGAGAGAGAGAGCAAGGAAAAAATCGCGATCTTCTGCAGATACAGGTCTTGAAGAATTTTTTGAATCAAGCAAGCAAGGTGAGGGGTTTCTATATCATTTTAATTACATTCCTCTAGATTTTCATGATCATTAAGCACAGAAAAGTAGGAAATAACCAAAATCACGAAATCGCGATTTTCTGAGTTTTTTATTTTCAGTGAAAAAATATTATTTTTTAGTTAATTTTTTTTATTTGCATGTTAAAAACTAGATAGGGTGATTCTATAGAAGAAATAAAAACTTGAAAATCAATACCTTAAAATCTTCAAAAAATTTGTTCAGAATCGCGATTCTGTAGTCAAAAACAAAATCGCGATTCTCTGATCAAAGGACAAAATTCTTGGAGAAACAATCACTAATTGGACATATATTTGAAGGTCAAATCTTAGGAAGAAAACCCCATGCCTATGTGAAGGGACAAATTCACAAGTGTATCATATTTGTAAAGTTAGTTCACTTTAGTTCTAAAAGTTTTTTTAAAATCACGAGAATACGAAAATCTATATAAGTTAGTTTGTATCAACTGATGTGGCGAGAGAGAGAGAGAAGAAGTGGAAGAGAGTGATAGAAAGAGAGAAGGAGTTCATTTTATATGAGTGAGTATAGTCGGGCTTCTCTGAGTGAGAAAGCATCTGTAAAACTTCTGAGTTTTCATAGCTATGAGAAAGAACTGAGTAAAGTTATGTACATGAGTCTCTCTCCATCATCTCCATGCTTGTCTACTGTGTGATGAATTCAAAAGTTCAAGTTTTCCAAGCAACTCGATGCCTGGCATTGAGTTTGTGCTGATAAGTCATTATTTTCATTCTCTGTGTGTTACCTGTTGTTGAATCTTTTAAAAACATGAGGTTTGTGGAGCAACTCGATGCCTGGCATCGAGTTTCAGCATAAATTCGATGCCTGGTGTTGAGAGCAGTATGGGCACCCAAGGACTGACTAGACAAGGAAGCCAGCGGAGAGAGTCAGAGCGAGGTGAAGGATTAAGTAGACAAAGCAGTCGACGCAAATCTGGCAGATAGGCCCTTCAAATTTTTCCAAATCAACATCTTTATAACAGTGATTTTTATCACTAACAATCATTGTAAATACCATTTCATATTTTTGTAGCTCCATTTTGTGCAAGACAAGGAGTCCTTGAGCTTGAGGAGCCTTAGAAGTACCTACATATCAATTTTCGTATTTTTTAGACTTCGTTTAAGCCCTCAAATTGGCCCTGGAACCTAATTTTTAACTAGGCCGGACACTAGGTCTGGACAGGGCCAAAACCTAGTCAAAAACTATAAATAGAGCTAGAGAGCTCATTTTTGAGGTTAGCTTGTAACTGAATTGAACTTGTATGAGCTTTTGGAAAGTAATCTAAGAACTCCATTGTTGGTGCAGACCAATCACCAATTGAAGGCTTGGAAGATTAAAGGATGAAGGAAGAATCAATTATAAAGTTTGGAAGAAGATTACATTCAGAGGATAAGAGAAGTGTACACATATGTACATTAGTATAGTCATAGATGACTTAGATCTTTTGTTTAGTAAGAATCATGTACAAATTTATCTATAAATACTTTGAGAAAAGTCGGGGCAAGTATGAGAGCATATGTGACAATAGTTAGAAGTCAAGATTGAGGAAGTTAGAAGTCATGAGATAGAGGAAAAGTTAGTTGAGTTAGCTCTCATCACTCAACTGTATTTCTTCTGAGTAATTGAAAATATTTGCGCCCGATGTTTCTGTGTCTTCTCCTTCTACAGTAGATCAATTGTGAAATGCTTTTGTACAAGTCTAAGTTGAGAGTTGCTTGACCTCTGTGCAAAGTTTTAGCTTCCAATTGTAATCAGGCTTAGAGAATTAAGTGTAGGAACATTCATATGTGAAGTGCATTCACAGGTTCCTAAAACAGGCGCAGATTTCGAACTTAATGTTTTGATCATTTCTCCTAGCACAGTTTAAAGTTTTGCATGAGTGAGGGCTTAATCTTTAAGTTGAGAGATAAGCTACTCATGGCTAGAAGCATTTTGGAAAACGGGTTCTATTCAAGGAGAACCAAGTCTTAAAAGTTGCAGGTGTAAAATCGACTGTTCTGAATGACAGTTTCTGATATAGGTAACTTGTGAAGTCAATTTCTCAAGTTATACTAAAGCTTTTGAAGTAATTCAACTTGGAGGAGATGCGCAAACTCTAGAAGATGATTCATACAAAGTTTCATCAAAAACTTTACACGTTTGATAGGTCAATGTGAAGAAATAGTGCAGCAGACTTTTCTGTGTTTCATCTTCTTCACAGATTTGTTAACTCTATGATAATTAGTAATTGATCCTCTAAATTAGTGTGAGTTTTGACTTACTCTTGGTATAGAGGTGCTCTAATCACAAGAGTAGGTTGTTCTTTTGGAGATTAACATTCTCCATCAGTGGTATCAGAGCAGGAGACATCAAATGTAGGAAAGGAGGATCCCGACTGCTGCAGATTCAAGAAATTCAACACTTGAAGGACTAAGAAGTGAAAGCTTGGAGTCAAAGCTTGAGGAGAAGACTATTTGACATCAAGAAAGGCAAAAGGAGTCCAATTTGAAGTAAAGGTACATACATTGCTTGAAAAGCTTGAAGATTTCAATACACAGGTGGACACAAGATGGGAGAAAGCTTGCAGATTGATAAGCTAGATAGGGAGAACTATCCAGCATGGTCCATGAGGATGGAAGCACACCTCATGAGCAAAGATCTTATATCATTTATTACAGGAGATGAAGAAAAACCTGAGTTTGCAGATCCAAGTATTCCTACTAGGGAAGAGCTTGCAATGTTGAAGACTTGGATGAGAAAGGATGCTCAAGCAAGGAGTATCATCTACATGGCTGTAAATGATTACCTTTTACCTCACATCAGAGGTTTGGAAAGTGCTACAGATGTTTGGAATGCCTTGGAAGAGCATTTCCAAAATACAACTAAGTCAAGGAAGTCCTCACTATGGGCTGAGTTCACAACCTTCAAGAAGAAGAGCTCACAATCAATTTCAGATTATGTGGCAAGGATGAAAGATATTGCAGATAGCTTGGGAGCAGTGGATGAAGATATTGAAGAGGAAAAGTTGGTAAGACAAATACTTACAGGTTTGAGAGGAGATGAGAAGTGGAAGCCTTTTATATTGTCCATAGAATTGTCACTTGATCACTTTACTCCTGATCTTAATCAATTGCTAGGACACATGCTAACCTTTGAGCAGGATCTTAAAGGAGACAATGATAGAAGTACAAGTCAAGCTATGTACTCCAAGGACAAGAAAAAGAATGGCAAGGGAAAGCAATCAAATGATGAAGAAGGAAATTCAAATCAAGCTAACTTCACAAAAGGGAAGATGAATTTCATAGGTAAAGGAAGAGGAGGTAAGAATAAAGATAATGCTAAAGCTTGTTGGATTTGTGGCAGAACAAATCATTTGGCAAATGATTGTTGGTATAACAATCAAAATGGTGGAAACAATAATCAGAATTATAATCAAAGAGGTAGAGGAGGCAGAAACCAAAGAGGCAATTTCAGAGGAAGAGGAGGTAGGACATCATATGGTAGAGGAGGTGGAAGAAACTTCCAATCTCAGTCCTACAACAATAATTATTACAATTATGCATCAGATCAGAAGGATGACATGACTCTTATCTTGAATGCAACTCATGAATCAATGGGAGAAGATCAAAGAGTGTTTTATATTGACTCAGGGTGCAGCAACCATCTGAGTGGGAATCTATCTTTGATGACTGATATGGAAGCAAGGGTGAATGGACATACAGTTCAGACAGGTGACAATACCAAACATAAAGTGGAGAGCATTGGATCAGTGAAGACAAAGAGTGGAAGTACACTTCTGAGCAAGGTACTTTATGTTCCTACTATTCCTAAAAATTTGATAAGTGTAGGGCAAATTGTGGAGAAAGGATATGAGGTAAGATTCACAAATGATGGTGTTTATGTACAAGATCCAAATCAGGGATATAGAAACATAATTGCAGGTAAAAAGGAAGGAAGATTGTTCACTCTCAAAGTCCAAGGTAATGTGGGACATGCATTATTTACCTATGGAAGTCAAAAGGTATCTGAATTAGACCTATGGCATAAAAGGCTAGGTCATTTCAATGAGAGAGCTATAAAGGAGATGTCAAAGAATCAGGTGGTGCTTGGATTGCCAAACATTGAAGGGCAACATATGGTGTACAAGTGTGAAGCTTGTCAATTAGGTAAAGCACATAAGAGTTCTTATAACAAATCAGGGTACAAGTATTCAAATATGCTTGAATTGGTTCATACAGATGTATTAGGTCCCTCAAGGGACTATAGCATAAATGGATCCAGATATTATGTGTTGTTTGTTGATGATGCAACCAGGTGGATTACTTTGTATGTAATCAAGGATAAATCAGAAGTTTTCAAAACATTCAAACACTTTCATGCTTATGCAGAAAGGATCATAGGACAAAAGCTCAAGAGGTTAAGATCAGATGGAGGGGGAGAGTATTTCTCTAAAGAGTTTGATGATTATTTGTGGAATGCAGGTATAAAAAGAGAAGTAACTTGCAGGTACTCCCCTCAACAGAATGGAGTAGCAGAAAGGAGGAATAGGACTCTTGTAGAGTTTGCAAGAGCCATGATGAAGGAAAAGAATTGTCCAAATTACTTATGGGCAGAAGCTATTAACACTGCAACATATCTTGTGAATAGGTTGCCTTGCAAAGCTTTGGATGGAGGAACCCCTTATGAAGCATGGTGGGGTAAGAAGCCTAGTCTTGATCATTGTAAAGTATTTGGATGTATTGCATATGCTTATGTTCCTTCACAATTAAGACATAAGCTAGAACCAAAAGCAGAAAAGTATGTGTTTATTGGATATGATGATAGACAGATGGGTTACAGGTTATGGAGTCCATCCACAAAGCAATTTCTTGTTACTAAAGATGTGACATTTGATGAGCAAAATATGTGGTATACAGGATCACCAAATGAGTATACAGGTGTTGAAGAAATACAAAGGAAAGGAAAGGCAAAGGTAAAAGTATGTGAAGAAATTGTTGATGAAGTTGACTCTAGAAGTAGAGTGCAGGATCATGTAGAAGAAGGGCCAAGATTTGATCCAGAATCAAATGAGGCTGAAACTTCAAGAAGTGCAGAAATCAGAAGATCTACAAGGGAAAGGAAAGAACCTATAAGGTATAGTTATGATACATCTTTTCTAACAACAAAAGATTATGCTTACATTGTGAAAACAGAAGAAGATCCAACAACTTATGAAGAAGCCAAAGGTAAACAGAATTGGGAGAAGGCAATGCAGGAAGAGTATGATGCTCTACTTGAAAATGAAACTTGGGAACTAGTACCAAGACCAAAGAATCAGAAGGTCATTGGATGTAAATGGGTATATAAAACAAAGAGGTTTGCAGATGGTAAGGTGTCTAGATATAAGGCTAGACTTGTGGTCAAAGGTTATGCCCAAACTTATGGGGTAGATTATGATGAAACCTTTAGTCCTGTTGCCAAGATGTCTACAATTACGACATTGATTGCTATTGCTGCTTGTAAGGGATGGAAATTATCACAATTGGATGTGAAAAATGCATTTCTAAATGGCTACATTGCAGATGAAGTATATATGGAGCAACCAGAAGGCTTCATGGAATCAATTGGATCAGATTATGTGTGTAAGCTCAAGAGAGCTTTATATGGGTTGAAGCAAGCCCCAAGAGCTTGGAATTACAGATTGGTTAAGTTCTTGAATGAATGTGGATTTCAAGCATCAAAGGCAGATAGTAGCTTGCTAGTGAAGGCAAGTGAAAATGGATACATTTACATGTGCATTTATGTTGATGATATTATTGTTACCTGAACAGATGCTCAAGGAATCAATGAACTCAAAAGACAAATAGAGAAGGAGTTTAAGATAAGTGATTTGGGAAACTTATCTTATTTTCTAGGAATGCAGATTGTGTATACTCAACATGGAGTATATGTTTCACAAGAGAGATACTTGAAGAATCTTTTAGTCAAGTTTAACATGGAAGATTGCAAGACCTCAACTACACCATTGGAGGTAAATCATAAATTAAGCAGGTATGGAGGTGAAGAGTTCAATGATATGAAGAAATATCAGAGTTTGGTAGGTAGTTTAATCTATGCTACCTTGACAAGGCCAGATCTATCATATGCAGTAGGTGTGTTGTCACAATTTATGCATTGTCCAAAGAAGACTCATTGGATTGCAGCCCAAAGGGTACTCAGATATATCAAAGGAACCCTAAGTGAAGGTTTGTATTATGGTTTCACTTCTGACACAAGAATCAAAGTGTTTAGTGATGCAGATTGGGCAGGTGACTCAGATGATAGAAGGTCTACTCATGGGTATCTTTGTTATGTTGGAGATAAGCTAGTTTCTTGGTGTTCAAAGAAGCAACATACAGTTGCTTTATCATCCACAGAAGCTGAGTATAAGGGAATGGTAGAAGCTGCAAAGGAAGTGATATGGTTGAAGACCTTGATGAAAAGTTTTGAGATTGATCATAGTACTCCAATAATTTTTGGAGACAATATGAGTTCTTTGTATTTGGCAGCTAACCCTGTTTTTCATGCCAGGACTAAGCATATAGAGATTCAATATCATTTCTTGAGAGAAAAGGTACTAGATAAAGAGATTGAAGTGATGTACACTCCAACAAAGGAACAAGTGGCAGATATGATGACAAAGAGCTTGGATGGACCTAAGTTACAAAGGTTCAAAGACATGGCAAGTATAAAGAAGACAGAGAAAACCTCAATTGATGATTGAGGGGGAGCTGTTGGTGCAGACCAATCACCAATTGAAGGCTTGGAAGATTAAAGGATGAAGGAAGAATCAATTCTAAAGTTTGGAAGAAGATTACATTCAGAGGATAAGAGAAGTGTACACATATGTACATTAGTATAGTCATAGATGACTTAGATCTTTTGTTTAGTAAGAATCATGTACAAATTTATCTATAAATACTTTGAGAAAAGTCGGGGCAAGTATGAGAGCATATGTGACAATAGTTAGAAGTCAAGATTGAGGAAGTTAGAAGTCATGAGATAGAGGAAAAGTTAGTTGAGTTAGCTCTCATCACTCAACTGTATTTCTTCTGAGTAATTGAAAATATTTGCGCCCGATGTTTCTGTGTCTTCTCCTTCTACAGTAGATCAATTGTGAAATGCTTTTGTGCAAGTCTAAGTTGAGAGTTGCTTGACCTCTGTGCAAAGTTTTAGCTTCCAATTGTAATCAGGCTTAGAGAATTAAGTGTAGGAACATTCATATGTGAAGTGCATTCACAGGTTCCTAAAACAGGCGCAGATTTCGAACTTAATGTTTTGATCATTTCTCCTAGCACAGTTTAAAGTTTTGCATGAGTGAGGGCTTAATCTTTAAGTTGAGAGATAAGCTACTCATGGCTAGAAGCATTTTGGAAAACGGGTTCTATTCAAGGAGAACCAAGTCTTAAAAGTTGCAGGTGTAAAATCGACTGTTCTGAATGACAGTTTCTGATATAGGTAACTTGTGAAGTCAATTTCTCAAGTTATACTAAAGCTTTTGAAGTAATTCAACTTGGAGGAGATGCGCAAACTCTAGAAGATGATTCGTACAAAGTTTCATCAAAAACTTTACACGTTTGATAGGTCAATGTGAAGAAATAGTGCAGCAGACTTTTCTGTGTTTCATCTTCTTCACAGATTTGTTAACTCTATGATAATTAGTAATTGATCCTCTAAATTAGTGTGAGTTTTGACTTACTCTTGGTATAGAGGTGCTCTAATCACAAGAGTAGGTTGTTCTTTTGGAGATTAACATTCTCCATCATCCATTGCTTCTCACTCTTTGTCTTGCCGTGTGTGCATGTGTGTGTGTATGTGTGTGCATGTTGGTGTGCTTCTCACTCACGCACTTGTGCCTTCACTTGCTCGAGGTCTTCATACCATCCTCACGTCTTCCCGGATTGACATTAAAGGAGGTGCTACTCATCACTGAGCTACACCAAATTTTGGCGCCGTTGCCGGGGATCGAGCTTTGAGGACGAGCGTGTGATGGTAAGACGTAGAGTTGTGACGTTGGCGTTGTAGGTAATTTCTTTACTTTTCCTTACTTTTCTCATCCTTACTTCATCATCATCATCACCATCATCATCCTCATCATCTTCCACCTCCATCTCCATCATCGCAAAAATTTCAGGTTTTTGACTATATCTCCTTCCTCCTTTCATTTCCCTCATTTCACTTGTGAGAGAGAGTGAGAGAGCGATCTTGTGTGCACTGTTTTTGCATGTTTTTTGAGTTTGCTTGCAGGTATTGGCCATCCCATCATCTCCAGCACGTCGCGCACGTACGGAAATGTGCAGAACTCTCTCTGTGTCGCAAGCTTCTGTCCATCGCGATTGACAGAAAATTTCATCTATTGGTAAAATTAAGTGCACCACACTAGACTAGAGACCTTGCACATCACAAACCCACAAAAATTTTTGGAAAATTTGCACTTTTTCAGTCCATCGCGATTGATAGCATCAATCGCGATTGACACTGTCCATCGCAACGGACAGCCAGTCCATCACGATTGACAGACCCCGAGGGACACGTGTCCATCGCGACGAACACTCCTGTGCATCGCGACCGACAGAAAAATCGCGATTGACACCCCCTTTCGCCAAGATTCTCGTCCATCACGACATATAGAGCCCCGATTGACACAAATTCACGGAAAACATCAAAAAATTTTAGTCCATCGCGACAGACAGCCATCAATCGCGACGGACAACCATCCATCGCGACAGACACCTGTCAATCGCGACGGACAGCCATCCATCACGACAGACACTTGTCAATCACGACGGACAGCCATCCATCGCGACGGACAGCCATCCATCGCGACGGATAGCCATCCATCGCGACAGACACCTGTCAATCGCGATGGACAGCCATCCATCGCGACGGACACCAGTCCATCGCGATTGACAGCCTAGTCGATCGCGATTGACAGCCATTTTCGGCCATTTTTTAGGGTTTATTAAATTGAGGAATTTGGCTAATTTTGGGCATAACTATTGGGCTATAGGACATATAGGGAGGCTATAAACAAGCAATTTGAGGAAACCCTGTTGACCTGTTAGCCTGTTTGAACCCTGTTTTAATCCCTGAAGCTTGAACTGACATAACTTTCTCATACGAAATCCGTTTGCGATGATTCTTGTTGTGAAAATTAATATCAGGATTATTAGATAGGGTATTTTGAAGTTGACCATACCCCGAGGTAGGAAAACTGAGGGATCCTTGGGATTGTTTTCCATAAAGGCAAAGGATAATTTGGTCTGAGAGTTACATGCATGAAAGTGGTCTATTGTGTCATTTGAATCTAAGCCTTGAGCTAATCGGGGGACTTTTACAAGTCTAGTAAGAGCACTTGAGGGCATTCTAAGCAAGAGTAAGTGCAAGCTTGGGAACACACATCCTGGGCACACCAGGGCAACAACACAAGGAAAGAGACTCAAGGTTGGAAAATCCTCAACACTCTCTATCAATTCGTAGCTTAGGCTAAGTGCGGGCAGTGCTATGAGTAAGTCAAGGCGACGATAGGCATCAATCAAGTGAAGACTACCTATGCACTCAAGTTCAAGATTAAACATAATCACTTCGTGATGCGATAACCTTAAAGGAAAGAATCTAACGTGGAACGATCAACTTACAGTGCGAAAATATACTCAAATATTCCTCACGACGTGATTTCTGACAAGAGCATACACACAGTAACCACTAAAAAGAATCAAGTAACTGATACAAAAGGACTCAGCAACTAGGTTGTACTTGGGCAAATTTGGGCTATTCAATTAAGCTTATGAACCTTAGATCAGGGTGATATCTAGGGAAAGATAGACAAAGTCTTAGGTCTTCAGAGGCTAGTGTCAACCACACTGCTAGGTCTTGGGCCCAGCAGTTGAGTCACCACTCATACTACCCTAGCTCTGAGACTAGTGAATCAGAGATGTCTCAAGGCATGGACAGACCTACGGGAAGTTCAGGAGTGCCATACTTGCACAGGGTAGAAGGCCCTTACAAAACGCTGTTGGAATACCTTATGACCAACCGATTAGGTGCTAGCATCTATGAGGACGGCCTAGGAAGATCTGTAGTACAGATTAAGAATCCTGACCAATCTATTGGACTAGAGCGCCCAGCTGTCAAGTTCGAAAACGGAGCATACTTAGACAAGGAAGGGACAATATATGTAGTCACCAGTCATCCAGATAGGACTGATGAATTTGGGAATGAGATCCCAGGAACGGACTTAGGTGACCTAGAGCAAGGAAACATGGGTGAAGAACCGAGGACCCCCCGAGGCAAATCTATTCTCACTAGGATTATCACACCAGAATGGATTCCCCAAGATAATAAGAGCATAGATCTGCTTCTGAACCGAGAATTTGACAAAGCCTTTTGGAGGTATAAATCTGATCGGCCAATTGATATAGGAACAATCATGATCTATGAGTTTAAGGATCCTGATAGCCCAGGCAGAGTGACCTACTTAGATCACGCTTCAGAGAGGATCTTTGTGGTGACAGAAAATGATAGGCATGCTTACACTTGGAAAGGTGAAATTATTTTCCCCCAACCAAGATCAAATGTGTCCTATGGTCACCCTGGAGCGGGAACATCCCAAGCTCATGGAACTCAAAGAGACAGAAGTAGAGATAGGCCGGAAGTAAGCTTTGCCAACCCAGGGGGCAGAGAAAGAACGAGGATGGAAACAAATAGAGTAGAGCCTGAGGTACATAGAGCCCCAAGAAATCAAAGGAATATGGAAGACTTCCCTCTACCACGACCTAGAGAACACACCAGGATTTTGAGACCAACTCAGTTAGTCAAGTCCATGAAAAATTACTTCGATGGCACAGGAGACCCATACGATCATGTGGCAGAGTTTAGGCAAGTCTTGAGAGCAGAACAAGTGGAGGACCTATTCACACAATATAATGCCTTTGGTCTAACCCTTAGGAACACAGCCCTTACGTGGTTCCAACCATTGAATGAGAGACAGTTTAGGAGCATAGACCAACTCCTAGAGGCTTTCATTATTGAATTCTCTAAGAGTGGCATAAGACATAATACCTCCTCATTGATTCAGAGCTTCAAGCAAACCCCTCAAGAGACCGTGAGACTTGCAGGAAGAAGATTTAGGCAATATCTTGAGAGATGCCCTGTCCCTGAGTTACCCACACCAGCTAAGCAAGTGGCTTTATTCTTGGATGGATTGCTAAGTACCAAATTGAGATCATATGTGTACTTGAAGGACCCTAGGACCATAGAAGAGTGTGTACGCATGTGCATTGACATCGAGGATAACCTAGGGGAGGAGTTAGAGCTATCCAAAATCTACAAAGATTTAGATGGTGCCTCTAGCGTCTCCTCCACGCAATCCACATCAATTGAGGAACTTGCAGAGAAAGTAGCTCAGAAACTAGGTGTCTCTAGCAAACAAATCCCAAGGTTTGCCCCGGTGAAAATATGCTATACTTGTGGAGGCGACCATATGGCGAACGTATGTCCCATTATGGCTCAACCCCAAGTAAATCCGAGTAGCCAATACTGTACCATAGAACGGAGATACACTAATCACACCACACAAGACTGTCCATACTATAAGCAAGCGGTTAGGCAAACCTACCCTCAGCCATACCCTCAACAAGACAGATATCAGAGTCAATACCCACCACAACAGTATACTAGGCCTCAGCAAAATTACCAACCGCAATATCAGGCCCAACTGAGACCCCAGCCCGTGCTACTACAACAACCACCTGCTCCTACTAATGTGATTCCTGTAAAGTATGCAGCTACAGAAGAAAACCTGAATAGGGCCATAGTGCCAGTAACCCCACTGCTATCAGAAAGTGACCCCAGTGACCATAGCTTCGATTCTACACATGTTGATAGCCCCCAGGCCTACTACATGCAGTCTTCTGAACATGGTGAGTCCTACTATAATGAAGAGCCAAATGAACCTAGTTGGGAATCAGATTACACAAACGTCATGTATGCAAACCCCAACCCTAGACCTCAACCAAGGCAAGTAAGACCCCCATTTCCTAGAGGACCATGCTACAGATGTCAGGGAGATCATCTCATTCGTGATTGTCCCTTACCTCCACCTACACAACCCCAGTCAGTGACAATTCAAGGCTTTTGCCAAGATTGTGGAAAGGAGCATCTCTTACGAGATTGTCCAAAGAACCCCAATAACATGCCAAAAATTACTCCTATCAATGTTATTGGATTAGTAGTAGACTCTACAGGAAGTGTGACGTCCACTGCACCAGTACAGGTAGTCACTAGAGCTCAGGCATTGCAGCAAAACCAAGGGTTAGGCCAGGAAAAGAGCCCAGATGTTAGTGAAACATGATGGAGAATGTTAATCTCCAAAAGAACAACCGACTCTTGTGATTAGAGCACCTCTATACCAAGAGTAAGTCAAAACTCACACTAATTTAGAGGATCAATTACTAATTATCATAGAGTTAACAAATCTGTGAAGAAGATGAAACACAGAAAAGTCTGCTGCACTATTTCTTCACATTGACCTATCAAACGTGTAAAGTTTTTGATGAAACTTTGTACGAATCATCTTCTAGAGTTTGCACATCTCCTCCAAGTTGAATTACTTCAAAAGCTTTAGTATAACTTGAGAAATTGACTTCACAAGTTACCTATATCAGAAACTGTCATTCAGAACAGTCGATTTTACACCTGCAACTTTTAAGACTTGGTTCTCCTTGAATAGAACCCGTTTTCCAAAATGCTTCTAGCCATGAGTAGCTTATCTCTGAACTTAAAGATTAAGCCCTCACTCATGCAAAACTTTAAACTGTGCTAGGAGAAATGATCAAAACATTAAGTTCAAAATCTGCGCCTGTTTTAGGAACCTGTGAATGCACTTCACATATGAATGTTCCTACACTTAATTCTCTAAGCCTGATTACAATTGGAAGCTAAAACTTTGCACAGAGGTCAAGCAACTCTCAACTTAGACTTGTACAAAAGCATTTCACAATTGATCTACTGTAGAAGGAGAAGACACAGAAACATCGGGCGCAAATATTTTCAATTACTCAGAAGAAATACAGTTGAGTGATGAGAGCTAACTCAACTAACTTTTCCTCTATCTCATGACTTCTAACTTCCTCAATCTTGACTTCTAACTATTGTCACATATGCTCTCATACTTGCCCCGACTTTTCTCAAAGTATTTATAGATAAATTTGTACATGATTCTTACTAAACAAAAGATCTAAGTCATCTATGACTATACTAATGTACATATGTGTACACTTCTCTTATCCTCTGAATGTAATCTTCTTCAAAACTTTAGAATTGATTCTTCCTTCATCCTTTAATCTTCCAAGCCTTCAATTGGTGATTGGTCTGCACCAACAGCTCCCCCTCATGTAAGACAATAGTTACGCAATATAACACAGGAGCAATAGCAGAGAAGATAACAGATATAGGAGAATCTCAACAATTTTCTACTAGCAGCAAGTACAAAGATGATGGCGTTGTCCACCCGTGCGCTCTCAAGGTAGAGCTTAAATGGTGATCTAGACAACTCTAGATAGGGAGATACAAGGTAGAGGTATGCTGGCTCAACTCAATGTCTTAGGTAGTGCAGAAGTCATGTATATATAGGATCATGGGTGGCCTGCCATGGACGGCTATACATGGGCGGTAGAGCGTGGGCGGCCACCGCCCGCGTAATTGCCATACATGGCTTAGACTGGTTGAACCGACCTAACAAATATAAATGATTTCTGACTCCGACAGGGAATATTCCATGGAATATTCCCTTTACCGTCGCGCCGGGGGCGCTGCCCCCGGACCCCCACCAGGGGGCCCGCTGGCCCCCTGGGACCCCCCAGCCAGGGGGCCCGCTGGCCCCCTTGGACCCCCCAGCCGGGGCTGCTCACCGCTGCCCCGGACCCCACAATTGGGGACCCTGGTAACTCCCTTTCCTTATAATATCTTACATGGTCCAATATGACCTTCATCCAACATTCAAGTTGGGATTCCCATCAATTGGGTAATGCACGCTTGGCTTCTCCTCATAAAGGGGGCCTTACAAAATGTGCATACAATCATGAGGGGTAGACATTGGTCATACTCTAACACCCCCCCTCAATGTTTACCGATGATAAATCAAGTAGGTCTCGGTCCTATGCCCATCTGTTGAAGATGCTTGTTGAGCTGCTCTCTTCCAAGTGCTTTAGTGAATATGTCAGCACAATTTGCCTCTGTTGGGCAATATTCTAGCTCCACAATTTCATCTTCAATTAGCTCACGAATGTAATGGTACTGTACTTCTATGTGCTTGGTGCGAGCATGAAATACTGGGTTCTTTGCAATAGCCATACAACTTTGATTATCACACTTGAGTACAATTGGCATATTTGATGGAAAGCCTATATCTGCAAGAATTCTCCTTAACCAGACTGCCTCACAAGAAGCAAAACAAGCTGCTTTGTACTCTGCTTCAGTGGAGGAGAGTGCGAGAGTTGGTTGCTTCCTACTTACCCAAGAAAATATTCCTGAACCAAGTGAGAAACAATATCCAGAAACTGATTTTCTAGAATCACAATCTCCAGCCCAATCTGAATCACAATATCCTTGGAGTGTATCACCTGTGGTATACAAAATACCAAAATCCAAGGTTCCTGCAATGTACCTTAGAATTCGCATTCCAGCATTCCAGTGACTCTCCTTAGGTTTGTTGGAAAACCTGCTTAACACTCCAACAGCATAGCAAATGTCTGGTCTAGTGTTGCACAAAAAAATAAGACTTCCAACGAGCTTCCTATACTTCTTAGCATCTACATCAGGCATGTTATCATCCATAGATAGCTTATGATTTACCTCCATAGGTGTGCTAGTTGGTTTGCAGTCCATCATTCCAAATGCCTTGAGAATTTCTTTGGAATATTTTTGTTGTGAGATGAAAATGCCATCCTTCCTTTGCCATACTTCAATTCCCAGACAAAAATGGAGTAGACCTAAGTCTGTCATTTCAAACTCAGTTCCCAAGCTGATCCGAGTTTGATTGATGAGTTCCTGATGATCTCCTGTAATGATCAAATCATCTACATATACAATGACAACAACTAGCTTGCTATCCCTTTTCGTTACATACAAGTTAGCATCAGAAGTACTTCTTTCAAAACCCATATTTTTGAAAAAATGATCAATTCGTTGGTACCAAGCCCGTGGAGCTTGCTTAAGTCCATACAAAGCTTTCTTCAACCTGCAAACTTTATTTTCTGAATTGGGCACCTCAAAACCTGGTGGTTGAGATACATATACCTCCTCCTTGAGGTGACCATTCAAAAATGCAAATTTGACATCCATCTGGAAAATAGGCCAAGACTTTTGTGCAGCTACTGCAAGTACCGTCCGAATAGTTGTCATGCGTGCTGTTGGTGCAAAAGTTTCTTGAACATCAAATCCTTCAATCTGTGAAAAACCCTGTGCAACTAATCGTGCCTTATACTTTTCTAATGTTCCATCAGCTTTATACTTAGCTTTCCAAATCCATTTAGTACCTATTACCTTCTTCTTTGGCGGCAAGTCGACTAGATCCCATGTATCATTTTTGAGTATACTATCATACTCAGACTGCATTGCCGCTCTCCAATCTGGATCATCAATGGCTTCTTCAATGGTGGTAGGTTCCTTTATCGAACCCATGATATCTGCCATTAGAGCCATGTTAACAATGTGTTCTGAGGCTCTTCTTTGCTCCTCTATTCTCTTTGATCTTCGTAATCCATCCGATGATGATTCTGGTGCATCTACATGTGGATTGTGATCATCAAAGAGCTGTTGTGCCCACTTCGGTAGTGGCTTACGCTGTGCAGCTACAATTGGTTGGCTTTTTATTGAGGAAATTTCTCCATCAGATGTTTCCTCCTCCTCAACTTTAACCTGTCTTTTGATAGGCACAAGGTGAGATATTTCTCCGTTTGATGAGATAGTAGATTTACCTTTATCTTCTACTAAGTGTGGTCGTTCATCAAACACCACATCTCGGCTGACAAAAATCTTCCTTGCCTCAGGATCCCATAACCTGTATGCTTTAGACTCTTCACTATATCCTAGGAAGACACACTTTTTGCTTTTTGAATCCAACTTTGATCTTGTTGAATCAGGAATATGTGCATAACAGAAACAACCAAAAATTCTGAAATGCAAAACTGAAGGCTTTTTACCAGAATATGCTTCTTGAGGAGTCATCCCCTTCAGAGCTTTTGTGTAGCTTCGATTGAGGATGTAGACTACTGTATTGACTGCTTCTGCCCAGAATGAATCAGGCATGTCTTGAGCCTTTAACATACAACGAGCCATTTCAACTACTGTCCTGTTCCTGCGCTCAACAACGCCATTTTGTTGAGGTGTATGAGCTGTGGTAAGTTGCCTTTTCACACCATGCTCCTTACAGTAATTGTTGAATTCTGTTGACAAGAATTCACCTCCTCTATCTGTTCTAAATTTCTTCAGTTTCCTTCCTGATTCACTTTCTACATACTTATGCCACGCTTTAAATTTTTCAAAAGCATCAGCCTTCTCTCGAATGAAATAAACCCACATCTTTCTACTATAATCGTCGACTAACAGCAAGAAGTAGAAAGATCCTCCTAAAGCAGGTGTAGACATTTTACCGCAGAGATCAGCATGTACCAACTCTAGAGGAGCTTGAGATCGATTGCTGGTCTCTCTTGGAAATGCCTTTCGTTGTTGCTTGCCCATCATACAAGCTTCACAAGGTTCCTGCAACTCTGAAAATGCAGGCAAATGAGCAACCATCCCTGTTCGTTGCATCTCCTTCAAAACTGCAAATCCGAGATGCCCAAATCGTTGGTGCCATAACCTGCTTACATCTTTATCTTCTGTAGCAGTTAAAGCACTTAACTCATACAAGTTATCCCGTCGTGTGCCTTTACCTACAACATTACCTGATGAATCCATGATTTCCGCACCACTCTTATTGAAGTGAACTTCGAGTCCACGATCTGTTATTGCAGAAACTGACAACAAATTTCTTTTGAGTGTAGGTACATAGAGAACATCGGATAACTTTTTCTCAACACCTGGAGAAGTGATAAAAGAGATGGTTCCAGTTCCTTCAGCTGGACACTTGGAGTCGTTTCCCACCACTACATTGATGGATTCCCGTAGAGGCACTAGGGAACTATACCAATCCTTTTTACTAGTCATATGGCGAGAAGCTCCACTATCTAAAATCCATGGCTCATCAACACGAGCTTGAGCAGATGAACATACCTCTTCAATAGCTACCCAAAGTTCCAGCTCTGTGTTGTTTGCAGACTCTTTGTTCTTCCATGATGATTTTACAGTCCCATTCCGTTCATCAGCTTGCTTCTTTCTGCAATCCTTGATGGCATGGCCTTTCTTTTCACAATAGAAGCAACTTCCTGTGAACTTTTTCTTCTTTGGCTTCTTCTTTGATCCCTCTGAAGAGCCTTTACCTTTTGCATTTGCTGAGAATGCCGCATCAGTTGTACTTTGCCGATTCTTCAGCCGCATCTCTTCTTCTAAAAGCATGGCACAAAACTCTTCAAATGTAAGAGGAGTTGGCCTTACCTGAGTGTTAAGGGCTGTTACTAATCCATCATACTTTGCTGGAAGAACACGTACAGATCTTCGAGCTAGCTCTTCTGGTGTTATAACAACACCAACTGCAGCCAATTGATCTTGAAGATGCTTTATCCGTTTGATAAAATCTTCAGCCTTTTCAGAATCAGAATGCTTTTCATTTGCCAACTGATTTTCTAAATTCTGTATCCTAGTGTGGTTCTTGGTCTCATATTGTCGAGCCAATATGCCCCAAGCCTCATGTGCTTTAGTAGTATGTTGAACTAAAGTAAGCACAGAATCACTTACACTAGTGACAATCGCACATAATGCATCAGCATTCCGCCTCTTCCAAGCTCGTAGAAGATCTGGATCTGGCTGAATCATCAATCTTGAATTTGCTGGATCTTCAACTGGTATAGGCTCTGGATCCAATCCCATCGGTCCCATGACAGTGTCAAGTAATTCATAGGAGTCCAAAATTGCAGAAATTTTGAACTTCCAGAGTGTATAGTTGGTTCCATCCAGCTTCCCTTCAGTGAATGCAGGTGGACGAATTCGAATAGGTGCAGCATTAACATTAGGTGAAGCACCAAGACTAGTGTTCGACGATGAAGCCATCATGTAATCACTCGAATAATCTATTGATATTCTAGTCTGCTAGTAGGCTAAAATAATGATACTTCTCAAGCTATTCGAACCTTACAGCTCTGATACCATGTAAGACAATAGTTACGCAATATAACACAGGAGCAATAGCAGAGAAGATAACAGATATAGGAGAATCTCAACAATTTTCTACTAGCAGCAAGTACAAAGATGATGGCGTTGTCCACCCGTGCGCTCTCAAGGTAGAGCTTAAATGGTGATCTAGACAACTCTAGATAGGGAGATACAAGGTAGAGGTATGCTGGCTCAACTCAATGTCTTAGGTAGTGCAGAAGTCATGTATATATAGGATCATGGGTGGCCTGCCATGGACGGCTATACATGGGCGGTAGAGCGTGGGCGGCCACCGCCCGCGTAATTGCCATACACGGCTTAGACTGGTTGAACCGACCTAACAAATATAAATGATTTCTGACTCCGACAGGGAATATTCCATGGAATATTCCCTTTACCGTCGCGCCGGGGGCGCTGCCCCCGGACCCCCACCAGGGGGCCCGCTGGCCCCCTGGGACCCCCCAGCCAGGGGGCCCGCTGGCCCCCTTGGACCCCCCAGCCGGGGCTGCTCACCGCTGCCCCGGACCCCACAATTGGGGACCCTGGTAACTCCCTTTCCTTATAATATCTTACATGGTCCAATATGACCTTCATCCAACATTCAAGTTGGGATTCCCATCAATTGGGTAATGCACGCTTGGCTTCTCCTCATAAAGGGGGCCTTACAAAATGTGCATACAATCATGAGGGGTAGACACTGGTCATACTCTAACACCTCAATCATCAATTGAGGTTTTCTCTGTCTTCTTTATACTTGCCATGTCTTTGAACCTTTGTAACTTAGGTCCATCCAAGCTCTTTGTCATCATATCTGCCACTTGTTCCTTTGTTGGAGTGTACATCACTTCAATCTCTTTATCTAGTACCTTTTCTCTCAAGAAATGATACTGAATCTCTATATGCTTAGTCCTGGCATGAAAAACAGGGTTAGCTGCCAAATACAAAGAACTCATATTGTCTCCAAAAATTATTGGAGTACTATGATCAATCTCAAAACTTTTCATCAAGGTCTTCAACCATATCACTTCCTTTGCAGCTTCTACCATTCCCTTATACTCAGCTTCTGTGGATGATAAAGCAACTGTATGTTGCTTCTTTGAACACCAAGAAACTAGCTTATCTCCAACATAACAAAGATACCCATGAGTAGACCTTCTATCATCTGAGTCACCTGCCCAATCTGCATCACTAAACACTTTGATTCTTGTGTCAGAAGTGAAACCATAATACAAACCTTCACTTAGGGTTCCTTTGATATATCTGAGTACCCTTTGGGCTGCAATCCAATGAGTCTTCTTTGGACAATGCATAAATTGTGACAACACACCTACTGCATATGATAGATCTGGCCTTGTCAAGGTAGCATAGATTAAACTACCTACCAAACTCTGATATTTCTTCATATCATTGAACTCTTCACCTCCATACCTGCTTAATTTATGATTTACCTCCAATGGTGTAGTTGAGGTCTTGCAATCTTCCATGTTAAACTTGACTAAAAGATTCTTCAAGTATCTCTCTTGTGAAACATATACTCCATGTTGAGTATACACAATCTGCATTCCTAGAAAATAAGATAAGTTTCCCAAATCACTTATCTTAAACTCCTTCTCTATTTGTCTTTTGAGTTCATTGATTCCTTGAGCATCTGTTCCTGTAACAATAATATCATCAACATAAATGCACATGTAAATGTATCCATTTTCACTTGCCTTCACTAGCAAGCTACTATCTGCCTTTGATGCTTGAAATCCACATTCATTCAAGAACTTAACCAATATGTAATTCCAAGCTCTTGGGGCTTGCTTCAACCCATATAAAGCTCTCTTGAGCTTACACACATAATCTGATCCAATTGATTCCATGAAGCCTTCTGGTTGCTCCATATATACTTCATCTGCAATGTAGCCATTTAGAAATGCATTTTTCACATCCAATTGTGATAATTTCCATCCCTTACAAGCAGCAATAGCAATCAATGTCCTAATTGTAGACATCTTGGCAACAGGACTAAAGGTTTCATCATAATCTACCCCATAAGTTTGGGCATAACCTTTGACCACAAGTCTAGCCTTATATCTAGACACCTTACCATCTGCAAACCTCTTTGTTTTATATACCCATTTACATCCAATGACCTTCTGATTCTTTGGTCTTGGTACTAGTTCCCAAGTTTCATTTTCAAGTAGAGCATCATACTCTTCCTGCATTGCCTTCTCCCAATTCTGTTTACCTTTGGCTTCTTCATAAGTTGTTGGATCTTCTTCTGTTTTCACAATGTAAGCATAATCTTTTGTTGTTAGAAAAGATGTATCATAACTATACCTTATAGGTTCTTTCCTTTCCCTTGTAGATCTTCTGATTTCTGCACTTCTTGAAGTTTCAGCCTCATTTGATTCTGGATCAAATCTTGGCCCTTCTTCTACATGATCCTGCACTCTACTTCTAGAGTCAACTTCATCAACAATTTCTTCACATACTTTTACCTTTGCCTTTCCTTTCCTTTGTATTTCTTCAACACCTGTATACTCATTTGGTGATCCTGTATACCACATATTTTGCTCATCAAATGTCACATCTTTAGTAACAAGAAATTGCTTTGTGGATGGACTCCATAACCTGTAACCCATCTGTCTATCATCATATCCAATAAACACATACTTTTCTGCTTTTGGTTCTAGCTTATGTCTTAATTGTGAAGGAACATAAGCATATGCAATACATCCAAATACTTTACAATGATCAAGACTAGGCTTCTTACCCCACCATGCTTCATAAGGGGTTCCTCCATCCAAAGCTTTGCAAGGCAACCTATTCACAAGATATGTTGCAGTGTTAATAGCTTCTGCCCATAAGTAATTTGGACAATTCTTTTCCTTCATCATGGCTCTTGCAAACTCTACAAGAGTCCTATTCCTCCTTTCTGCTACTCCATTCTGTTGAGGGGAGTACCTGCAAGTTACTTCTCTTTTTATACCTGCATTCCACAAATAATCATCAAACTCTTTAGAGAAATACTCTCCCCCTCCATCTGATCCTAACCTCTTGAGCTTTTGTCCTATGATCCTTTCTGCATAAGCATGAAAGTGTTTGAATGTTTTGAAAACTTCTGATTTATCCTTGATTACATACAAAGTAATCCACCTGGTTGCATCATCAACAAACAACACATAATATCTGGATCCATTTATGCTATAGTCCCTTGAGGGACCCCATACATCTGTATGAACCAATTCAAGCATATTTGAATACTTGTACCCTGATTTGTTATAAGAACTCTTATGTGCTTTACCTAATTGACAAGCTTCACACTTGTACACCATATGTTGCCCTTCAATGTTTGGCAATCCAAGCACCACCTGATTCTTTGACATCTCCTTTATAGCTCTCTCATTGAAATGACCTAGCCTTTTATGCCATAGGTCTAATTCAGATACCTTTTGACTTCCATAGGTAAATAATGCATGTCCCACATTACCTTGGACTTTGAGAGTGAACAATCTTCCTTCCTTTTTACCTGCAATTATGTTTCTATATCCCTGATTTGGATCTTGTACATAAACACCATCATTTGTGAATCTTACCTCATATCCTTTCTCCACAATTTGCCCTACACTTATCAAATTTTTAGGAATAGTAGGAACATAAAGTACCTTGCTCAGAAGTGTACTTCCACTCTTTGTCTTCACTGATCCAATGCTCTCCACTTTATGTTTGGTATTGTCACCTGTCTGAACTGTATGTCCATTCACCCTTGCTTCCATATCAGTCATCAAAGATAGATTCCCACTCAGATGGTTGCTGCACCCTGAGTCAATATAAAACACTCTTTGATCTTCTCCCATTGATTCATGAGTTGCATTCAAGATAAGAGTCATGTCATCCTTCTGATCTGATGCATAATTGTAATAATTATTGTTGTAGGACTGAGATTGGAAGTTTCTTCCACCTCCTCTACCATATGATGTCCTACCTCCTCTTCCTCTGAAATTGCCTCTTTGGTTTCTGCCTCCTCTACCTCTTTGATTATAATTCTGATTATTGTTTCCACCATTTTGATTGTTATACCAACAATCATTTGCCAAATGATTTGTTCTGCCACAAATCCAACAAGCTTTAGCATTATCTTTATTCTTACCTCCTCTTCCTTTACCTCTGAAATTCATCTTCCCTTTTGTGAAGTTAGCTTGATTTGAATTTCCTTCTTCATCATTTGATTGCTTTCCCTTGCCATTCTTTTTCTTGTCCTTGGAGTACATAGCTTGACTTGTACTTCTATCATTGTCTCCTTTAAGATCCTGCTCAAAGGTTAGCATGTGTCCTAGCAATTGATTAAGATCAGGACTAAAGTGATCAAGTGACAATTCTATGGACAATATAAAAGGCTTCCACTTCTCATCTCCTCTCAAACCTGTAAGTATTTGTCTTACCAACTTTTCCTCTTCAATATCTTCATCCACTGCTCCCAAGCTATCTGCAATATCTTTCATCCTTGCCACATAATCTGAAATTGATTGTGAGCTCTTCTTCTTGAAGGTTGTGAACTCAGCCCATAGTGAGGACTTCCTTGACTTAGTTGTATTTTGGAAATGCTCTTCCAAGGCATTCCAAACATCTGTAGCACTTTCCAAACCTCTGATGTGAGGTAAAAGGTAATCATTTACAGCCATGTAGATGATACTCCTTGCTTGAGCATCCTTTCTCATCCAAGTCTTCAACATTGCAAGCTCTTCCCTAGTAGGAATACTTGGATCTGCAAACTCAGGTTTTTCTTCATCTCCTGTAATAAATGATATAAGATCTTTGCTCATGAGGTGTGCTTCCATCCTCATGGACCATGCTGGATAGTTCTCCCTATCTAGCTTATCAATCTGCAAGCTTTCTCCCATCTTGTGTCCACCTGTGTATTGAAATCTTCAAGCTTTTCAAGCAATGTATGTACCTTTACTTCAAATTGGACTCCTTTTGCCTTTCTTGATGTCAAATAGTCTTCTCCTCAAGCTTTGACTCCAAGCTTTCACTTCTTAGTCCTTCAAGTGTTGAATTTCTTGAATCTGCAGCAGTCGGGATCCTCCTTTCCTTAATTTGATGTCTCCTGCTCTGATACCACTGATGGAGAATGTTAATCTCCAAAAGAACAACCTACTCTTGTGATTAGAGCACCTCTATACCAAGAGTAAGTCAAAACTCACACTAATTTAGAGGATCAATTACTAATTATCATAGAGTTAACAAATCTGTGAAGAAGATGAAACACAGAAAAGTCTGCTGCACTATTTCTTCACATTGACCTATCAAACGTGTAAAGTTTTTGATGAAACTTTGTACGAATCATCTTCTAGAGTTTGCGCATCTCCTCCAAGTTGAATTACTTCAAAAGCTTTAGTATAACTTGAGAAATTGACTTCACAAGTTACCTATATCAGAAACTGTCATTCAGAACAGTCGATTTTACACCTGCAACTTTTAAGACTTGGTTCTCCTTGAATAGAACCCATTTTCCAAAATGCTTCTAGCCATGAGTAGCTTATCTCTCAACTTAAAGATTAAGCCCTCACTCATGCAAAACTTTAAACTGTGCTAGGAGAAATGATCAAAACATTAAGTTCGAAATCTGCGCCTGTTTTAGGAACCTGTGAATGCACTTCACATATGAATGTTCCTACACTTAATTCTCTAAGCCTGATTACAATTGGAAGCTAAAACTTTGCACAGAGGTCAAGCAACTCTCAACTTAGACTTGTACAAAAGCATTTCACAATTGATCTACTGTAGAAGGAGAAGACACAGAAACATCGGGCGCAAATATTTTCAATTACTCAGAAGAAATACAGTTGAGTGATGAGAGCTAACTCAACTAACTTTTCCTCTATCTCATGACTTCTAACTTCCTCAATCTTGACTTCTAACTATTGTCACATATGCTCTCATACTTGCCCCGACTTTTCTCAAAGTATTTATAGATAAATTTGTACATGATTCTTACTAAACAAAAGATCTAAGTCATCTATGACTATACTAATGTACATATGTGTACACTTCTCTTATCCTCTGAATGTAATCTTCTTCCAAACTTTAGAATTGATTCTTCCTTCATCCTTTAATCTTCCAAGCCTTCAATTGGTGATTGGTCTGCACCAACAAAACAGAGAGCATGACAAAGAAAAGGACTAGAGCTTGGAAAGATAGTCGTGAAAGAATGAAAATACAATGGGCAAAAAAGATGAGTGAACTCAAGGAAAGCCTCAGAGAAACAAAGGCCAGGATAACTGAACTCACATCTCAAACTCCCTCTCACACTACCCCACCACCACCATTCCCATCTCCATGCGACCCGCCACCTTCCAACTCGCCTCACCTAATCCCATCACCCCCTAGAGTAGGATCAGTCCTAGCAGATCCCACTCCCGAGGACCTAAACATGATGCTTAAGGCATATCAGGCCAGAATCCAAGAAGGGCCAAACGTAACTGATCATGAAAAGTGTTACCCTAGAGCAGAACTAGAGCTAGAACGAACCCAAATTTGTGCTAAGATGGTGGAGTTGGCTCAAACCATGTTTGAAGCCAGCCGTCTCTTTAACATATCTAGTTCAGCTAAGACGCAGCTGCACTTTGATGGACTGCTAGAAAGAATAGAGAAGCTGATTGCACAATCAGAAAAGGAACCCACCTCTCAACATAAGGATAAGGCAAGTGAAGGAGCAAGTCTTCCTGCCCACGAAACCTATGTGCCTGAAGCCTATGTGCCTAACTCTACGGAGCCAG
The DNA here is from genome assembly GCA_020310875.1 of Ceratopteris richardii. Taxonomy (NCBI): domain Eukaryota; kingdom Viridiplantae; phylum Streptophyta; class Polypodiopsida; order Polypodiales; family Pteridaceae; genus Ceratopteris; species Ceratopteris richardii. The sequence continues at coordinate 122,641,515 of CM035433.1, read as the reverse complement.
ACACATATCTTCTATGAATCGATTCACACCAGAATTCCTACGAGAGATTCAAGAAGACAAATGGGCTAAAGAAAGTGAAGCCCCTCCTCCCATTGAACTTGTGGATGATGCACATGACCAATTCCCACAAGACATCCCATCCATTTATGAGGAGCAGGAGAGCACCCAATCTCAAGAAAGATTAGACTTTGAGTCTAACTCGTTACAAGAATTACCCCACTTCACGGGTCCATGGGAAGCTAAGTCCACGTGTATGAGAGCACCCACTGTCATGGTATAAAATGAGGACTCAGTCATACCTAGGAACACAGAGGTAGTGAAAAACACTAAAGTACAATGCAACCTCACCTTAGAAGAGCTACTCAAAGTAAGGCCAGAGCTATGGAAACATGTAGCCAAACAAGTACCAGAGATAGCAAAACCTTGTTCCCAGGTAGGATCCCAAAGAACAGTGCCAGAAATACCATTGGACAAGATAGGAGAAATGAGCGAGGGCGAAGAGGGAAATACATATCTCCCTATCACCCATCAAGGATACACTACCAAGGCCATTCTAGACTCAGGCGCAGGAGTTGCAATTGCTACCACTTCCCTATGGAAGCGTTGGGGCAAGCCAGCACTCAGGCCCACAAGGATGAAATTGCAAATGGCCGATGGTCACATAGAGAGACCCCTAGGGTTGTTAGAAGGAATAACCCTCACTACATGTGGCATAGAGTTTGAGCACACATTTGCCATCTATGATTTTAGCAAGAATCATGCCTATGAGATGATTTTGGGAAGACCATTTATGCGACAGTTGCAAGTGGTCCAGGATTGGGGAACCAATTCCTTGTATTTGCAACACTTAGGTGTTACGACCAAAGTCAATCTCAAGGATTACTCTCATAGAGATGTACCGCCTATTCAATGGAATCCCATCCATAGAGCCAAGGATGACACAGAGTCTGTGCACTCCATAGGATCAGGATCCTCATGGATGCATGAAGACACTCACTTATGGATGTGTAAAGTGGCAGTAGAAGAAGAGAAGAGAGAAAAGGCTAGAGAGATAGGTGCAAAAGAAACCCATAGATCCATTCAAGACCCAGCCTATGCACCTGTAATTTTTCCTGATGAAGAGTTTGAACCCCACGGCTGGGCAGAAATCCTAGCAACAATGGATGTAGCCATCAATGAAGAACAATGGACACCTCACTGTGATGAAGATGGCTATGACATTTCAGTCTTCTCCATAGAGCCAATCATGGGAGAGGCAGTGTTAGAAGAGTGCGAACCTAGCCCTGATGCATTTGAAGATGCGAGCGACTCCGATCTAGAGTCAATCATTATGGATCCACCTTTTGCATCAGATGAAGAATATTTCTATGAAGTAGAATTTCAACCCCAAAGGCACGGAGAGCTTACAAATGATGTAAGGCTAGCCACACATGTGACCCCGAAGGAAGAAGGGAAGAAAAGAAAGAAGAGAGCAGTCACACCAGAAGAGGAAGAATCTTTGTTTGAGGTCTCGGAAAACTTTAAAAAGTATGAGATAGATGACAGAAGAGTCATGATCAGAATGCCTAAATGAGAGGCACAATCAGGAGAGGCCTATGATAACAAAGAAACCACCAAAAAATAGTAGTGGCCCTAGAAGAAGGAGAGGAGAGATGCACGTACATAGGCCATGACCTGATAGCAGACGAAGAGCACGAATTGATAGCCTTGCTAAGAGAATACAGAGATGTGTTCACTTGGAGTTACAGACATATGCTCACACACTATCCCCATGACCTTAGATACTAGGCCCTCTAAGCAAAAGCCATACACATACAATGACAAGTATGCGGCCAAGATCAAGGAAGAGATAGATAGACTGGTTGAAGCTGGATTCATCTATGAAATTGAGCATACTGAGTGGGTATCCCCCATCGTAGTGGTGCCCAAGAAAAATGGAAAGCTGCGTGTGTGCATTAACTTGAAGAAGGTTAATGCAGCCACAATTCGAGATAACTATCCGCTTCCTATCACAAAGCATCTCTTAGAAAGAGTAGCAGGCAAAGAAGTGTACAGCTTCCTCAATGGATTTTCGGGCTACAATCAAGTAGCCATAGCTCCAGAAGATCAGCATAAGACAGCTTTTGCCACGGAGTGGGGCATATTTGCCTTTCGGGTAATGCCGTTCGGGCTTACCAATGCACCGGCTACCTTTCAAAGATTGATGTGTCACGTGTTTAAAGAATTCCTGAGGAAGAATTTGGAAGTCTATGTTGATGATCTTTGTGCTCATTCCAACATCAGGCAAACCCATATTCCTGAACTCAGACAAATCTTTGACAAATGTAGAGAATATCAAGTCTGCCTAAACCCAGAAAAAGTGCGTTTTTATGGTCAGGCAAGGCAAGATTCTAGGACACATAGTGTCAAAGAATGGCATATCCACTGATGAAGAAAAAGTGAGAGCTATTGCCGAGTTACCTAGGCCTAAGAATGTCAAGGAAGTACAAGCTTTCATGGGGCATTGTGGTTATTACCAACGTTTTATTCACATGTATGCCATCATTGCAAAGCCTCTGTACGGACTTCTGACAAACTTTGAGTGGACGGATGAATGTGAGAATTCCTTCAATGAGCTTAAACGGCGATTATGTTCAGCACCAATCTTAACCACACCAGATTGGAATAAGCCTTTCCATGTTCATGTGGATGCATCCAATTATGCTATTGGGTGTGTACTCGCGCAACCTACTGGTGAAGGTAATATGGTTCTTCCAATTGCCTATGCTAGTAGAAAATTGAATGCAGCTGAACGAAATTATACAACCACCGAACGAGAAGGATTAGGCATGGTATATGCAGTTAAAAAGTTTAGACATTATTTGCTTGCAAATAAGTTTAAATTTTTTACTGACCATCAGGCACTGCTATATCTCGTGAACAAGCCATGCAATACAGGTTGATTAGTAAGATGGTTTCTCTTACTAATGGAATACGACTTCGAGGTTGTGGTAAGGAAAGGGAAGACTCACTTGAGAGCAGATCATCTCTCTAGGCTCACATCTGGAGAGGCCCCACAAGGAGTGTCAGATGACCTTCCTGATGCTTACTTGTTTAATTTGGAAGTGGTGCCGCAGTGGGCTAAGTCATTAGTGCCAGTATTGACATACGGGCCTAACCACCCAGTAGTAAACACACAGGATAGAGAGGTAGTAAAAGCTCAAAAGTATCACATCATGGCAGGAAGTATGTACAAACACACAGATCAAGGGGTCTTGGCTTGTTGTGTGGAAGAGGATGAGTACGCTAAATGGTTGCAATTAGCACATGTAGGTGCATTAGAGCAACACTACTCAAAACAACGAACCCTACAGACACTAAGGAGACTCGGAGTGCATTGGCCAACTATGGAAGCTGATGTTCAAAAGTTGTGCAAGGAATGCTAAATCTGTTGCACTAAACCACCTGTGGAACATGCCACTCTTTATCAAGTGTCCATAGTGCCAGATTGGAGTGAACCACTAGTATCCTTCCTGAGGACGAAAACATTCCCTCCAGACATGACTCTGGTTAGGAAAAGAAGTCTAGAACAAGAAGCCCTAGAGTACTCACTCATTGGTGATAATCTCTACAAGCGTGGTAAGGATGGTTACTTGAGACTATGTGTCCATGAAAGTGAATATCTCAAGATCTTGGAAACTGCTCACCAAGGTGTAGCAGGAGGACACTTTGGACCAGATCGGGTGATCAAGGCAATACTATTTGCGGGCTTCTGGTGGCCGACCCTTCACATGGATGCACATATCTATGTGAAACAATGTGATGTCTGTCAGAGAACTCAGTATCCTATACGTAAAGATGAGATGCCACTGAAACCTATGATGGGTGGACGTGCATTCTCTAAGTGGGGAATAGACTTCGTTGGTCCTATTAATCCCCCAGCTAAGGGTTCCCATGCAGAATATATCATTGTTGCGACAGACTATCTAACAAAGTGGGTAGAGGTAAAAGCCACAACAAAGAACGATGCTCAAACAACAGCTAAGTTTTTATTTGAGAATGTGTTCACTAGATACGGGCTACCTATAGAGCTAGTTAGTGATAGAGGCACTCACTTCTTGAATGAAGTTATTGAAAATCTGCTCCAAGAATTCTTGGTAGTACATAAGAAGTCTGCCCCCTATCACCCTCAAGCAAATGGCCAGGCTGAGAGCACCAATAAGATCTTATGCAATGTACTGACGAAATTAGTGAACAATAAACGCTCTGATTGGGACAAACAGCTACACCATGCTGTTTGGGCATATCGAGTGGCCTACAAAACGGTACTCCAAGCCACCCCCTTTCAGATGGTATTTGGCCAAAATGCAATGCTATCGTTGGATTTCTTAATACCTACATTGAAAGTAGCACAGGAGCATGAATGGACAGGTCATGAACTCTCCTCTAGGATCTTTGACCTAGAACGATTAGGAGAAACAAGACTGAGGGCGGCTGCAGGGATATATGCAGCTAAGAAACGACAGAAGGCATACTTTGATGCCCACGTTAAGGATAAAGGTTTGAAGGCAGGTGCAACTAGCCACATTAGAAGGCGATGTTCTCCCAAGCTACATAAGCGGATGCAGGGTCAAGTTGTATCAGGAACCTCTCACAGAGGAAATGCTAAGTCGACTCAATACTGCTAAGAAACACAAAGAAGAAGAAAAGCGAATTCGAGAAGAAGCCCAAGAAGCCTTAGAGCGCATACGAAAAATGAAATTAAGAAGACAAGGTAGAGAGCAACCTAGGCCAGATGCCGATGCAGATCAAGGATATCACATGGCTATGTGTGAAGTTTCAGGTATCAGCTCCCATAGGATAATTGATCGACGTCCTTTTATAACCTTAGATATAGGACAAGGAAAGGGTGCAAGGACTGTAAGAGCCTTGATTGACTCAGGTGCAGCCACTAGTGCTATTAAATTGTCTTACTGTCAAGAGTTGAAATTAACTGTCAATCCTATTGAAGCATATCTCATAGGATTGGGAGGTGTGGAAACCCCTTGCATGGGCGAGGTGGAACTTCCCCTCTATATTCAAGACGAAGCAATGACAGTCAAAGTACTAGTGTGTCAAGATGAGGACCTCACTGAGCCTCTTGTCTTGGGTCAGGACTGGATCTATGATCATGAAGTCAACCTAAACCTAAGAAGTGGACTTCTTTAGGTATGGGTAAATCATAGTCAAATTACAGTTGAACTGGAAAATGAGGCACTCAAGGAACTAGGTAAGGCACGAACTCCTGGTCCTTCCAGGGGTGCACATGAAGTTGACAATGCTATTCTTGTCCCAAAATGTATGATGCAGAAAGAGGATTGTCTCAACAACGGAGTCAAGGATAAGACGGTACTCCCTTCATTTCCAAAGGCCAGAAGGATGCAGCAGCCAACGACAGATCAAATACAGAAGGAGCAGAACACTACCTATACTGGAGGCCAAAAAAAGGAGCAAAGCAGATTGTTTCAGCCGATGAAACAAGTATGGAGGCGAAAAGGCGAACACCCCGTTCCGACCAGGCCAACACCACGGCCAAAACCTCTTATTAGTAATCAACAACACAACACTAATAAGAAGTCCTTCATAAATTCTTCTGCGAAAGTGAAGTCTATTTGGGTACCCAAGAAGTCAATGAAGGCCAGCCCACAATCACGACAAATCTGGGTGCCTAAGGCTTGCTTGCGGGCTCAAATAGCTACACCAAGGCCAAACCCTGTACAACATGTTTCACTCATGCGAACATCTGAGGCCCAGTCTTACACATCACGCACTAACACATATTCTTCCATGACCACAAGTAGAATCACTTGTAAATGGGTCCCTAAAAAGCCCCATTTTTCAAGTAAATACCCTATCACACTCTCCAGAGCCTCCACAAAGTCAAAATCAAAACCTATCCATTGCATTTGGCAACCTAAAACTTGTAATAAACCCCCGGACCCCAATTGTAAATCCATGTCCACCTACTAACTACTTCACTCTCACACCACATCATTTCGCTTAGCTCTTAGGTCTACCCAATTCCTAACTACACACACAAGCACCGAGCACTTACTAACCCCCTAACCTCTCCCGAACCTCATGTTAATGTTGTAATAGGGGACACAGTGTCATTTTTGTGTCCATTGCAATGTTAACATTTATTCATATATTCTCACAGAACCAGCTGCGAAGTTTTCAACATGGCTGAGGCAGCAGGAACTAGCTCTCAAACAGAAACGAGCCAGCAAGTGGTGGACTTAGACAGTTTACCCGTTCTGCCTGAAACAAACGAAAGACCAGAAGAATTGCAGGCCATCAAAATCATACCTATAGCGGACCCTCCCAGTGGCCATACCATGCCCGTAGGAAAAACTTCCCACTGGTTTAGTGAAGTGGCAGGACCCTTGGGAGAGGGAACGTACCTATGGGAATCAGAGTTGGACTTCAATGGGAAGCAAGGTAAATACCATTTCTTTACAAGAGAATTCGAGAAGTGACAAAATGCAGAAGGTCTACGTTCGATATGGGAGAAGGCAGGATTGGATGCATATTTCAGTGCACGGCTCCCAAAGCCTGACTTCATGCGATGCTACTATCTCATCAACACCTTGACTCCAAACAGGAACCCAAAAGGTGCAAGCTCATTTGTGATTCCATCTCTGACAAAGGGGAATGAGCTCAAGAGGTTCAGGCTATCAAACAACTTGGTAAGGGAGGCCCTAGATATGCGCGCAATGCATATTCCTACAGAGAAGGAGACCCTAGTGCCTGATTACATGAAGAATCGAAGCCTCACCAAACTCAAGGACATGGTTTCCATGACGCCTAATATTGCAATACATCTTCACATGTGCATGCAACACTTTGCTTTTCCTACCCAAGATAGATTCACCATGCCGCCCAAAAAGATTTGGTTTAGTTTGTATATGGCAGAGACACAGAGCCTCACCATCAACTTACCCCACTGGATAATTGATCAGATACACCTGGCTCACAAACGATGGCCGCGGAAACAGGTTTTATATGGATGCTGTGCTCTGACGAGAATAATTTATCGGTGTTTGGCTTATGACATCCCTATTCAACGTGCCCTAATGTGGAATCGTGTAGAGCAGTTTAGAGGCAGGACATCCACTGGACCCCCTTCTAAGAAGATGAGAGGCACTGTCCAAGTCCCATGTGCTCAACCACGTGGAGCCACCCTAACACCAGACGTCACCCCTCCACCCCGAAGAGTCCGACCATTCACACTCCGACTTCCAAGACGCAGCACCGATGGTCCTAACTTGATATTCCCTCCCATCCCAACCGATCTTGAATTTCCCAGTGGTGCACCTTTGGAAGATCTCACGAATGAAGACTTTGAACAATTATTACAAGATGTAGAGCTAGAGGCAGAAGAGGCACAACAAGTGGAGAATGTGCAAACGCAGGCAACAACCTCCCAAGTACCTGTCACCACAGTTGAAGTGGATGAAGAGGATGATGAAGATGAAGAACAGGAGGAAGATGAGGAGGATTATGATCAAGAGCATCATGATGAGCAACAAGAAGTGCTAGAACTTGTAGGTGCACCTGCATATACAGCTCAACTACAAAGGTTATACGACACAATCAAAGCAGTACAAGAAAGGCATCAACTCTCTCTTGTATCAGGTTAAGCTTTGATGCAAGAAATGCTATCAGATGATGGGGTGGATCAACATTTCATTGACACCCTCAAATTAGTGTCATAATCTTTAGGAGTTCCGGAGGCTGTCCACACAGCAGTCTGCCAGTCCGTGAGGTATGAAAAACGCAGAGTTGACACATTACCCCGAGCAGGTAAGACTATCAGGATACCCGTCACAGAACAAGAAGTACCCATTGAAACCACAGCTACCCCCATCACCACCTTTGACCTCTCTGCTGAAACCTTCGTTCAAACATCACCCATCTCACCCCAGCATCCCCCATCACCACCTTCTCCACCCCCACCACCACTTCCCACCATGGAAGAAACGACAGTCATCACCTCTACCTTCACTTATAACCCATCCTCATTCACATCATTCTCATTCCAAGAACCCACCTCACAGGACACCCTCTTCTCTTTCGTCAACAATCCATTGTACACTTCAACCCTTCTATCCTCTGAACCCATAACTGGCCATCCCATAATCCCAAGTGTGGTTGGAAACCCAGCACCCACAGAAGGCACCCTTTGTTTCCCAGCCTATCCCCCAATACGGGTACCTCCATTCCATGACCCTCACTTCCCATCTGGCCCCTACACCTCTTTCAACCTGACCTCACCACCCCAATACCCGTCCTTTGTGGAGCAGTTCATCCGCTCTCCAATGTTTCAAAGGCACATTTCCTCGATGTTCGCAACGACATCAATTTACACGAACACCACACTCACTTCACCTACCATACCCACCTACATGGTAGCCCCTATACACACCACTCTGTCTGACACAATGGACATTTCACCCACCACAGCACCTCTCCCCACAATTCCACCCTCTCCCCCTCCACTACCCCCCACCTCACTACTCACCACATCATTGGCACACACAACATTCACTACCTCCCTCCCCAATCCCACCTCCCCTGCATTTCAAACTTTTCCCCTTGCATCTCATAATGTAAATAGCACGTTCAACACATTACTTTAGTGTGCACATCAACTTCAACAAGAATACCATCAATTGGAAGAACGCACTATGGCCCTCCAGGCAGAATCTCAGCGTCTGCAAGCTAGAGTCACCACTCTTGAAGATGATTACCAAACGCTCCTAACCGAGCATACCACCTTACAGCAGGCTCACTCCGAATTGGAATCAAAGACATCGACAGTAAATGATCAAGCAGTCAAGGAACTAGAAACAGTGCTTCAAGCGCAAATGATATCTAATGCTACACTCAGACGCAACCTTGGGCTATTAAGGAAGCATATGGTAGCAGCACTAGAAGAGAACAAGAGGCTTCAACAACAAAACCAAGACAACTTTGAAGCGGCTATGGAAGGAACTGCAGGCGCAACCATTAGCCCTACCAAGTATAGAGCAGTCCCATCGGAAGACATTCACATCTTACTTGAGGAGCATGCAAATTTCTTGGAGTCATATGAAAAGTTAGAGACTGAATGTGCAGACCTAAAGAAACAGATAGCCAGTGCCCCCACAGCTCAACAGGAGCCGGTAATCTTGCAACACTCTACAGAAGAAGTAGAGACCCTCCGGAAACAGGTGGCACAACTCCAAGCACGCCTCTTACCATATGAAAGGCCACCCTCGCCCACTGAAGAACCAGAACCTGAAACAGTAGTGGAAATCCCCATCGATGACAGCTATGAAGAGCCGTACGAGCCAATGCCAACACCCGGTGGTCGGATTACAGAGGAAGGACAGGACACTTTAGAAATTCAAGTTCCAGATTGGGTCAAAAGGGTCAAGAAAGTGGGTAAGACACATGATGATCGCGTTGCCGTGCAAATGCAATCTCTCACAAATCTGGAAGAAACTGTCCTTCGGTCTTCTTACTTTCAGAACCTATCCCACCAACGGTTAATCACAACATCAGAGTCGCAATACATGCCTTATTTTGTCTTGCTACATGATAATAATGCAGAAGTTAAAAGACATACAGGGAAGGAGCCCACATTTGCCACTCAATTTGAGCCAGAGGACTTACTGACAGATGCACGTGCGGGCTCGATTTTCCAGCCTAATTGGCGTGCACGTCTACTAACCGATTACCCTGAGATGATTAGCACCTGGGCAACCATGCCACTGTATATCAAGTATAATCCATGTTTTTGCCCAATGGTACGTCACAAATCTTGGCAAGCATTTGCGATCAAGGTACGCAACAATAAAGAATGCTCGGCTTGGGTTAACTATCCATATTTTGCTCCACCTCGAGGGACCCCAACCGTAGCCTACATGATATCAACAATTTGGCACTGGTCTACACGTCTAAATAATGTACCCGACATAGCAGCGAAAATGTGTATGAAAATATTCGAGCTCATGACCATTGTCTTCAAAACCTTTCGGATGGTACAAGCTCCATACATCTCTGCCCCTGGATTCTCCCAAGGTAACAAGGATTTAGTCTACGACATGAGCCAGACTCCCTCGGTCACTATAATCTTTGCCTGGCATGCACGAATAAAGTACTTACCCGCATGCTTCAAGCAGACATTTGAGGAAATGTTCTCTACGGGATTCTGGGAATATCATTCAGAAATTTTCATTCCCAGACCCACACATTTGCTACATCTATTCGCAGTAGAACAAGCGATCCATGCAGATCAGTTACGTCTGCCACATCCGGACATTCCAGGACCAATTGATTGGGATCGTATGATGACAGACTTGGCGAGAGGACTACGCATACAAGAACATCAGCTTGCCACTCAGGTTGTGGAATATTACATCCAACACTCCCAGCAACAAGGGTCTGTCAGGGATGACAGATGCGAGAGAGGGGGGGGTGTTGAGAGCAGTATGGGCACCCAAGGACTGACTAGACAAGGAAGCCAGCGGAGAGAGTCAGAGCGAGGTGAAGGATTAAGTAGACAAAGCAGTCGACGCAAATCTGGCAGATAGGCCCTTCAAATTTTTCCAAATCAACATCTTTATAACAGTGATTCTTATCACTAACAATCATTGTAAATACCATTTCATATTTTTGTAGCTCCATTTTGTGCAAGCCAAGGATTCCTTGACCTTGAGGAGCCTTAGAAGTACCTACATATCAATTTTCGTATTTTTTAGACTTCGTTTAAGCCCTCAAATTGGCCCTGGAACCTAATTTTTAACTAGGTCGGACACTAGGTCTGGACAACGCCAAAACCTAGTCAAAAACTATAAATAGAGCTAGAGAGCTCATTTTTGAGGTTAGCTTGTAACTGAATTGAACTTGTATGAGCTTTTGGAAAGTAATCTAAGAACTCCATTGCTTCTCACTCTTTGTCTTGCCGTGTGTGCGCGTGTGTGTGTATGTGTGTGCATGTTGGTGTGCTTCTCACTCACGCACTTGTGCCTTCACTTGCTCGAGGTCTTCATACCATCCTCACGTCTTCCCAGATTGACATTAAAGGAGGTGCTACTCATCACTGAGCTACACCACCTGGTATCGACTTCTAGCATACAAGTGGTCTTCTTCATGTGTGTGTAAAAAAGACTATTTCTGGTGCAGAAAAAGAGGCTAAAAAAAGCTCAAAGTCGATGCCCGGCATCGATCTTGACTGAAATTCGATGCTACGCATCGAACTTTTATTTTTAGACACCGAAATTTACTAAAGAAGGCAAGATTTCCAATTTTAGCAAGTCATACAGGGTCATCTTGTGAAGGCCATAACTTGAGTTCTAGAGATTCCTTTCATGCATATGATAGCTTGTTGGAAAGCTCTACTCTTCTAGTTTCATCCACTACATTTTCATGGATACATGATACTTGAGCTAAGAGAAATTAGCAAAATACTGAAGGTATGTCATTTCAATGACTAGGAATTTCTATAGAAGCAAAGTTCTCACTTTAGGCTATCATTTCTCAAAGTTTGGAGTGGCAATGAGTTAATGGTGACCATAGAGGTAATCTAGTGTCAGATTAATTCATTTCTTGTGGTGTTTCATACATCAACAAGTGGTATCAGAGCAGAAAGATTCTCGAGAGCAGAAGACGACAAAGGTACGAGAAGTTTTGGAAAGTTTTCCATTAAAGTTTGAAAGGTGAAGCATTTGAAGACACAAGGCATCAAAAGATTACTTTCAAAGTATCCTCATACACAAAGAACTCCAAAAGGTATTATCCTTTATTCTTTAAGCTCACAAGTTGCAGTAGAAGGAAAGGAGTATGGCAGATCATATCTCCATTGACAAACTGGACAAAGATAATTACCCTGCATGGGTAATGAGAATGGAAGCCTTACTTATGAGTAAGGATCTCATGATATATGTTACAAGTGAAGAAGAGAAGCGAGTATTTGAAGATGAAAACCGACCAAAGAAAGAAGAACTAGATGCTTTAAAGCATTGGCAGAAGAAGGATGCAAGTGCAAAAGCCTACATCTACAATACAATCTCTGATCATTTGCTACCACACATCAGAGGATTGGAATCATCTGAAGATATATGGAATGCATTGGAGTATCATTTCCAAAGTACTACCAAAGCAAGGAAAGCAAGTCTATGGTCAGAGTTTACAACATTCAAGAAGAAGCCAAGTCAAAGTATTAGTGATTATGTCACTAAGATGAAGGATCTTGCAGATAGTCTTGGATCCATAGATGAAGATGTTGAAGATCACAGATTGATTGCTCAGCTACTTGCAGGTTTGAGAGGGGATGAAAGGTGGAAACCTTTTGTCTTATCAATAGAACTGTCATTAAATCATTATGTTCTAGATTTGAACCAGTTGCTTGGTTTGATGCTCACATATGAGCAAGACTTGAAGGGAGATGGAGATAAAGGACAAAGTTCTGCAATGTACATGAAGAACAAGAAGAAAGGAGATAAAGGTAAAGCAAAGGATGAAGAGGAGTCCAGTTCTCAAGCTTATTATGCAAGAGGTAAAGGCACTGGCAGAGGAAGAGCAAGAGGTTTTGGAAGAGGTAGAGGTAATCAAAATAATAACAAGAAGGCTTGCTGGATTTGTGGATTGAGTAATCATTTGGCTCGTGACTCTTGGCACAACCAACAAGGATCAAATTAGAATCAAAACAACAATAGCAGAGGTCGAGGTGGAAGATATCAAAGTAATTTTCAAAGAGGTAGACAAAGTCAAAGAGGAGTCTATGGTAGAGGTGGAGGAAGAAGTTGGGGACAGAATCAATCCTACAACACCACCTACTACAATTATGCAAATGACACACAGAATGAAAGTCATACATCATTGATGATGAATTCAATCAGCACATCAGATAAAGAAGATCTAAAGGTATTTTACATTGACTCTGGATGTTCTAATCATTTGTCAGAAAACATAGAATCGATGTCAGAATTGAAAAAAGGCATTTCTAGTCATACAGTTCAAATAGGTGATAATACAAGACATAGTGTACATTCAATTGGAAAAGTGAAATGCAAGAGTGGAGCAGATTTGCTAACCAATGTTTTGTATCTTCCTACAATACCTAAAAACTTGATTAGTGTGGGACAGATAGTTGAAAAAGGTTTTCAAGTAGGGTTTACAAATGAAGGAGTATTTGTGGAAGATCCAGAGAATGGATATAATCAGATTGTCTCTGGTAAGAAAGAAGGTAGACTCTTTACTTTAAGAGTGCAAGGAAACATTGGTCAAGCTTTGCTCACACATGGTGAAGCAGTGATTACAGAACTTGATCTCTGGCATAAGAGATTAGGTCATTTCAATGAAAGAGGAATTAAAGCTAGTTGCTAATCAGTCTCTACTAGGATTACCAAATGTGCAAAGTCAACATATGGTTTATAAATGTGAAGCATGTCAAATGGGTAAAGCACACAGATTACCATTTCAGAAGAAAGGATTCAAACATGATGGATTACTAGAGCTCATTCATACAGATGTATGGGGACCAACAAAAGAAGGATCTATCAGTGGCTCAAGGTATTATGTTCTTTTCATTGATGATGCTACAAGATGGATAACATTATATGTTTTGAAGGAAAGATCAGAAGTGTTTGGAGCCTTCAAGCATTTTCATGCATATGCAGAGAGAGTCACAGGTCAAAAGCTTAAGAAACTGAGGTCTGATGGAGGGGGAGAATACTTCTCCCAAGAGTTCAATGATTATCTTTGGAATGCAGGTATTAAGAGAGAAATAACTTGCAGGTATACACCACAACAAAATGGTGTAGCAGAAATAAGGAATAGGACTTTGGTTGAGTTTGCTAGAGCTATGCTAAAGGAGAAGAACTTTCTAAATTATCTTTGGGCTGAGGCTGTAAATACAGCTACATATCTTGTGAATAGATTACCATGTGCAGCTCTGAATGGAATGACTCCATATGAAGCCCTGTGGGGTAAGAAACCAACACTAGATCATTGTAGAGTGTTTGGATCAATTGCATATGCTTATGTGCCATCACAGCTTAGGCATAAACTTGAACCAAAGGCAGAAAAATATGTGTTCATTGGTTATGATGAAAAGCAGATGGGTTACAGGTTGTGGAATCCTTTAACCAAACAATTTCTTGTTTCTAGAGATGTTACATTTGATGAACAGAAAAGTTGGTATGCAGATCAAAGTAATACAGCTGAAGAATTTGAAGAAGAGGTAAGAAGATGTGAGAAAGGAAAATGAATTGTGTAGGTGAATAGAGATGAAGACTATATGCAAGCAAGTACATCCACAAGTGGATTAACAAGAAGAAATGAAGAAGTTCACTATATTTGATGAAGAGGTGTATCCAGACACTTATGAAGAATGTGAACCAAGAAGGTCAAGCAGGACTAGAAGACAACCAGAAAGGTATTATTATGATACTTCTTACATAACTCAGAAGCACTATGCATATATGGTCAAAGATGATGAAGAACCTCAGAACTATGATGAAGCTAAAGGTAAGAAGCAATGGGAAGAAGCAATGAAGGAAGAGTTCAATGCACTGGAGGAGAAGAAGACATGGGAACTTGTTCCTAAACCAAATGGTAAGAAAGTAATTGGAAATAAATGGGTTTATAAAGTGAAGAAGCTTGCAGATGGAAGTATAGCCTGACACAAAGCTAGATTGGTGGTGAAAGGCTATGCCCAGACCTATGGCATAGATTATGATGTGACATTCAGTCCTGTAGCTAAGATGTCAACTATAAGGGCAATCATTGCTATTGCAGCTTCAAAAGGATGGACCCTAAGTCAATTGGATATAAAAAATGCATTCTTGAATGGATACATATCAGATGAGGTATACATGGAACAACCTCAAGGGTTTATAGATTCAAGGTATCCAAATTTTGTTTGCAGGTTGAGAAGAGCATTGTATGGATTGAAGCAAGCTCCAAGAGCTTGGAATATAGACTGGTGAAGTATCTCAATGATCTTGGATATCAAAGGTCAAAAGCAGATTCAAGTCTACTTATCAAAAGAACAGAGGAAGGTACAATCTACATTTGTATTTATGTAGATGACACTATAATCACAGGTACTTCAGATGAAGGAATCAAGGAGGTAAAGAGATTACTTGAAAAAGAATTCAAGATCAGTGATCTAAGAAAGTTGTCATACTTTCTTGGAATGGAAGTTACTTATACAGAT
The DNA here is from genome assembly GCA_020310875.1 of Ceratopteris richardii. Taxonomy (NCBI): domain Eukaryota; kingdom Viridiplantae; phylum Streptophyta; class Polypodiopsida; order Polypodiales; family Pteridaceae; genus Ceratopteris; species Ceratopteris richardii. The sequence continues at coordinate 122,626,289 of CM035433.1, read as the reverse complement.
CATGGCATATATGTATCACAAGAAAGGGATCTTCTGAATCTATTGAAGAAGTTTGATATGGAAAATTGTAGAGAAGCTTCAACTCCACTTGAAGTTAATCACAAGCTCAGTAAATATGATGGTGCAGAATACAAAGATATGAGGAAGTATCAATCTCTTGTGGGTAGTTTGATTTATGCTACACTAACAAGACCTGATCCTAGTTATGCAGTGGGAGTTTTGTCACAATTCATGCATTGTCCAAAGGACCCACATTGGATTGCAGGTCAAAGAGTTCTCAGATATATCAAATGAACTATAAAGGAAGGATTATATTATCCTTTTACATCAGATTTGAAGTTGAGAGCCTACAGTGACTCAGACAGGGCAGGTAATCAAGATGACAGGAGATCAACTCATCGTTACATGATATATATTGGTGATAAGCTTGTAAGTTGGTGTTCAAAGAAACAACATACAGTAGCATTATCATCAACTGAAGGAGAGTACAAAGGACTTGTGGAAGCAGCTAAGGAGGTCATATGGATGCAGACATTGTTCAAAAGCTTAGGCATTGATCAAGGTACACCTACAATACATGGAGATAATATGAGTTCACTTTATCTTGCAGCAAATCCAGTTTTTCATGCAAGGACAAAGCACATAGAGATATAGTATCATTTTCTCAGAGAAAAGGTAATGGAGAAGGAGATTGAAGTGGAGTACATTTCTACTAAAGATCAGATAGCAGACATAATGACAAAGAGCTTGGATGGTGTGATTCCCAGCAGATTCAAGAACATGGCAGGAGTAAAAGAAAAGAAGATGATATGAAGAAACAGGGAATGTCAATTAGTGATTAAGGGGGAGTTGTTGGAGAAACAATCACTAATTGGACATATATTTGAAAGTCAAATCTTAGGAAGAAAACCCCATGCCTATGTGAAGGGACAAATTTACAAGTGTATCATATTTGTAAAGTTAGTTCACTTTAGTTCTAGAAGTTTTTTTAAAATCACGAGAATACGAAAATCTATATAAGTTAGTTTGTATTAACTAACGCGGCGAGAGAGAGAGAGAGAAAAAGTGGAAGAGAGTGATAGAAAGAGAGAAGGAGTTCCTTTTATACGAGTGAGTATAGTCGGGCTTCTCTGAGTGAGAAAGCATCTGTAAAACTTCTGAGTTTTCATAGGTATGAGAAAGAACTGAGTAAAGTTTTGTACACGAGTCTCTCTCCATCATCTCCACGCTTGCCTACTATGTGATGAATTCAAAAGTTCAAGTTTTCCAAGCAACTCGATGCCTGGCATTGAGTTTGTGCTGATAAGTCATTATTTTCATTCTCTTTGTGTTACCTGTTGTTGAATCTTTTAAAAACATGAGGTTTGTGGAGCAACTCGATGCCTGGCATCGAGTTTCAGCATAAAGTCGATGCCTGGCATCGACTTCTAGCATACAAGTGGTCTTCTTCATGTGTGTGTAAAAGAGACTATTTCTGGTGCAGAAAAAGAGGCTAAAAAAAGCTTAAAGTCGATGCTCGGCATCGACCTTGACTGAAATTCGATGCTAGGCATCGAATTTTTATTTTTAAACACCGGAATCTACTAAAGAAGGCAAGATTTCCAGTTTTAGCAAGTCATATAGGGTCATCTTGTGAAGGCCATAACCTGAGTTCTAGAGATCTATTTCATGTGTATGATAGCTTGTTGGAAAGCTCTACTCTTCTAGTTTTATCCATTAAATTTTGCATGGATAAATAATACTTGAGCTAAGAGAAATAAGCAAAATACTGAATGTATGTCATTTTGGTGACTAGGAATTTCTATAGAAGCAAAGTTCTCACTTTAGGCTATCATTTCTCAAAGTTTGGAGTGGCAATGAGTTAATGGTGACCATAGAGGTGTTCTAGTGTCACATTAATTTATTTCTTGTGGTGTTTCATACATCAACAAGTGGTATCAATGCAGAAAGATTCTCGAGAGCAGAAGACGACAAACGTACGAGAAGTTTTGGAAAGTTTTCCATTAAAGTTTGAAAGGTGAAGCATTTGAAGACACAAGGCATCAATAGATTACTTTCAAAGTATCCTCATACACAAAGAACGCCAAAAGGTATTATCCTTTATTCTTTAAGCTCACAAGGAAAGGAGTATGGCAGATCAGATCTCCATTGACAAACTCGACAGAGATAATTACCCCGCATGGGTAATGAGAATGGAAGCCTTACTTATGAGTAAGGATCTCATGATATATGTTACAAGTGAAGAAGAGAAGCGAGTATTTGAAGATGAAAGCCGACCAAAGAAAGAAGAACTAGATGCTTTAAAGCATTGGCAGAAGAAGGATGCAAGTGCAAAAGCCTACATCTACAATACAATCTCTGATCATTTGCTACCACACATGAGAGGATTGGAATCATCTAAAGATATATGGAATGCATTGGAGTATCATTTCCAATGTACTACCAAAGCAAGGAAAGCAAGTCTATGGTTAGAGTTTACAACATTCAAGAAGAAGCCAAGTCAAAGTATGAGTGATTATGTCACTAAGATGACGGATCTTGCAGATAGTCTTGGATCCATAGATGAAGATGTTGAAGATCACAGATTGATTGCTCAGCTACTTGCAGGTTTGAGAGGGGATGAAAGGTGGAAACCTTTTGTCTTATCAACAAAACTTTCATTAAATCATTATGTTCTAGATTTGAACCAGTTGCTTGGTTTGATGCTCACATATGAGCAAGACTTGAAGGGAGATGGAGTTAAAGGACAAAGTTCTGCAATGTACATGAAGAACAAGAAGAAAGGAGATAAAGGTAAAGCAAAGGATGAAGAGGAGTCCAGTTCTCAAGCTTATTATGCAAGAGGTAAAGGCACTGGCAGAGGAAGAGCAAGAGGTTTTGGAAGAGGTAGAGGTAATCAAAATAATAACAAGAAGGCTTGCTGGATCTGTGGATTGAGTAATCATTTGGCTCATGACTGTTGGCACAACAAACAGGGATCAAACCAGAATCAAAACAACAATAGCTGGGGTCGAGGTCGAAGATATCAAAGTAATTTTCAAAGAGGTAGACAAAGTCAAAGAGGAGGCTATGGTAGAGGTGGAGGAAGAAGTTGGGGATAGAATCAGTCCTACAACACCACCTACTACAATTATGCAAATGACACACAGAATGAAAGTCATACATCATTGATGATGAATTCAATCAGCACATCAGAGAAAGAAGATCTAAGGTATTTTACATTGACTCTGGATGTTCTAATCATTTGTCAAGAAACATAGAATTGATGTCAGAATTGGAAAAAGGCTTTTCTAGTCATACAGTTCAAACAAGTGATAATACAAGACATAGTGTACATTCAATTGGAAAAGTGAAATGCAAGAGTGGAGCAGATTTGCTAACCAATGTTTTGTATCTTCCTACAATACCTAAAAACTTGATTAGTGTGGGACAGATAGTTGAAAAAGGTTTTCAAGTCAAGTTTACAAATGAAGGAGTATTTGTGGAAGATCCAGAGAATGGATATAATCAGATTGTCTCTGGTAAGAAAGAAGGTAGACTCTTTACTTTAAGAGTGCAAGGAAACATTGGTCAAGCTTTGCTCACACATGGTGAAGCAGTGATTACAGAACTTGATCTCTGGCATAAGAGATTAGGTCATTTCAATGAAAGAGGAATTAAAGCTATGGTTGCTAATCAGTCTGTACTAGGATTACCAAATGTGCAAAGTCAACATATGGTTTATAAATGTGAAGCATGTCAAATGGGTAAAGCACACAAGTTACCATTTCAGAAGAAAGGATTCAAACATGATGGATTACTAGAGCTCATTCATACACATGTATGGGGACCCACAAAAGAAGGATCTATCAGTGGCTCAAGGTATTATGTTCTTTTCATTGATGATGCTACAAGATGGATAACATTATATGTTTTGAAGGAAAGATCAGAAGTGTTTGGAGCCTTCAAGCATTTTCATGCATATGCAGAGAGAGTCACAGGTCAAAAGCTTAAGAGACTGAGGTCTGATGGAGGGGGAGAATACTTCTCCCAAGAGTCCAATGATTATCTTTGGAATGCAGGTATTAAGAGAGAAATAACTTGCAGGTATACACCACAACAAAATGGTGTAGCAGAAAGAAGGAACAGGACTTTGGTTGAGTTTGCTAGAGCTATGCTAAAGGAGAAGAACTGTCTAAATTATCTTTGGGCTGAGGCTGTAAATACAGCTACATATCTTGTGAATAGATTACCATGTGCAGCTGTGAATGGAATGACTCCATATGAAGCTTGGTGGGGTAAGAAACCAACACTAGATCATTGTAGAGTGTTTGGATCAATTGCATATGCTTATGTGCCATCACAGCTTAGGCATAAACTTGAACTAAAGGCAGAAAAATATGTGTTCATTGGTTATGATGAAAAGCAGATAGGTTACAGGTTGTGGAATCCTTTAACCAAACAATTTCTTGTTTCTAGAGATGTTACATTTGATGAACAGAAAAGTTGGTATGCACATCAAAGTAATACAGCTGAAGAATTTGAAGAAGAGGTAAGAAGATGTGAGAAAGGAAAATCAATTGTGCAGGTGAATAGAGATGAAGACTATATGCAAGCAAGTACATCCACAAGTGGATTAACAAGAAGGAATTAAAAAGTTCCTATATTTGATGAAGAGGTGTATCCAGACACTTATGAAGAATGTGAACCAAGAAGGTCAAGCAAGACTAGAAGACAACCAGAAAGGTATTCTTATGATACTTCTTACATAACTCAGAAGCACTATGCATATATGGTCAAAGATGATGAAGAACCTCAGAACTATGATGAAGCTAAAGGTAAGAAGTAATGGGAAGAAGCAATGAAGGAAGAGTTCAATGCACTGGAGGAGAACAAGACATGGGAACTTTTTCCTAAACCAAATGGTAAGAAAGTAATTGGAAATAAATGGGTTTATAAAGTGAAGAAGCTTGTAGATGGAAGTATAGCCAGATACAAAGCTAGATTGGTGGTGAAAGGCTATGCCCAGACCTATGGCATAGATTATGATGAGACATTCAGTCTTGTAGCTAAGATGTCAACTATAAGGACAATCATTGCTATTGCAGCTTCAAAAGGATGGACCCTAAGTCAATTGGATATAAAAAATGCATTCTTGAATGGATACATATCAGATGAGGTATACATGGAACAACCTCAAGGTTTTATAGATTCAAGGTATCCAAATTTTGTTTGCAGGTTGAGAAGAGCATTGTATGGATTGAAGCAAGCTCCAAGAGCTTGGAACTATAGACTGGTGAAGTATCTCAATGATCTTGGATATCAAAGTTCAAAAGCAGATTCAAGACTACTTATCAAAAGAACAGAGGAAGGTACAATCTACATTTGTATTTATGTAGATGACATTATAATCACAGGTACTTCAGATGAAGGAATCAAGGAGGTAAAGAGATTACTTGAAAAAGAATTCAAGATCAGTGATCTAGGAAAGTTGTCATACTTTCTTGGAATGGAAGTTACTTATACAGATCATGGCATATATGTATCACAAGAAAGGTATCTTCTGAATCTATTGAAGAAGTTTGATATGGAAAATTGTAGAGAAGCTTCAACTCCACCTGAAGTTAATCACAAGCTCAGTAAATATGATGGTGTAGAATACAAAGATATGAGGAAGTATCAATCTCTTGTGGGTAGTTTGATTTATGCTACACTAACAAGACCTGATCTTAGTTATGTAGTGGGAGTTTTGTCACAATTCATGCATTGTCCAAAGGACCCACATTGGATTGCAGGTCAAAGAGTTCTCAGATATATCAAAGGAACTATAAAGGAAGGATTATATTATCCTTTTACATCAGATTTGAAGTTGAGAGCCTACAGTGACTCAGACAGGGCAGGTAATCAAGATGACAGGAGATCAACTCATGGTTACATGATATATATTGGTGATAAGCTTGTAAGTTGGTGTTCAAAGAAACAACATACAGTAGCATTATCATCAACTGAAGCAGAGTACAAAGGACTTGTGGAAGCAGCTAAGGAGGTCATATGGATGCAGACATTGTTCAAAAGCTTAGGCATTGATCAAGGTACACCTACAATACATGGAGATAATATGAGTTCACTTTATCTTGCAGCAAATCCAGTTTTTCATGCAAGGACAAAGCACATAGAGATACAGTATCATTTTCTCAGAGAAAAGGTAATGGAGAAGGAGATTGAAGTGGAGTACATTTCTACTAAAGATCAGATAGCAGACATAATGACAAAGAGCTTGGATGGTGTGAAGACCAGCAGATTCAAAAACATGGCAGGAGTAAAAGAAAAGAAGATGATATGAAGAAACAGGGAATGTCAATTAGTGATTAAGGGGGATCTGTTGGAGAAACAATCACTAATTGGACATATATTTGAAGGTCAAATCTTAGGAAGAAAACCCCATGCCTATGTGAAGGGACAAATTCACGTGTATCATATTTGTAAAGTTAGTTCACTTTAGTTCTAGAAGTTTTTTTAAAATCACAAGAATACGAAAATCTATATAAGTTAGTTTGTATCAACTGACGCGGCGAGAGAGAGAGAGAGAGAAGAAGTGGAAGAGAGTGATAGAAAGAGAGAAGGAGTTCATTTTATACGAGTGAGTATAGTCGGGCTTCTCTGAGTGAGAAAGCATCTGTAAAACTTCTGAGTTTTCATAGCTATGAGAAAGAACTGAGTAAAGTTCTGTACATGAGTCTCTCTCCATCATCTCCATGCTTGCCTACTGTGTGATGAATTCAAAAGTTCAAGTTTTCCAAGCAACTCGATGCCTGGCATTGAGTTTGTGCTGATAAGTCATTATTTTCATTCTCTGTGTGTTACCTGTTGTTGAATCTTTTAAAAACATGAGGTTTGTGGAGCAACTCGATGCCTGGCATCGAGTTTCAGCATAAAGTCGATGCCTGGCATCGACTTCTAGCATACAAGTGGTCTTCTTCATGTGTGTGTAAAAGAGACTATTTCTGGTGCAGAAAAAAAGGCTAAAAAAAGCTCAAAGTCGATGCCCGACATCGACCTTGACTGAAATTCGATGCTAGGCATCGAATTTTTATTTTTAGACACCGAAATTTACTAAAGAAGGCAAGATTTCCAGTTTTAGCAATTCATATAGGGTCATCTTGTGAAGGCCATAACTTGAGTTCTAGAGATTTGTTTCATGCGTATGATAGCTTGTTGGAAAGCTCTACTCTTCTAGTTCCATCCACTAAATTTTTAATGGATAAATGATACTTGAGCTAAGAGAAATTAGCAAAATACTGAAGGTATGTCATTTCGGTGACTAGGAATTTCTATAGAAGCAAAGTTCTCACTTTAGGCTATCATTTCTCAAAGTTTGGAGTGGCAATGAGTTAATGGTGACCATAGAGGTGTTCTAGTGTCACATTACTTCATTTCTTGTGGTGTTTCATACATCAACAAGTGGTATCAGAGCAGAAAGATTCTCGAGAGCAGAAGACGACAAAGGTACGAGAAGTTTTGGAAAGTTTTCCATTAAAGTTTGAAAGGTGAAGCATTTGAAGACACAAAGCATCAAAAGATTACTTTCGAAGTATCCTCATACACAAAGAACTCCAAAAGGTATTATCCTTTAATTTTTAAGCTCACAAGGAAAGGAGTATGGCAAATCATATCTCCATTGACAAACTGGACATAGATAATTACCCCGCATGGGTAATGAGAATGGAAGCCTTACTTATGAGTAAGGATCTCATGATATATGTTACAAGTGAAGAAGAGAAGCCAGTATTTGAAGATGAAAGTCGACCAAAGAAAGAAGAACTAGATGCTTTAAAGCATTGGCGGAAGAAGGATGCAAGTGCAAAAGCCTACATCTACAATACAATCTCTGATCATTTGCTACCACACATCAGAGGATTGGAATCATCTGACGATATATGGAATGCATTGGAGTATCATTTCCAAAGTACTACCAAATCAAGGAAAACAAGTCTATGGTCAGAGTTTACAACATTCAAGAAGAAGCCAAGTCAAAGTATTAGTGATTATGTCACTAAGATGAAGGATCTTTCAGATAGTCTTGGATCCATAGATGAAGATGTTGAAGATCACAAATTGATTGCTCAGCTACTTGCAGGTTTGAGAGGGGATGAAAGGTGGAAACCTTTTGTCTTATCAACAGAACTTTCATTAAATCATTATGTTCTAGATTTGAACCAGTTGCTTGGTTTGATGCTCACATATGAGCAAGACTTGAAGGGAGATGGAGATAAAGGACAAAGTTCTGCAATGTACATGAAGAACAAGAAGAAAAGAGATAAAGGTAAAGCAAAGGATGAAGAGGAGTCCAGTTCTCAAGCTTATTATGCAAGAGGTAAAGGCACTGGCAGAGGAAGAGCAAGAGGTTTTCGAAGAGGTAGAGGTAATCAAAATAATAACAAGAAGGCTTGCTGGATCTGTGGATTGAGTAATCATTTGGCTCATGACTGTTGGCACAACCAACAAGGATCAAATTAGAATCAAAACAACAATAGCAGAGGTCGAGGTGGAAGATATCAAAGTAATTTTAAAAGAGGTAGACAAAGTCAAAGAGGAGGCTATGGTAGAGGTGGAGGAAGAAGTTGGGGACAGAATCATTCCTACAACACCACCTACTACAATTATGCAAATGACACACAGAATGAAAGTCATACATCATTGATGATGAATTCAATCAGCACATCAGATAAAGAAGATCTAAAGGTATTTTACATTGACTCTGGATGTTCTAATCATTTGTCAGGAAACATAGAATTGATGTCAGAATTGGAAAAAGGCATTTCTAGTCATACAGTTCAAACAGGTGATAATACAAGACATAGTGTACATTCAATTGGAAAAGTGAAATGCAAGAGTGGAGCAGATTTGCTAACCAATGTTTTGTATGTTCCTACAATACCTAAAAACTTGATTAGTGTGGGACAGATAGTTGAAAAAGGTTTTCAAGTCAGGTTTACAAATGAAGGAGTATTTGTGGAAGATCCAGAGAATGGATATAATCAGATTGTCTCTCGTAAGAAAGAAGGTAGACTGTTTACTTTAAGAGTGCAAGGCAACATTGGTCAAGCTTTGCTCACACATGGTGAGGCAGTGATTACAGAACTTGATCTCTGGCATAAGAGATTAGGTCATTTCAATGAAAGAGGAATTAAAGCTATGGTTGCTAATCAGTCTGTACCAGGATTACCAAATGTGCAAAGTCAACATATGGTTTATAAATGTGAAGCATGTCAAATGGGTAAAGCACACAGGTTACCATTTCAGAAGAAAGGATTCAAACATGATGGATTACTAGAGCTCATTCATACAAATGTATGGGGACCAACAAAAGAAGGATCGATCAGTGGCTCAAGGTATTATGTTCTTTTCATTGATGATGCTACAAGATGGATAACATTATATGTTTTGAAGGAAAGATCAGAAGTGTTTGGAGCCTTCAAGCATTTTCATGCATATGCAGAGAGAGTCACAGGTCAAAAGCTTAAGAGACTGAGGTCTGATGGAGGGGGAGAATACTTCTGCCAAGAGTTCAATGATTATCTTTGGAATGCAGGTATTAAAAGAGAAATAACTTGCAGGTATACACCACAACAAAATGGTGTAGCAAAAAGAAGGAACAAGACTTTGGTTGAGTTTGCTAGAGCTATGCTAAAGAAGAAGAACTGTCTAAATTATCTTTGGGCTGAGGCTATAAATACAGCTACATATCTTGTGAATAGATTACCATGTGCAGCTGTGAATGGAATGACTCCATATGAAGCTTGGTGGGGTAAGAAACCAACACTAGATCATTGTAGAGTGTTTGGATCAATTGCATATGCTTATGTGCCATCACAGCTTAGGCATAAACTTGAACCAAAGGCAGAAAAATATGTGTTCATTGGTTATGATGAAAAGCAGATGGGTTACAGGTTGTGGAATCCTTTAACCAAATAATTTCTTGTTTCTAGAGATGTTACATTTGATGAACAGAAAAGTTGGTATGCAGATCAAAGTAATACAACTGAAGAATTTGAAGAAGAGGTAAGAAGATGTGAGAAAGGAAAATCAATTGTGCAGGTGAATAGAGATGAAGATTATATGCAAGCAAGTACATCCACAAGTGGATTAACAAGAAGAAATGAAGAAGTTCCTATATTTGATGAAGAGGTGTATCCAGACACTTATGAAGAATGTGAACCAAGAAGGTCAAGCAGGACTAGAAGACAATCAGAAAGGTATTCTTATGATACTTCTTACATAACTCAGAAGCACTATGCATATATGGTCAAAGATGATAAAGAACCTCAGAACTATGATGAAGCTAAAGGTAAGAAGCAATGGGAAGAAGCAATGAAGGAAGAGTTCAATGCACTGGAGGAGAACAAGACATGGGAACTTGTTCCTAAACCAAATGGTAAGAAAGTAATTGGAAATAAATGGGTTTATAAAGTGAAGAAGCTTGCAGATGGAAGTATAGCCAGATACAAAGCTAGATTGGTGGTGAAAGGCTATGCCCAGACCTATGGCATAGATTATGATGAGACATTCAGTCCTGTAGCTAAGATGTCAACTACAAGGACAATCATTGCTATTGCAGCTTCAAAAGGATGGACCCTAAGTCAATTGGATATAAAAAATGCATTCTTGAATGGATACATATCAGATGAGGTATACATGGAACAACCTCAAGGGTTTATAGATTCAAGGTATCCAAATTTTGTTTGCAGGTTGAGAAGAGCATTGTATGGATTGAAGCAAGCTCCAAGAGCTTGGAACTATAGACTGGTGAAGTATCTCAATGATCTTGGATATCAAAGTTCAAAAGCAGATTCAAGTCTACTTATCAAAAGAACAGAGGAAGGTACAATCCACATTTGTATTTATGTAGATGACAGTATAATCACAGGTACTTCAGATGAAGGAATCAAGGAGGTAAAGAGATTACTTGAAAAAGAATTCAAGATCAGTGATCTAGGAAAGTTGTCATACTTTCTTGGAATGGAAGTTACTTATACGATCATGGCATATATGTATCACAAGAGAGGTATCTTCTGAATCTATTGAAGAAGTTTGATATGGAAAATTGTAGAGAAGCTTCAACTCCACTTGAAGTTAATCACAAGCTCAGTAAATATGATGGTGCCGAATACAAAGATATGAGGAAGTATCAATCTCTTGTGGGTAGTTTGATTTATGCTACACTAACAAGACCTGATCTTAGTTATGCAGTGGGAGTTTTGTCACAATTCATGCATTGTCCAAAGGACCCACATTGGATTGCAGGTCAAAGAGTTCTCAGATATATCAAAGGAACTATAAAGGAAGGATTATATTATCCTTTTACATCAGATTTGAAGTTGAGAGCCTACAGTGACTCAGATAGGGCAGGTAATCAAGATGACAGGAGATCAACTCATGGTTACATGATATATATTGGTGATAAGCTTGTAAGTTGGTGTTCAAAGAAACAACATACAATAGCATTATCATCAACTGAAGCAGAGTACAAAGGACTTGTGGAAGCAGCTAAGGAGGTCATATGGATGCAGACATTGTTCAAAAGCTTAGGCATTGATCAAGGTACACCTACAATACATGGAGATAGTATGAGTTCACTTTATCTTGCAGCAAATCCAGTTTTTCATGCAAGGACAAAGCACATAGAGATACAGTATCATTTTCTCAGAGAAAAGGTAATGGAGAAGGAGATTGAAGTGGAGTACATTTCTACTAAAGATCAGATAGCAGACATAATGACAAAGAGCTTGGATGGTGTGAAGACCAGCAGATTCAAAAACATGGCAGGAGTAAAAGAAAAGAAGATGATATGAAGAAACAGGGAATGTCAATTAGTGATTAAGGGGGAGCTGTTGGAGAAACAATCACTAATTGGACATATATTTGAAGTTCAAATCTTAGGAAGAAAACCCCATGCCTATGTGAAGGGACAAATTCACAAGTGTATCATATTTGTAAAGTTAGTTCACTTTAGTTCTAGAAGTTCTTTAAATCATGAGAATACGAAAATCTATATAAGTTAGTTTGTATCAACTGACGCGGCGAGAGAGAGAGAGAGAGAGAGAAGAAGTGGAAGAGAGTGATAGAAAGAGAGAAGGAGTTCATTTTATACGAGTGAGTATATTCGGGCTTATCTGAGTGAGAAAGCATCTGTAAAACTTCTGAGTTTTCATAGCTATGAGAAAGAACTGAGTAAAGTTCTGTACATGAGTCTCTCTCCATCATCTCCATGCTTGCCTACTGTGTGATGAATTCAAAAGTTCAAGTTTTCCAAGCAACTCGATGCCTGACATTGAGTTTGTGCTGATAAGTCAGTATTTTCATTCTCTGTGTGTTACCTGTTGTTGAATCTTTTAAAAACATGAGGTTTGTGGAGCAACTCAATGCCTGGCATCGAGTTTCAGCATAAAGTCGATGCGTGACATCGACTTCTAGCATACAAGTGGTCTTCTTCATGTGTGTGTAAAAGAGACTATTTCTGGTGCAGAAAAAGAGGCTAAAAAAAGCTCAAAGTCGATGCCCGACATCGACCTTGACTGAAATTCGATGCTAGGTATCGAATTTTTATTTTTAGACACCGAAATTTACTAAAGAAGGCAAGATTTCCAGTTTTAGCAAGTCATATAGGGTCATCGTGTGAAGGCCATAACTTGAGTTCTAGAGATCTGTTTCATGCGTATGATAGCTTGTTGGAAAGCTCTACTCTTCTAGTTTCATCCACTAAACTTTCATGGATAAATGATACTTGAGCTAAGAGAAATTAGCAAAATACTAAAGGTATGTCATTTCGGTGACTAGGAATTTCTATAGAAGCAAAGTTCTCACTTTAGGCTATCAGTTCTCAAAGTTTGGAGTGGCAATGAGTTAATGGTGACCATAGAGGTGTTCTAGTGTCACTTTAATTCATTTCTTGTGGTGTTTCACACATCAACAAAAATCCCGATTCCCAGAACACGATTTTCATAAGAAAATCGTGTTATTTACGATTGTGAGCAATCACGATTGTCTGGGAACAAAATCGTGAAAAACACGATTTTGAGTACAGAATCGTGAAGAACACGATTTTGGACACACAATCGTGAAAAACACGATTTTGACTACAGAATCGTGAAAAACACGATTTTGGTCACAGAATCGTGAAAAACACGATTTTGGTCAGAAAATCGTGAAAAACACGATTTTGAGTACAGAATCGTGAAAAACACGATTTTGGTCACAGAATTATGAAAAACACGATTTTGGTCAGAAAATCGAAAAAAAAACACGATTTTGAGTACAGAATCGTGAAAAACACGATTTTGAGTACAGAATCGTGAAAAACACGATTTTGAACACAAAATCGTGAAAAACACGATTTTGAGTACAGAATCGTGAAAAACACGATTTTGGACACAGAATCGTGAAAAACACGATTTTTGTCAAAAAATCGTGACAGACACGATTTTCGTCAGAAAATCGTGAAAAACACGATTTTGAACACAAAACCGTGAAAAACACGATTTTGAGTAGAAAATCGTGAAAGACACGATTTTGAGTAGAAAATCGTGAAAAACACAATTTTTGTCAGGAAATCGTGAAAGACACGATTTTGAGTAGAAAATCGTGAAAAACACGATTTTGAGCACAGAATTGTGAAAAACTCGATTTTGAACACCTAATCGTGGAAAACATGATTCTCAATAGAAAATCGTGAAAAACACGATTTTAGTCTGAAAGTCGTGAAAAAGTAACTGAATGATCCTTAGGTCTGGGAACAAATTAAAGACACATACTAAGCAAGACTTAGGAAGGAAGGAAACAGAACCACTGGAAGGTGAAGTGCAAAAAAGAGATCTAGGGCAAATAAACACCATGGAAAATTTAAATGAAACAAATGAACCCATTGAAACTGGGGATTTTAGAAATATCCTCAAATACATGTATACAAATAGGTTTGGAACCTATGTATATCAGGATGGAATGCATAAGTGTCTCATTAGATTGAGAAACTTAGAAGTTCCCCTAAACATAACACTAGTAGCTCAATTCAAAGATGGTAGGTATGAGGATAGGCAAGGGTGTGTATACATCTTCTCCCAAGACCCAGAAAATTCAAATGACTTAGGGCAATGTGCTGACAAAGGACCTTGGGAACATAACATAGGACAACCAGATTTACCTAGACCACATGAAAACTACACTAGTAATGAGCAACAACAAGGGAGGAGAACACATGCTTCTCCAAATCCTTTTGAAAAAGAACCAGAAGGATTTAATGAATTTTCACTAAGAATAAGACATCATTGGCAACCTTAGGGTAGAATGCTTAGACCATATCAAGTAGCCAAATGCATGAAAAATCAATATGAAGGGTATTCTGATCCTCATGCTCATGCTGCAGAGTTTAGGCAATTAATTAGAGCTGAGGAGGTGGAAGATTACAAAGTACAATTTGAAGCATTTGGTCTAACCCTAATAGGACCTGCATTATCTTGGTTCATCCCTTTGAGAAAGGAAATGTACTTAGATATTGAATCCTTCCTAGAAGCCTTCATTGGTGAATTCTCAAAGACTGGAATAAAACATAGCACAGCCACTCTGATACACAGTTTTAAACAACAAAAACATGAAAATGTCAGAGAGGCAGCCAGGAGATTTAAGCAATACATTGACAGATGTCCTAAAGAAGAAGTACCTTCCATGGCCAGACAAGTATCCCTATTCATAGAAGGATTAAGAAGTGCTCAATTAAGGACCCTAGTGTACTACAGAAGATGCCCTGATCTAGGAGCTTGTGTAAAAGAAGCAATAGATTTGGAATATAACAGAGGCCAAGATCTGTTAGCGTTTGATCAACCCAGATCAAATGAAGATAAAATCCCTCCAGCAGAAGAATTGGCTCAGACCATTGCTAAAGCCCTAGAGGTAAGCACCAAAACCAATTTGATAAACTCCAGGATAAACACAAATAAAAAATGCTACAATTGTGGAGAAAGCCATTTGGTACAACAATGCCCATATCAAAAGCCTCCACATTTGCAAGATAGAAAAACACTCAAATATTGTACACTAGAGAGGAAATGGACAAATCATACCAGGGAGGAATGCTTCTATAATAAACAACCCATAAAGGAAAGAGATTATGGGGGTCAAAGAGAATCAACATATATTGAGCAACCAAGACCTGTGCTTGGGCAACAACCTCCTATACCAACAAATGTGGTACCTATCAAATACACACCAATAGAGGAGGGAAACTCAAGAACAAAGTCACCATACAAGGAAGATTATCAATGGAATGAAGGATATAAAGAAGAATGGGAAGGTTATGAATTAAGAGAACCAGAATTACAAGCCCTAGACTTGGGAAATGGAAGAATTGAGATGGACACTGCCACTTTCATGTATATAACCAATAATTATATGTCCAACCAAAAACCTCAATTCAAAGGGGACCAAAGATAACTTGTTATAGGTGTGGGGGAGAACATTTCATTAGAGACTGTCCACAACCTCCTACATTAAGAATAGAAGGAGCTTATTGCAAGGATTGTGGCAGGGAGCATTTGATAAAGGATTGTCCAAAAAATCCTCAAAAACTACAAAACACACCTAATAACATACCACTAAAAGCAGTCAATATCATGGAACAAGAAGAATTGAGTGACATTGACCAAGTGAATGTAAATGCTATAACAAGGTCACAAACAAAACAACAAAGAACAACTAAGGAACAAAATGAAGGTTCAATCTCAAAGGTGAAGAAAAATATACAAAAAGGAAAATGGGAAAGGAAACAAAGAATGGGTAAAAATTTGGAAGAAGAAAATAAGGAACAATCAAACAGTACTTCTCCTCAGAAGACACAAACCCAGTTTGAGATAGGAAATTCACAAAGTTTAGACACTCTAATATAAGCATACAAGGGAAGAATTCACGAGGGACCAAGCCCTGCTGATCATACAATGGCTTATCCTATGCCAGACTTAGAACATGAAAGGATGCAGAAGTGTAAACAAATCATACGAGAAGTGCAACTCAAAATGGGGGAAGAAGACAATTCTCAAAAAACAGTTGAGGAATCTGAGACAACAAAAACAAGAGGAAATAATATCAAGGAAGAAAACCCACAAGTAACATTCCAGGTGAATATAGATAAACAATGCACAATTCTTTATCATACCACATGGGAAGAGTTAATGAAACAAAATCCTCACTTACAGAACTAAATGAAAAAATGGGAAACAACACCAGAAAATCTTCACCCACAACTACAAGAAATGGAGGAGTTGTGGTATATTCCCATTGATAAGATAGGAGGATATTGTGAAGGAGAAGAGGGAAACTCAACCTTAAAAATACAATTTGGTAAAAACCAGGCCAAAGCTATTCTGGATAGTGGATCAGGAGTGGCCATCATGACTAAACAAACTTGGGAGAAATGGGCAAAAAATGAATTATTACCCACCAAAATGAGATTGCAACTTGCAGATGGACACATAGAAAAACCCCTAGGAATATGGGAAAAAGTGATTGTGGACATATGTGGAATAGAGATAGAACATACCTTTGCTATAGTTGAATTCCCACAATCCACTTCATATGAAATTATCCTAGGAAGACCATTTATGAGACAAATGCAAATTGTGCAAGATTGGGGTAATGATTGCTTATACCTGCAGAGCAAAGGAAGAATAACCAAAGTAAATGTAAGAAATGGGCACTGTTGTGACATATCTCCTCAAGAATGGTATAAAATTCATCAGAATCAAGAGTTGAGTGAGGAATCAGAAATGGAAGACCAGAATGAAACTGAATCATCAATATGGAAGTGCAATATGATAAGAAATCTTACCAGTAGGAAAAGGAGATTAAGAAGAGAGGATTGTGTGGAAGGAAGGAAGTTACAAGATGAGAACTATGTACCACAACAATTCAAAGATGAGGAATTTGAGCCCTATGGGTGGAATCAAATTTTGGCTACCATGGATCTATCCAGTGATGAATATGTAGGAGTGGAATTTCAAAATGAAGAAGGATATGATGTCTTTCACATTGGAATTCAAATGATAAAGGTATCCGGAACAGAAGAGGACAAAGAAGAAGAAATGATATTAGAAAAAGGGAAGACACAATTTTTGGAGGAAGTAAAAGCTGAAGATGCTATTAAAGATAAAATTTGAGGCAAGTATAAGAAAAACAAACACAAGGAAATAAAAGAAAATCAGGGGGATGAGAAGAAGACAAGGGAAACAAACAAAGATCAACAGTTTGATGTACCAGCAAATTTCAAGACTTATGAAGTAGAAAGCAGACTACTTCTCAAGAGGAAACCAAAGAGGGAAAAGAAGAAAGGTGAGGCTTATGATAATGAGGAACAAACTAAAAAGATTATGATCACTCAGGAAGAGGGAGAAGAAAGACATATTGTAGTGGCTGATGACATGACATCTCAAGAAGAGGAGGCACTAAGAAACTTGGCAAGAAACTATAGGGATGTGTTTGCTTATAGCTATAAGGATTTGAAAGGTATTGATCCTAAAATCTGTGAGCATAAGATTCCTATTACACCTGAGGCCAAACCTAGCAAACAGAGACATTACACATTCAATGATAAATACTCTGCTAAAATAAAGGAAGAAATTGACAAGCTATTAGCTGCCAATTTCATCTATGAAATTGAGTATACAAAATGGATATCTCCTATAGTTGTGGTACCAAACAAGAATGGGAAGCTTAGGGTATGCATTAACTTGAAAAAGGTAAATGCAGCAACTATAAGAGATAATTATCCACTGCCTATAACAGATCATCTTCTAGAAAGAGTTGCAGGGAAGGAGGTTTATAGTTTTTTAAATGGTTTTTCCGGATACAATCAGGTTCCCATAGCATTGGAAGACCAACATAAAACTGCCTTCTCCACAGAATGGGGAATTTATGCTTTTAGGGTTATGCCCTTTTGGTTAACCAATGCTCCAGCAACTTTTCAGAGGTTGATGTGTCATATCTTCAAAGAGTTCCTGAGGAATGTAAGGGAAATCTATGTAGATGACCTTTGTACTTTTTCATTAAAAAGACAAGATCACTTGCAGGATTTAGAAAATATATTCAGGAAATGCAGAACCTACAGAGTATGTTTAAATCCAGAAAAATGTGTATTTTTTGTAAGACAAGGAAGAATGTTAGGTCACATAGTCTCTAAAAATGGAATTTCAACTGATGAGAAGAAAATAAAGGCCATAATAGAGCTTCCAAGACCAACAAGTGTAAAGGAACTTCAAACTTTCATGGGACATTGTGGGTACTATAGGAAATTTGTACAGAAATTTGCTGACATAGCCAAACCCTTATATGCCCTAATTACAAAGTTTGAGTGGACTAAGGAGTGTGACCAAGCCTTTGAAACTCTAAAAACTTGTTTGGTAACAGCCCCAATTCTGAAAACACCTCAATGGGATAAAATTTTTCATGTCCATGTGGATGCTTCAAATTATGCTTTAGGATGTGTGTTAGCACAACCAATAGAAGGAAGCAAGTTAGATTTTCCAGTGGCCTATGCTAGTAGGCAATTGAATCTACCAGAAAAAAATTACACAACCACTGAAAGAGAGGGATTGGGCATGGTATTTGCTGTAAAAAAATACAGACATTACCTTTTGGCCAACAAGTTTAAGTTCTTTGTAGACCATCAAGCTTTATTATATTTGGTAAATAAACCTTAACACACTGGGAGAATAGTCAGATGGTTTCTTTTGCTAATGGAATTTGAGTTTGAAGTGGTGGTCAGACAAGGGAAAACACACTTGAGAGCAGATCATTTATCTCGAATTCAGTCTAAAGAACCCAGTTCACCTTTAGATGACAACTTGCCAGACACTTATTTGTTCAAAGTAGAGACTGTTCCTGAGTGGGCCATGACTTTAGTACCATTATTAACCATGGGACCTTGCAGAACAGTTGGGAACAATGCACACTTAGTGTTACAAATCAGAAACTTTATATTACTAGCTGGGCATTTGTACCATCTCAACCACACAGGCATATTGGAATATTGCACTCCTGAGGAGGAGCAACAAGAATATCTGAGGAGAGCTCATCATTGGAACCCTTGCACTCATGCTTCTAGGGTAGTCACCCTAAGTAATCTCAATAGGATGGGGGTACATTGGCCTAATAAGATTCAAGATGTAACAAAATACATTGCTAACTGCGGGAAGTGCCAAATATTGCAAGATGCAGAATTCATAACTCTATATTGGTTCCAGAAAAATCCAGATTGGAGTGAAAATATCATTGAGGAATTGAAAAGGAAGAAGAAAGGAAAACAAGTGATAGCTGGTACAGATTCAAAAAATCTACAAGTAATCTCTGAAGAATATCAATTGATAGGAGAACAGTTGTATAAGAGAGGAATGGATGGATACCTAAGAATTTGTGTTCTTGAGAATAAATATCTAGAAATGTTGGAAATGGCACATTCTGGAGTGGCAGGAGGACACTTCTCAAGTGACAGAACTGCTAAACTCATTTTATATTATGGCTTTTGGTGGCCAACGCTATTTCCGGATGCAAGAACCTATGTAAAAAGGTGTGATGTCTGTCAGAGGGTGAGTCAACCAAATAAAAGAAATGATATGCCATTAGTTCCATTAATTTCAGCTAGAGCCTTTAGTAAATGGGGGTTGGATTTCATTGGACCTATACATCCTCCAACAAAACAATCCCATGCTGAATACATCATAGTGGCTACAGACTACCTGACAAAGTGGGCTGAGGCCAAAGCCACAAAAAGGAATGATGCTCATACTACTGCCAGATTCCTATATGAAAACATTATCATCAGATTTGGACTTCCAATTGAACTAGTAAGTGATAGGGGGACCCATTTTGTGAACCAAATCTTAGAAAACATAACTGAATATTTCTTGATCAGTCATAGAAAGTCAGCCCCATATCACCCACAAGCCAATGGGTTAGCAGAAAGTACTAATAAAGTACTTTGTATTGTACTATCAAAACTAGTAAACACAAACAGGAATGATTGGGATTTACAACTTAATCATGTCATATGGGCTTATAGAGTGGCTTATAAAACTGCAATAGGAAACACACCATTCAATCTAGTATATGGACAAAATGCAGTTTTACCTATGGAATTCCTTATTCCAACATTAAAAGTAGGAAGTCACTACAATTGGACTGGACATGAACTATCAGAGAGAGTAATAGAATTGGAAAAATTGGGAGCATCTAGACTCCAAGCCATTATGAGTATATATGTGGACAAGAAAAGGCAAAAAGCTTATCATGATGTTCACATAAAAGAAAAAGATCTACAGGAAGGAGATCTAGTTTTGGCTTACACAGTCAGAGAACATCAGAAAAAGTTCCAGAAAAAAGGACATGGACCGTATATTATACATCAGATAAGCAACAGTGGAGCCATTCAATTAGCTAAAATAGACGGAGAAATCATGCCAAACTTCATAAGTGGATGTAGAATTAAGAGGTATGATTGCCCATTAACTGTTGATGAATGGAGAAGGTTGCAACAAGCTCAAAACAGGAAAAGAGAAGAGGAAGACATTAGAAAAGAGGCTCAACAGGAAGCTATGGAAAGAATAAGAAAAATCAAAGAGCTTAGGGAAGTCTGTTTGTGTGAAACTCCTCTAAAACCAAAAGAACATGTGCCTGTGATGACAATGGATTTTCAAAATGAAAGCATTAGAGTTTTGATAGATTCTGGAGCACAAGTAAATCTAATTAGTTCAGCTTTGGTAAGTAAATTTAACATAAAAAGAACTAAAAGTAGAACCCTAATCAAAACTTTGGAAGGTCAAATAGTACAGAGCATGTCTTCACTGTCTATTGAAGTTAAGTTCAATGAAGAATATATGAAAATAGACTGTGAAGAATGGCCAGATCATTTAATGTCTAAAAAAGTGATTTTAGGTCAACCATGGCTCCAACAAGGTAAAGTGATTTTGGATTTTGAAAAAATGAAGCTTAAATTGAACATAAATGACAAAAGGTTGTTAATATTTTTATTGAGTAATGAAGAACAGGAAATTCAAACAGATGTTCATGATATACACTTGGAAGGATTCACTTTTGCATTTGAAGATACACAAACATTACCAATACAAATGTTAAATGATCAAGCTTCATATAACCAAAATCAGCAAAAGATTGGAAGAACAAAGAAGGGTGGAGAGATAGGAAGAAAGTGGCAATCATGGCATTGTCTAAAGCATCAAAACATCAGAACAAGAAGCACATGGAATCAAAGTCTACAGGAGGTCTGCTCATCAAAACAGAAATCGAGGACAAAATGGATATGGAGACCAAAAAATCCTACAAAATGCTTATCCGAAGGGAATGGTTGTTTGCCTGAAACCAGAACAATTAGAGTCAGGAAGTATTGGGTCAAAAAATCAGAGTTGTTCCAATGGAAAAAAGATCATCCATATTTGATCTATATTTAGAAAATCATAACATGTTGAAAAATTATGACAAAAATATTTGACTTGATTCTCTTTTCTAAAAAAGAGAATTAGGAGGGGAAGAAAAGAAATAGAAAAAAATTATTATTTAAAAAAAAAAAAAAGAGAAAAAGAAAAAGAGGAGAGAAAGAAAAATTGAAAAAATTTGTTTATTTTCCCTTCTTTTTTACAAAAATTATATAGCACAAAGCAAGATCTAGGTAGAAGAGTAGTAGAGTTCTATTTATTTTTTATTAATTAATTTTTTTTCTCTATCATTGATAAATGTTTTGTTTTCCTCCAAAAGAGTTGTTAGGAAAAGGGACTGCACTAGACATCTTGCTACACCTGTAATGATCACTTTTTGAGTCTTTCTGAAGAAACATAATTTATTTTGGATTTTATTTTCATTTTAATGTCATGACATCTCAAAATAAATATTACTCTTTGATTTCTTGTGACTTATGTGGGTGGAGTTTTTCTTTGTGCATTTTATTTTTCTCAGAATGGTGAATGCAAAGGAGTTAGCAATTCATGACTTCAAGGCAGAATCAGTCACTCTATCAAGAGGTCATTGGTTCCTAGACAGTGAAGCTGTGGAAGAACACGTGGCCTAGAGTCAGATGAAGAGCCAGAAATTCCAGAAGCTGAGAAGGTGGTGAAGGAACTCAAGGAGACCTTAAGCATAATTAGTCAGCACATATTCACAGTGGGAGTAGGAGGATATAAATATACAATGTTGTGTCAGGAGTTCTACAGGTTCCAAAGAGTTGCTGTCAATATGAAAAGATGGAAGGCAGTAGGGTTGCACAAATTATTGGAAGAGCCCATCTTCTTCATTGATTTGGAGAGAGTGGCACAAGTAATGAGTAGTCTGATGGAAATAGGAAAAGGGAATGATGCTTATTTCAGGTGCAAAGTCAAGAACAAGGATAATCAGGAGGTGGGTATCACTATCAAAGCAGAACACATCAGAGCAGCTTTACAATTCTACCCTATGGGAACCAAGCTTGATCCCAGCTTTGTAAAGAAGAATAAGGAAACCTATACAGGGTATGCAAAATTCACTGACTTTAAAGGAAGAGAGAATGAAGAATATGCCACAAGGATGTTCTTACAATATTTCTGCTTCCCAAAGCTACCAAGGTATACCATGCCACATAAGTCTGTTACACTGTTGATGTTCAACAACAAGGACAGAACCAAACCCTTTGGAGTAATGGATGTGACACCATACATCCATGAACAGCTGAAAGAAGCAGCAAAACACTTGGAACAAAAGAAATTCATGAATGGAGCCCAGTTTTTAACCAGGATCATTTATCATGTCCTAGGAATGGAAGATCAATTGAAACTGGCTCCTGAGGCACAATATTTTAGAAATTTTATGTCAGGAATCAAGAGTCCTCCAAGGAAAATGGCTGTGAGGGGAATAGAAGGACAAACCCGTATGAGGGGAACAGGAATGAAAAGAAAGGTAATATTTGAGGAAGTGATTCCTGTAAAGAAAAGGAGGTTGGACCCAAGAAAGGTTGAACGAGAGATGGATAAAGCTACAAAAGAAGAACATGAAGATGCACAGAAGCAGGTCCAATCCTCTAGTGATCCTCATCCACTCCAAACAAGCAAAGAAAAATTATACACTTATCTAACTCAAGGAAATAACAAAAGAGCAATGTATGAGGCACAATATCAGAAGATGCTAGAAGATTATTCAGAGATTGGGTTCAAGAGGAGGTAGAGCATTATGAAGCACTTCATGATCAGATGATGACAGCTGAAACAGAAGAGGTGTTTGTTAGAAAGGAAGTTGAGTTGCTAGCTTACTTCAAAGAATTGCAAGGACCTCCAGAAACCAGAACCACTATTGTTGTAAAAAAGAAGGTTCCAAAGAAACTAGTGCAAAAGAAGAAGTTGACCAGGAAGGGAAAAGGAAAATCAGTAGTTGAAACTGTAATCACAAAAGAAATGGAGGAAGTGATAGTGGAAGAAACACAGAAGCAATCCACTATGGTAGAAGCATCAAGACTCAAAGAACCAGAAAGAGGAGGACCTTCACATTTTTCCTCTGATTTTGAAAGTGATATTGAGAGCTTTTTATTAAAGAGTCTGAATCTATCAATACCAAATACTCCTAATGTGATTACACAGGCCCCTGAGAAACAGAAAACACCTGAAGATTTGAAGAAGAAGTCTCAGGAGAAGCAGATGTAGGAATAGGAAGTGAAACAGCTCAGTTCTGAAGATGAAAGAAGGTTGATGAAAGGAAAAGCAGCTATGATAGAACAAGAAAGTGAAATAAGAGAAGAAGTCAGTTGTGGGCTGGTGCATACAGGAATAAAATTAGTATGGATAAAACCCTCACAAACCTACTTCAAATTAGATGAGAGCATAGCAGAAATAGCCAAAAAAGCACAGATAAGCAGTCCAGTTATAAATCAAAAAGGTGCAGATCAAGATCAAATTCAGGAAGAAGAGGAAATAGTAGTGAAAAACAATATTCAAGAAGTCACAGGAGGAGTAGTGGAAAAGGAAATTATCCAAAGTATAAAAGATGTACTTCATGATTTGAGGAATAAGGAAGAATTTACAACCAATGAAGATCAAGAACAAGAGGGAGCAATGGATCTCATGCAGATTGATGAGCAGGAAGAAGAACACAAAGAACAAAAAAGTAATGATCAGGTCAAAATTTTTGAGGAGACTGAATCAATTCTAGTCCAGGAAAAGGAAGGGCAGGAAGAGCAAACAGGTAAAGGTCAAGTAAACTCTGTTGAGGAAATTGAATCTACTTTGGTTCAAAAAACTCTAATTCAAGAAAAGGAGGTACAAATAAAGGAAGTCCACCTCTCTGAAGAGAAGCAACAGGTGATGGAGAATGAAAAGGTACAGGGAATAAAGCTGACTTCAGATGTCTTAGAGCAGAAGAATCTGGGTGCTTAGATTTTGGAACATGAAGAAGACATCGCAGATCTAGAAACATTGGAGATTCATCCAAGCAATGAGGAACACCAGGCCAAAGGATTTAGAATATGAAGAAGAAGAGGAAGAGGAGGATGAATGCAAAAAAGACAAACAAATAGAAGCTAAACAAATGGAAATGGAAGGGGGATTGGAAAGAATACCCAAGATTATAAGATCAGCTTGTCAGATTATTATGAATAACATTGAACAGTTCAGACCTTCAAGCAGGAACATGATCATTTCAGGAATGGTAGCAGAGTCTGAATTTGAGAAAGGCAGTATGATTATTAAAGAGCACAAAAGGGAGAAGGAACAAATGTCAGAACAACTGAGGAAGGTGCAAGAGAAAAATGAGGAATTTACAAACATAATAATTGCTTTGGAAGAGGTAGAAGTGCAGAAACAAAATAAGATTCAATATCTAGAAGAAAAGAGTGTAAAACTAACAGAGCAGAATAATAAACTGGAAATGGAGCTGAGAAAAATTGAAGGAAGATATAGAACCTTGCAGACTTCTTATCAGATTTTGACCAAAGCAAATGAAGAAATCAACAAGTTATTATTGGAGGAAGGTCAGTTAAAGGAGGAAAGTCAGACAGCTCAGATGACAGAGGAAGAAAAGGAAGAATTACACAAGGAGATTAAGAGATTACAAATAGAATTGAAAGAAGCCAAGGAACTAGAGAAGCAGGCTAGTATACATGCTGCTACATCAATGAGAGGATATAATAAGTTGCACATGGATATGGAAAAAGAAAGAAGTGATTGGCAGACAAGGAGGGAAAATGAAAAGAATGAATGGATAAAAGAAAGAGAGTTATGGGCAAAACAGAATGGAAGTCTGATGATGACAATAGAGGAATTACAGAAAAAGCTGGATAAGCCACAAGTTCAGGAAGAAACACCTGTAGAGACCACATATACAGAAGAATATGAGGTAGAAAATAATGATGGAATACAACATGGCAGTGAACCAGCAAATAAAAGACGAGAGGGAGAATATTCAGAAGAATTTGTAAAAGAATTGCTGACAAATAGAGATTCCAGAATGGAGTTTATCAGGAAAATGCATGATGAATATGAAGATCAAATTGTCACATTTGCATTGAATAAGGGGATTAATCTAGACCAGCATCATTGGGCCGCAGATGGATTGGGTATACCATTGTGTATGATCATGGAGAGTATCAAGAACTATCAGTTGGCCAGAGTTGGGCTACCTCCAAATAAATATCTAGAGTATGAAGAGGATATCAATGTGACTAAAGAATTATTTGAAAGAGCCAATCCAAAGTGGAGGAGCAAATGGTTGGATGCAAATAAAGAATGTAGGAAAATTTGGAAGGAGGCACCTCTTCACTTAAAAATTAATCCAGCTTACTGTCCAGTGGCAAGAAGAAGAGAATGGACAATTTTTTGGGAAAGACGGAGAGAAGGTCAAATCCCACCTAAATGGTTGAATGTCCCAAAAATAGCCGGTCCAAAGGCAGCCAAAGATGTAAACGACCCTACATGCATTCTACTTATCAGAATAATGAGATTAATTTTTGCCTGTATAGAAACATACACCGATACAGATATCAGAACATTAAATTACATTGGCTTCAATTCTCCAACAGATGCATTATTGTTTGATCTTAGCGAAACACCTAATAGAATCTGTTTAATGGCATATTACAGCAGAGTAATATTTTTGGGCAGTCATTACTTACAAATTTTTGAAGATGCATTTGATTACGGGTTTTTTGAAAGAGAATCTGAGATTTTTGGAAATTTGTCAGTTGTTACTAAGTCCAGACTCACAGCATATGAAGCTGCCTATATAGAGTACTTGAAAAAGGACGTCATTGATAAACCAGAAGCTGTAGTACAGTGGAGAAAGGCATTGTTTGAAATGGTCAATAACCTAAACATTACAGAAAGGAAAAGTCATGACTTGCTGTCACAAGTCTATCAAAGAAAGAAAAAGTGAAGAAAAGCAATCAGCACAGAAGAGCAGGAAAGTCTTTTGTCAAGAGCCAAAAGGTTTAGGAGGGGAAGGATGTTAGAAGATGTATTTTTTGAAGCCTTTTGGATGAAAAATAATTGTAAAATGATAAAAACTTGTAAAAATATTCATGCAACTGATGTAAAAATAAGGAAGAGTCTTCCTTATGTAGGATAGAATCTTATGTAATTTTTCTAGAATTTTTGGAAACTCCTAGATAGCATATTTTTAGAATAATAGAGGAAAGGACCAAAATTCAAGTGTGAAAAGGGACACTTGAAAATGTATATAAGATAATTTCCTCTATTATGAGGAGGTTGGTTAATCATTTGTTTACATTATCCAAGTGAATAGAGAAAGAGTTTCCTGCTAAAAATCATGTTTTCTCCTCTTTGTGTGGTTTCTTTGATTTGTGAGTCCAATTCTTGTGTATCTATGGAGATTTGTGAACTTCTATTGTGTACTTCTTTTGAATGTGTGTGAAGAGAGCTGAATACTGATGTGTTGAGTGATAAGATGATGAAGAATGGTGCTGGAGATGAAATTCGTCTGTTTTCATAGAATCGCGATTGTCTCGTTTGTATTGTACATGTAATATTTTTGAGTTTTGACTTCATAATTGTGTTCTGCTAATGAAATAGCATGTATTAGACACCAAGATTGTGGAAAATGGTGGAGATTTGCTCAAGATAATCCAAACCCTAGAAATTCCTCTTCATTTTCACTATTCTCAGAAATCCAGCCATTATTCTCTTATTTCTTGGATTCTATCATCTAGAAGGGGCTGTGGTCTCTTGAATACTTCCAGGATTGACAAAATAAAGATGTATTGTTAATTCTTTATGCTAAATGATTGGAGAGGACAACTCCAAAGATCAATAACAAACAAAGGTGCATCGATACAAAGCATTAGCGTTAGTAAATTCGAGCTCATCTTCGGAGGAACGAGAGGAACCAGACAACTCCCTACTAAATACGGACATTCGAAGTGAGTCAAAAGATGATGGACAATGGGAGGAATTAAATGAAGTGAACTACAATGCTGAAGAAGAGGACATGAAGGTAAATGACACTCGCATCAACCCTAATCATAACACCGTAGACAAAGAAGTATCCCAGGAACGAGTACATGTCATCAAAATAAATGAAACATCTAACATTCAAATCCATGAGACCAAGCTAGCAGGAGCGGGTTCATTCAAGAATCCCAAGGAAGAGCCAAAAGAAACTATGGGAGAAGAGTCCGCACCATTCACACCAATAAGGGTTGTGGTAGAGTAATGCTTGAAGCTGATGCTGACTACGACAAAGCGATGCAGGAAAAGCATGAACTTCAGGAAATGGGTAAGAATCTCTCTGCCCGATTGATTCAAGTTCAAAAGAACGTAACAGATAAAGAGAATGAAGTCCAAGAAGCCAAGCAGCAATGTAAAACCCTAGAGACACAAAATGAGAAATTGAAAGAGCAACTACATGAGTTACAAAAGAAATATGATGCTAGTGAAACCGAGAAGACATGGATGCACACAAGAAGCAAGATATTGGAATCACAAATAAAAATATACATGGATGAGGCAGAGAACTTAAGGAACAAAAACAAGGAGCTGATGATAGCTCTTTTGGTAATCAACCTATAGAAGTTCAGGAAGTTCCAGAAAAGCACACCTAGACATTGGAGGAAAAGTTAGCGAGGTATGAAGATCAACTCAAGCAAGAGCAGGCCATCATCGCAGAATGGGAGAAGAGGTATATGGATGATACTGGAGCTCTAAGGACAAAATGGAAAAAAGGCCGAAAATAGATATCTGGTGCAATGTGAAGAAGACACTGATCAACTCACTATCGTTGCAGAAGAAATACAAAAGAATAAGGAAACGATTTTGAAGGCCAATGAAGAGATTAAGCAAAAAGAGGAGATGATAAAGCAACTGCAAGATTAGCTCGCACAAAAGAGGACAGAGGGGACACCAGTAGTTCCACACTCCACAACGACTACTGAGGAGATTGAGGTACGTCCTCTCTCTCCCCCCTTACATCATTCACCGATAAGGGAGGAAATGGAGATCCACTCTGAACGTACTCATCGGGATATTGCAGAACTAAGCCAACATGAGAGGGCACTACTGGTGTCCCAGATTACTACAGAATTTGAAGATCAAATAATAAAGGTCATGAAGGAAGCTTAGATTGAAAGCAAAAATTTAGAATAGATATTGAAACCATTTAATGTACCATATGGACTCCTTAAAGAGCAGACACGGCAATACATAACGTCCATGACAAATAAGGAGCCTGACAACAACCTCCAGTTCAGCAATAACACATTCAACTATACTCAAGAGGAATTTGAAAGAGCTGACCCCGTATGGAGGAGAAAAATTCTAGAAAAAAACCCTACACTGCAGGTACAATGGGAATCATCGCCTTATGCCCTTCAGGTAAACCCATCTTTTTGTCCAGTACCATGCAGATGCTCCTAGTCGCATTTTTGGGAAGGACAGTGCCAGGCTAGCATAAATAATCAATTGCTCAATTATCCACTCTTACCAAGTCCACCGCATAATTATCTATCAACGGAAGAATACATGGTGAAAACTATGGAATTTTGGATTGCTCGATACGCCATTGTACCGGATTTGGCAGTCAAAATGACTAATAAGATTCTCAGCATGCTACTTACAGTTATTAAAGTCTTCCAACATGCCAAATATACTTTTTTGAGCTTCATCGGCATTACGCAAGGATCCGAAGCACTTGTTTTTTATCTTTCAACTATCCTGAGCCGATTAACAATTATGGCATACTATTCGTGGCTTATGTTCTTGCCAAGCACATATATGCAGACTTTTGAAGAAGCATTTTTCACCGGCATCTTTGAAATTGATTCAAAAATTTTTTTAAAAATGACTTCAAATCTTAATGCACGGCTAGTGGCTTATGAAACAAGCTTCTTTGAGGATCACCGACAAGCACCAGAGGATGGGGTGAAGTCAAGCCAGTGGAAAGAGTTCATGATATGTCACGCCAATCTACTTAATCAACGAGAGCAGGCAGCAATACAAATGTACTCACGTCGCCACAAAAAGCATGTTGGGATAATAGAGTTCAGGAGGAGGGATGTGTGGAAGGGGAATCAAGCAAAAAGAGAAGAATAAGAAAATCAAAGAATAAAGTTGCTCAATGAGGAATGAAGATCATCAAGACAAAGAATGACTCATTGCCCAAAGCCCTGCAGGGGCACGCATCAGGCAACAACGCTGAAGGCCCAAGTCCTGAGGAGTGGAATTAAAGAAAGATAACAACCAAGACATTTCATGGGAGGTTGCACACAGCTTCCTCATCCACTAGGAGCTGGCGGTAAAGCAAAACAAGTCGAGGAGAGAGACAGAACACATAAGACGCTTCATCGGATAAGATAACCAATTGTCTAAAGGTCCTAGGTATCTCCTCGTCCACTGGATGCGTGCGGTGGCAGAAGGCAAACAGGCTCAGTGCAACACAATAAGGGAAAGCACGTAAAAGGGAAGGACGGACCAGGGCCAGGAAGTATCCATGAAGAAGTGCAAGAAGATATTTGGCTGATAATAATCCTTCCACTGATTGTGTGCAGTGGCAAAAAGTAAATAGGCTTAAAGTAATACAACAGGGTCATATGTGTGCAGATAAAGACAAATCAAAAGAACAAAAGCCAGAAAGAGGCAGACGCTAAAAAGTTGAAGAGGGTGACTAAGAACATCACATTCTTAGCCATTGATGGCATGCGTGGCAACCCGACTTAATAGAGCAACCCAGATTTGTGATGTATGGAATACCAAGAGGCAAATAGAAGCAAAGGACATACCTCGGATAAAATAACAAATTCTCTGACAGTCCTTATTGCTTCTTCGACCACTGGGTGTGTGTATTCAGAAGTCTCAGACGAGCTATAAACGAGAAGCAAAAGTGTGTCAAGGGATGACAGAGACAAAGAGGGGGAGAGTGTTGCAAAGCACAAAGGCACAAAAGGGGAGCCCCAAAATTTTCAAATTAATGGGCGTATTTTTCTTCTTCAAAGTCTTAGGAAATTCCCTCAAGCTATGTAAATGCACTAGAGGAGTCCTCTAGATGCATAATCCCAAATCATTGTACTATATTTCTTGTAAAATAGTAGGAAAATAGAGATTAGTTAATAAAGTGCTGGTCTCTTGTGTGAAAGGACCATTTTTAAGGCACATGTATATAAGTCACTTGGTGACTCTTTGTAAACACTTTTTGCCATTGTGAAGAAGGAGAGCTCCTGAATTTCGAAATTGCTTCTTTCCTACAAATTTTCATCTTCTCTTTGATCTACTATGTGTGTGTAATGCTTAGAATGTGTGTGTAAGACTGTTGTCTACCCCTCCCCACTGTTTTTGAGCTACTGTAGTGTGTGTGTGAGCTAGTACGAGTTGTGCAGTGAGTGCGTGTGTTTCCCGCCATTCACTGTTTTGGTCATAGCTTGAAGCACAATTGTCAGAATCGAGTGAAACTAGGACTATTAGATGCGTTTCGTCGAGAGCTTCGAAATAACTCGTTATTGGCCATATTCGGAGTTTGGAGCTGGGAGAAATCCTCCATTTAGTGAAAACTGTTGTATGTGGTATCGCGGCAGACATATTCAGTAGTTGAGTAAGTTTGAGAGATAGATTAGTCTTTTCTCATGCATAAGAGCTGAATCACTTCTCTTACCATCACGTGTGCACATGTCCGCATATGCTTGGTTAGGTCGGTCTATCAGATTGACAAATAAGCGTGTGTCAATTCCCCACTATATGTATGGCAAATGAGATTTAATCTCTTTGGCACAAGTCCCTAAGACTTCTTGACTTAGGTACACATATGTATAGGGGAAAAGAGATGTTGGACAATACACATGGACCAATTGGAGCAAGCCAAATGGCAATGCCTCACCATCTCAATGATTAAATGATGTGGATGAATGAAAATTCTGACACATGGTAGGTTCAAATCCATCATGTTCAAATGATGTGGACCGATGAAAGCATGCCACATGGAAAATTACATTGGCATTTGCAAGGGTGGGATATGGACCAATTAGATGGAGTCATGTGGCGTGAATGGCCAACACATCCTATAGACCCTATATAAGCTTCCCACCTCATTTGTGGCATTTTCTTGTGCTCTATCTTGTCTCACTCAGCTCCCCATATTCTTCATCACGTTTTTTGTACTCTCTTCTACAAGAAACAACTACATTGTTTGTTGAATGCTCTTGGTGTGCAAGGTGAGATATGCATTTCTTTGGTTTTTGAAGTCTGATAAGGGTGCTTAATATGTAGCTATAAATATGACACTCCTTTAGGCACACACAATTCAAGTGATTTGGTCCATCAAAGAAGCCTTGATGGCCCTAGTCCCTTGATTCAATCGTGTCCAAAGAGCACAAGTACATGATGGCTATTTGCTTTTCCTCGTTTAAAATAGTGTTTTTTTCATTTTCTTACATAATGAATCTCACATCTCAACAATTCGTAAAGGAGAGGAAACATTGTTGAAAATCAAGCCTAAACCTTAGTACTCTTGGACCCCTCAAATAGATGCCATGTGGAGGGAGAAGCAAGGAGTTAACCATGAGACCTCCTGTTAAATTCCTCCTGTTAAATTTGAATTTTGAATTCAAATTCCTCTTCATAATATCAAAATCACACATGTGGGTAAGTTCTTTGAGAGTTTGAATAAGCTAGTAGGCTACTTGCTTAGAGAGCTTACTTCTTGCTTGAGTGATTTCACTCAAATTTGTATAGCCATATCTATTTCATAGATTTCTCTGTATATGAGCTAGAGAGCTCTGAATGTTAAGCATGGTTCCCTTATCAAATCATACTCATTTCTTATAATCTTTGGTTGTTAGAAAGATATTATTTTCTCCTAAAATTTTCTCAAAGATCATGTTCAATCACTAGATATTCTAAGAGAAGCAGTTTTAGAAGTGAGTAGTGGTCTATGTGTGTATGCCTAGTGAAGGCAATAACTTGTCTCTCTTGGAGGGAGTGTTTCTTGTAGTAAGAGTAAGAATTTTGATCGAGGTACTTAAATTAGAAATCTCATTAAGTTTAGTTTATGTGTTCAAAAATCTCTTAGGTTCATTCCTAAAGAGTCCAAAGAACCCATAGTTTAAGTGAACAATGGTTTTGTGAGTGTGCATGTGAAGCCACCTATGCTTCAAGGTTGCATAGGAAAGGTGATTCTTTTCCCATCATTGGTATCAGAGCTTTTCGACATACAAAGGCATTAACGGATGACCAGGAGAAGCCATTGAAGTATCTTGAAGGAAGGAAAGTTGTTGGATCAAGTTTAGAAGCACACAACCAAGCAAAGGGAGTCTACTAGTGAAGAGGGAGGGATTCAACCTCATTTGTTTGGTAGTTGTGAAGCACAGAGGTAAAATATATTGTTATTTGTCACCTCTTTATCAAAGGGATCTAGTAGAGTGCATTAGAGTACACCATGTTATAGTATAGCACTGAATGGAGAAGTTGAACAAGAACAATTATCAGCCATAGAGATTTACAATATCTGGCTATCTCATGGGGAAAGGATTAGTGGCACAGATGATAGACCACGATTAGGAGAAAATCCAATTGATCAAGGGGTTTAGAGAGTAGAATGAGAGAGATACAAGAGTCATTTTCATATTATCTTAGCACATTATCAATGCCATGATAGGGCATATACAAGATTTAGAGACCTCCATGAAGGTATGGGAAATCCTAAAAGACTTTACTCTACTTCAAACAAAACAAGGAACATCTAATTAAAGAATGATTTCAACAACTTTAGGAAAACACCTAGTACAAATATAAATGAATATGTTTTGAGAATAAAAGAGGTGAGTGATGATTTGGGTTCCATAGGTTGTCACATAGATGACGATGACCTATTTGCATGTTACATAAATACAAGCTCTAATTTTCTTTTAGGTTTGTGGATTTTATTATTTAACAAAAATAAGATGTGGAAGACACACACACATGCTCAAAATTCAAGAACACATAGTTAAAAGCCACGATGAAAGTAGTGGTTTGTATTTTAAGAAGAGTTAGTCGTTTGTGTGGACAACCTCTCAATACAAAGGGTGAAAAATACATTCACTTATGAAATAGACAAATAAAGAAAAAAAATGAAGTAAGACCCTATATTCATGTGATAAAGAAGTTCCATGAACTCTCCATCTTTCATTAATTTATTGGTTGAAGCACTTCCAAATCCTTATTTTTTTTTCCATCGTGAGGTATAATCTTCCTTCAATCTATCCCATAATGCTTTTTATACCTCTTGGCCATGCAAAAGGACTCAATCATTTGGCTTAATTAGGGTCTTTCGAGTGATTTAAAGGAGTTACCTACACGTGTGGATCACAATGGGAAAGATTAATCCCATTTGTGATATAGATGAGCCTGAAAAAGGCTAATAAAGCTAGATATCTCTTGAATCTTCCATATCTCCAAAGCAATTAGGAGAAAATCCATTGGCAATATCTTGGCTTGATTCACACCTATAGAAGCACACTAGGGCATACTTACCCATTTAGATTTGAATGGCCTTCCATTTTTCTTAGTGAAGAGTGTTCTTAGAGACACTACAAACCTCAAATTCTACACCTATAGGCTCGTTTGGGTTCACTTAATCCTACATTTCCAGCCATTTATTTCTCTAAATGTAGAGCAAGATAGTTTTGATTCTTTCATAAGCATAGAAGAAGGAGAGAGGGGGAATTTGTGTGTTCACCTCCTCCCTCCTTTTCATATACTACACATGTCCACATTAGTCTTTGTTGGCCACCCTCCAATATGTTTTCTAATGGAAGAGACAGTCTCAACACCATAAGACCTCCTAATGCCAGAGCTTTGATCCTTTGAGATTGAAGAATCTGACATATGATTCTCTTTGACTTTAGTCGATAGAATATAAGCCAAAGGATAATTCATATCAATATATCTCAAGAAAGTGGAAGGAGGAGTGCTAATAGCACGCATCCTCACTACATGTTCACACGTGCTTGAAGGTTGGTAGCATTATTGTTGCCCTTCGGGTGACTACGGGGACGGAAAATTCCACCTATTCCCTTAGGGGAGGGAGTACGGAAATTTCCTTTTGGAAGAGTCTAAAATGATAAAAAAAATTACCAATGAGTAGGGAGTATATCATACAAATGGAGAGGATAAGAGATGGACTCACACAAGACCTTAGTAAAAATGATAAATGAAGCTTTGATACTAGGGTTGTGAGAGGCTTAACCTCCACAACCATATTAGTTAAGAAAATTGAACTAGCAATGACGCATTAGGGAGAGAGATTCATCCAACTAACCCCTCCAATATATAGCCCTAATGCTCTCTCTTAAGGTATGGTTCATCCGCCTCCTACTAGGATTATGTGAAATTCCTTTCCCCATAGATTGATGATCGTCCTCCATGCTCAGTTATGGACCCTTCTATCTAACTTGGGACCCTTCCTACGTTTGATCACCTCCACTAGCCTCAAATTCTAGTGCATGGATCTATTTTGGACTTATCCAAGATGCCTCTTGTGCTGAATTGCCCATGCACCTTCCTTTTTGGCCAGTTTTAGACTTGCCCATGGCCAAGCACTTCCAAAGAGCCCACATATGAGGGTTCTTACCTCTATCTTGCCCAAGTTCTTCAACTAGACTATGCTACAAATTTTGGGAATTGAGCTCACAACCTCCCAGCTAAGAGTATGATGGGCTAACCACTTGCCTCAAAAGTCATGGTTGAGGATTACTTCCTAATCCTCTCTCTTAAGGTGTGGCTCATCTAGCTCATGCTAGGATTATGTGACATTATACCACCTTTGGAAAATGAAGAATAATTCACCTTACCCAAAACCTAGCCCTCACAAATACAATTGGAAGGTTCCTTGAGTTCAGGCAAAGAGGATACTTTATTATACTTTTGCATGTGTAGCAATCTGACATAGTTCAAATGAATGAAAAATGCATTGCAAAGTTTTGCATCTCAAATGTCCTACAAACCATCTATTGAACATTCATTATCATCCATTTGAGCTTATATAGAACGAAAACACAACATTTCTCTAATAAAGTAAGTTGATTATCTAAGTGCTTGGTTGGTTCATACATATTTGAAATCAAACACCATTTGGTCACTCATTTGGATGGCCAAAGATCTTGAGACTAGACTTAATCATAGGTTCATGTGCTCTCTAAAACAAGTAATCCATTTATCCTAGTGGTTAAGTCTCAAGATTGGCAAGGAGGAGATCTTGGGCTCAACCCACAAGGGGAGCATGGGGAGAGAGTACTGTCCAAAGAGCTCTTGAGTCTTCTAACTCAGGTTAACATGAATTGACTTGAGTTCAAATAAAATTAACTCAAGTGGTGAGTACACCTATAATTAGTGGACCCTAGTGAAAGGTGATAAAGCAGTGGTGGATATCACACAAACCATTCATGGAGTCTAGTGGAAAATGCTACAATAATGGTGAAGATCACACATGCACTTGTGGACTTCACCTCCATCTGTGGTCCTCATTGATTCTAGTCGCTATATATAGAGGCACAAGGTTGGGAGGAGAGTCATACCTCTAGCACATGGTGGTCCTAATAGTTAGTTCTTTACATTGATATCAGAGACTTCGGCAAGCTTTCATCGTGACCTTGTTAGTCTCATCATGTTCCTCATAAGAATCCGTGGTTCACAAGATGAGAAAAGATTTAATTTCTCTGTATATCCTCACAAGCTATCATTTTTCATATTGGACTAGACGTTACACATGTGTGCGTATTTTCTCTCGATGAGCATCTTGGTTTTCGGTTCACTAACAAGATGAGAAAAGACTCATTTCTCTTTATATACTCACAAGCTATCATTTTTCTTTTTTGCTTAGATGTTGTACACATGTTTGTGTTTTCCCCCAACGAGCATCCTCATTTTTGGTTCATGTGTGTGCATCCTCTTCTCAAAAGAGATGCACAAAGATGCAAAAAGTTTAGGCTTCTTAATAGACTTATGCACTGTTTTATAGGTAAACAGGCTTGAACCCTTAACCTCATGGATACAAAGAAATTCCACTATCCACCATCCCAAACCTCATGGACACAAATCAATTCTTCTATCCACTATCCCAAGTTGTTTTTCTTACTTCATTTATGTCTCTCCTCCATGTATTCTATGTGGTCACAATACTGCCCCCTCTTTTTCCAACAAACTCTATAGATGCAAGATTCAAAATCAAGTGAGGATTCTTTGAGCTATGTGAACTATCCGTGATAGAAGGCTTCTCTCAAAAGAAGTTGGACCTTTCAATGCTTATATCCATGCTATTTAGCCTAAAAGACTACAAGTTCTATCTGCAAGTCAATGATGATGTAGTAGCTACTCAAATTTGGAACCAAGTTTTGCTTTATTGAGGTGTGTACATTTCATGATTTTTAGCTTGTTGGAAATCTCTTTTAATAATCACTACAATGATATAAAAATCTCTAGGATTGGAGAAAATTAAGAAGCCTAAGCAAAGAATGTGTTCTCAGAAAACACCTTTTCAAGAACCACCAAGGATTATGAAGGATGGCTGTTCCACAAGCACATGTAGTTGGATGCATAAGAAAATGAACTCTCAAGAATGGAGAAAATAGCTCTTCTCGTGGGATAATGGATGGACATAGCTATTTGTGAAGCTAAGTAATATTTAAGTTATGCTTGATTTCAATATATGTTTTCCATAGTTTTCATTATTTTTGCATTAATTCACAATTGAAGCATAGAGTAGAGTTTCAATTATCGAAGATTTTCCAATCAATGGAAAGACGTTAATGGAAGTTACATAGGTGAATACATAGGTATTGGAAAGAAAATCAATCACTAGAATCACTTGCATGCATTTATAAGCTACCTCCTACTTCATGCATAAAAGAGGAAAGAATGTTTGCACGATTTTTCTTTTCAAAAGAGTTTTGAGTTGTAGAAATTCGAATTCAAGGATTACTTTTACGCACACCCCAAGATTTTCTTCCATTAGGCAAAGGTTCTAGACGCACACAAGCATGTGCATACCCATCTTGAATCATGAAGGGAAGCATGAGTAGTGTGTTTGTGCATGAATTAGATGCATGAAGTGCATGCATGCAAACACATGCAAGCACATTGCATGAGTTACAAATATTAGGCTTACTTATTTGCACACATTTTGCATGCATTCAATTAAAAAGATTATGCATGCTAAAATAAATGCATGATATTGAAAACACAAGTACTAATTAGAATAGAGTCTAATTACTTAGGAGGTAAAGGGACCTTCATAGGAGATTGGAAGCAAGCCCATTCTGAATTGACAGTTTAATTTTGAGCTAAATTGCATCATCAAGTCCTATATTACATGGATTAACCAATTCCTAAAGAGTTTAGATGTACTATTCCATTTTCATATAAAGTATGGGATTAGTTGATTCATGATTCTTTATGTACTATTCCATAGAGATAAGTATACGATTTATACTTAAGTATGGAAAAGTACACAAGAAGTTCCCATATTTATTTTGAGTATTTCAAATACTTAAAGAAGAACCTTTGTGAATCATGATAATACCACAAGTTTCGTCTCAAGTCAAATATAGGAAGTTCATTGAAAGTCAACATCTCCAAAGAAGGGCTAGCAATTTTGAATAATATAACTTTAACTGATATGAAACCCAAAGTTGGGGAGTAAAACACTTATAAGTTGTTCATCAAATTTCGCAAAAGAGAGAACGTTGGTAATTTTAATTCATGACCTTCAGGCCTAATGGTGCAACGATTTAGAATATAATTGGTATTCTTGAATAAAGTATCATTTATACTTAAACATTCATGAATACCTCTTACATGATAATTATTCAACATTAAAGGTGTGTTGAAAATACAAAGTAATAGATCTTTGGATATGACAAAGAGGTTCAAACATGAAATGTTTTGAACAAGTTCCACCTAGTAGGAGCAGCAAAGCATTGGCTTTCATGATGCTCAAGTATGCATGCATTGATTCAAAGTAGCCCTTTGAGTTAAATTGATACATAAGGAATCTAGAAACGATTATTTGAATAATCAAAGGCAAGATATGTCAATCACCTTAGAAATAATACTATGGTTCAGTCTTTGAAGAAAAAAATAATCTTACATATAACTGAGCTTTAGAAAAACCAAAATATAAGTTATAAATTGGTTTTCATAGTGAAATAAGATGATTTGAAAAGTGTATCTTTAGACAAGTTCATTGTTAAGCTTAATCATTGAGGTCTTCCAAGGTATCATCAAGCTATCACTCGAGTAAAGAATCCAATAATTCTTAAATGATAAAGAAGATAGTTTTGTGCTCATAGCATAATTATTATTGGTTGATTCAATCACCAAGAGATGCTTGTACTTTGAACTATGCACCAAGAATGGGTTGTGTAAATATAATTAAAGTACACAAGAAGCAAAAATATGTTGAACAATGATTATAATTTTTTTCAAACTCAAGAAAATGAATAAATAACACATATAAGTTCAAGTCAAACTTTCATGATGGAATGGGAAACCATAACCTAGGCGATATTTATCCTTTGGTTTGACACTTAGGAAGTGAACAAAACTCAAGCAATAGATCTTTATTGTGCAAAAGCCTAGAATTCCTTTCAAGGATCATTTAAGTGGTGCAAAGATTCCAAGATGAATCCTTTCATCAAAGATCTTTATTGTGCAAAAATCAATAAAGATCTTTATTGTGCAAAAGCCTAGAATTCCTTTCAAGGATCATTTAAGTGGTGCAAAAATTCCAAGTTGTTGACTATGTAGGAGTAATCTCAAGTACTTGAAGAATAAAATTATCTCTAGTAGTGAGAACAAAATTCTTCAAGCTAGTTAGACAACAAGTAGTTCCCAAGAAGTCTGAAACCATTGGTACTCGTACTTAAATTCCAATGATTGATATAACCCACAAGTATATCAATATTGGTGAGATTTTGTGCTTTGGAATCTGAGAGGTATTACCGCATGATTTTTAAACTATACTTGAAAAAGCTTTACATAGTCAAAGAGATCTTATGATAAAGACTATGTCTTGACCATTTTTGTCGACTTGATTAGGCTTGGCAAGGCTTGTCCAAGAAGTTGCAATTGGAGCTACTCTTATGTTTTCCCAAGTATTGGCAATAAAGTTCATAAATGACTCATGAGATTTCCCTCTTAAAGCATGCAATCCTAACAAGGATTGAATCTTGGAAATATGTTTCTTCTAAAATGAAGGCATGAAGAGGTAAAGGGGTCTAGACATACCCCAGATGTTTGACATGAAACTTTTTTGCGAGACCTAGTAGTTTTATAAACAGAATGTAACACCTTTGTGTAAGTTCTTAATGTTGGCACCAACAAGGGTTCAAGTACGATCCTTAGAAATGATCATGAGATCATTGAAAAGACATAGAAATAAGGCCAAAACTAGGATGTTTTTTTTGGATTGGAGAAAGTATCCACTGGTATGTGACAATTGAATATTAACTCCCTTTATGAATTTTTTCTATGTAAATGAGAAAGAAAAAAAAACTCATGATTCATAAAAAGAAGCAATCATGTTCTCTCTTGCTTGGAAAGGTGCATTAATTTAATGTTGTTAGTCTACTAGATGAAAGGAGAAAGAAATGAAGGAGAGTTTTTTCTCACATTCATATCAAAAGTGAAGTCTCTAAGACTTCACTAAGATAAAAGTTTGGTTATGGATCAAAGTATAAGGAACCTTTCAAATAATGTTAGATAGACTATGCTAAGCATCAAGTTCCTGGTGTAACTTGGTAAAGTCACTCTCTTGACTCAAAGTAATGCACCAGTATTGCACTTCAGAAAGGAAGTCATAAAGAGATTAAATAAGTGAAACATTAACCTAGTCTCAAGTGGAGCACTAGTATTTTGAGCAAAAATCTCATCAATAGAACCTCGATGGGTCGACACACTCATTTTTTGTTACCACACTAGTATTTGTGGTGATATGATGTTTTGTCTTTACTCCAAGAATCTTTTGGAGAATCTAGTTTACTTCTCTTAAAGACATATAAATTGCCAATACCTTATTGAAATGGATCCTTGAAAACTAAAAGTCTCAAGTCACATAGAGTTTGCATCTTATTAATTTTAAGTATATTAGAAGATTGAATCCATTGTATAGAGTTTTAGTATTTTCTTTTCGATTTACAAATCTTTTTATCTTAGTAAAATAGGAGTATTTGATTCCTTTCATGAAAGACCAAGGTTAGCTAGTTGGAAAAGGTCACTAAATCAAACATCCCAAATATATGTTCTATGCTAGAACCTATTCAATCTTCAAAAGTTTTTATGTCTAAGTTGACTTATTCATTTGATTTCACTTTAAGTTACATAACATAACTCTAATGATTTTCATAGATTTCAGTACACTTTTGAAATGAAAAGTTAGGAATTGCTCATAAGATTGTGCAAGTTGTTCGACAAGGTGAAGGACCGATGCAGAGGTTGACTGCACAAATAACTGTGATATTTTCTATACTTGCACTACAAGAATAAAGGGGGCGTAGCGATGCGCTCAATTGAAAAAAAATGCGGGGAACATCGCCCATGCAATGATGTCCTCACATACCGTCGCATACACGATGCTCTAGGAAAGGGAAAAAAATATAAAAGTTTTGCATCAAATAAGTGACAATAAGCGTTGCATAAGAGATGCATACATTATTCATCGCTATTTTTGTTGACTTTTAGCAACTATGTTAGTGACAATTGCACACTAGATGCAACGCTATAGCATTGCATAAGCGACACTCACAAAATTTGAAAAACCAAAATTTTATTTCTCCTGGCACATTTGTGTCGGGATCAAGTGAGAGAACGAGAGCAAATGAGTGAAGGAGCAACCAAATGAGTGAACGAGTGAAGGAACAACCAAACGAGCAAAGATACATGCACATACATACACAAATATGCATACATACACATGCATACACACAAATGCATATACATAAACACATATGCATACACACACATGCACACATATACACACACATACATATACACATATACACATAAAATCATACACACACATGAACATATAGGTACTTGCATATATACACATATACACATATACACATACACATATACATACACACACATACACTCACAAAGACACACACACATACACTCACATGCATACATACACACATATGCATACACATGCATATCTATACATACATAGACACATGTATACACACACATGCACATACACACACATATGCATACACACACATGTGCATACATACACACATGTGCATACATATTCACATGCATTTGTATACACACATGCATATGTATACATACATAAACACATGCATATGTATATATACATAAACACAAGCACATACACACACATATGCATACACACACATACATATATATACACACATAGACATGCATATACCCTCACATGCATACATACACTTATATGCAAACATACATATACACACATACACATACATAGACATGCATATACATATACACATACAGATACACACACATAGGCATACACATACACTCACATCCATACATACACTCATATGCATACATACATACACATGCATACACATGCATATGCATACATACATACACACATGCACATACACACACATACAGTCACATGCATACATACACACACATACAGTCACATGCATACATACACACACATGCATACATACATAGACATGAATACACACATGCACATACATACATATGTATACACACACATACATATATACACACATATACACACATACGTAAATGCACACCTATGCATACACACTCATACACATATAGATACTTGCACATATACCTACACATAGACAGACACACACTCACACTCACATGCATACACATGCATATGCATACATACATAGACACATGCATACGCATATGCATATATACACACACATATGCATGCGCACACATGCACATACACACACATATGCATACACACACATACACACATATACACATATACACACACATACATACACATATACACACATACACAAATGCACACATATATGATATGCATACACACACATTTACAAATGCACACATATGCATACACACACATAAACATATAGGTACTTGCACATATACACATATACACATACACATATACACACACACATATACTCTGAAAGACACACACATATGCTCACCTTCATACATACACACATATGCATACACATGCATATGCATACATACATAGACACATGCATACACACATGCACATACACACACATATGCATACACACACATAAACATATAGGTACTTGCACATATACACATATACACATACACATATACACACACACATATACTCTGAAAGACACACACATATGCTCACCTTCATACATACACACATATGCATACACATGCATATGCATACATACATAGACACATGTATACACACATGCACATACACACGCATATGCATACACACACATGTGCATACATACTCACATGCATTCATACACATACATGCATTTGTATACATACATACACACATGCATATGTATATATACATAAACACAAGCACATACACACACATGCATACACACACATACATATATACACATACACATATATCACACACATATACACTCACATGCATACATACACTTATATGCATATGCATATATACACACATACACATACATAGACACACATATACATATACACATACACACACATACACACATACACTCACATGCATACATACACTCATATGCATACATACACACACATGCATATGCATACACACATAAACGTGCATACACACACATGCACATACACTCACATGCATACATACACACACATGCATACATACACACACATGCATACATACATAGACATGCATATACACACATGCACATACATACATAGATACATACATATATGCATACCATACATCCATATGTATACACACACATACATACATACACACATATACACATACATAAATGCACACATATGCATACACACACATACACATATAGATACTTGCACATATACCTACACACACATAGACACACTTACACTCACATGCATACATACACACACATGCATACACATGCATATGCATACATATGTAGCACATACGCACACACATATGAATACACAGACATACAAACATATACACACACACATACACTCACATGCATAC
Organism: Ceratopteris richardii; assembly: GCA_020310875.1. Taxonomy (NCBI): domain Eukaryota; kingdom Viridiplantae; phylum Streptophyta; class Polypodiopsida; order Polypodiales; family Pteridaceae; genus Ceratopteris; species Ceratopteris richardii. The sequence goes on along the minus strand of CM035433.1, from coordinate 122,582,612 downwards.
ATACACACATATGCATACACATGCATATGCATACATACATAGGCACATGTATACACACATGCACATACACACACACATACACATACATACACACAGATACACATCTACATATACATACACACACATATACATACATATATATACATACATACACATATACATACATGCACATACACACACATACACACATTCATACACACGTACACACACATATGCATACATACTAATACACCTGCATATGCATATATATATATATATATATATATATATATATATATATATATATATATATATATATATATATATATATATATATATATATATATATATATATATATATGTGTGTGTGTGTGTACACACACACACACACACACACACACACATATATATATATATATATATATATATATATATATATATATATATATATATATATATATATATATATATATATATATATATATATATATATATATAGAGAGAGAGAGAGAGAGAGAGAGAGAGAGAGAGAGAGAGAGAGAGATTTCTAATCCATTTTGTTTTATATGTACAAATATTATGGATCGTAGTAGAGAGAGAAAGGTGAAACCTACTCTCATAAAGAGTCTTATGAGAGGGAAAGTTCCACCTGATTCCTTAGCGGCTATCATGCATGAGTATGGAGACATACCCAATTAGGAATTAGATTTTACCATACAGATGCTTACCCACTGCCTAGAGGAAGGCTCCTCTGCGGCTCCATTTGTAGGAAGAGATTTACCTGCCCATAAGTATGTTTTTTTCGTAAATTAATATTTTTATTGATATTATAACACATTTTCTTATTCATTTTTATCTATTATTTTCAGGACACCTATACCGATTCCAGCTTTATGGGAGCACAGCAGAGGTGCCTATGAGGACATGCATAGGTAGCCGAGGGCTAGAGTGCGACATACAACCTCAGGGAAATATAGTATATATGAGGCATGGATTGGAGTTTAAAAGAAGAATGAGCTTTATGTGACTCCTACCTGTGTTTTGTTCACTTGAAATGGAAAGAAGTATAACTTTACATATAAATTGAGATAAATATTTTATGTTTTACTTATATTATTTCTTTCTTATATATATATATATATATATATATATATATATATATATATATATATATATATATATATATATATATATATATATATATAACACATATTTAAATACATACACATCACACATACATGCCTACATGAACACATATACTAACACATGCATAGATATATCATACACATGCATATACATGCAAACATACGAAACACACATATATGCATACTAACACATGTATATACATAACACACCTGAATATATATACATATATATACACACATTTATATACATATACGAGAGAAATGTTTACCTCGAAAATAGAGCTATATATAAAATTTTAGCCATACCCTTGAGCTTCATGTTCTAACTTTAAAAAGAACATGTTTTTATCTCTATGGTGGGATTCACCTATATTCTAGTTGAATAAAGGAGAATCTATTATTTGATACCCATTCAAATGATTCAAGTTAACAATTAATATTGATCCCTTTTTAATGGGAAATAGAGACCTTCATGCTCAGCTCGAAATTAGTCAACCCTGAAAATAACCTATAAGAATTAAAAAAAAACAAATTCATTATTATGTGCTTGACAAAATATTGAACTATATCATGAAAAGTAAAATGCTTTTTTACCTGTTTGCATCTCTTTTGTCGTAAGTATCCAATGAGCAAGTGCATAAGTCGATTTCTATCAAAACTTGGCCACAACAAGTCTCTCTTGATCCTATTATCTCAAGAAGTCAATTTTTGTCTCTAAACAAGTTCTTCTTGGAGAGTACTGATGATGATACTGAGATATTAGGCTTCCTAAGAGGATGGGATCACATGATGGGTCATATGAGAAACAAAAAAGGGTGCATCAATGCATTTTAGAAAGCATCGAGATTCACAAGAGAAAGGTGGATCAATGCCTTCAGAAATTGAGTAGAGGTGATGAAGAACATGATACGCCTATTGATATGAAGAAGAAAGAGCCGGATGAGATTATAGAGCTTGAAGAGAAAATAGAGTAATTACGGATGAAATCTTAGGATTTATATGGAGTTAACACATCAAATAGATTCAATGAGATTCAACATGTTAACTCCATGTAAATCCTAAGCTTGCACCCGCAATGACTCTAATATTTCCCTTTCAAGTTGTTGTACAATCTCATCTGCCTCTTTCTATCATGTTCTTCCTCACCTCTACTCAACTTTTGAAAGCATTGATCCACCTCTCTTGTGAATCCCAATGCTTCGCAAAATGCACCGATGCACTCTTTGTCGTTCCTCATATGACCACCATGCGATCCAATCCTCTTAGAAACCACAATGTATACTATCTTAGTATCATCATGAGCACTCTCTAAGAAAGCTTCTCGATTCTTAAAGGTTGGTATAAGATTCAATTTGATCTTTGCTTTGGGCTCTGAATATATGTGTATGTGTATGCATGTATGTATGTGTATGTGTAAGTATTTGTATGTACATATTAAGTGTATGTATGTATGTGTAAGTATTTGTATGTACATATAAGTGTATGTAGGGATGTGTAAGTTTATGTATATGTGTATGTGTATGCATGTATGTGTGTGTATTTGTAAGTACTTATGTACAAGTGTAAGTATATATGTGTAAGTTTATGTATGTGTGTCTGTTATGCATATTTATAAGTTTAAAGTTTTTTTTATTCTGATCTTTTTTTTAAATTCAAGATTAAAATAACAACAGATATTGTAGGGTAGAAACTAAGAGAAGAACTAACATACCACCTGAGACATGGCATTTTTTTCAAAGATAACTATGTCTTCAAGAATAGTTTCCTCAACGGAAGGTATACAAATTAATAGATTATATTACTATGACTTATAATTCTTATAAATTTCACAAATGTTTTATATTAACTCCATGTATTTTTGTTTCATTAAATAAACGTATGCTGCTCCAAAGAAGAGAGTTGAGTCAGGGCATATGTCGCATTTAGGCCAAATGGGCCATCATGGTTTTGTAGCTATATTTGTAAGTATATATGTATTATTAAAATTTTATTTTATTAAAACACTAATCATTAATCTTTGTTATTTATTTAAATACAGCGAAAGGATTATGGTTGATATCATACAACAAAGGAAATCAATTTTGCTACACATTGTGGATATCGGCATATGAGTGAGTATATGTAAGATCATCCAAATGCTTTTGTAAGTATTACTAAATTTCATATAATTATTCTATTTTTATTCATATTTTATATATTTTATTTATTTATGTTTGTTATATGTAATATAGGAGTATTATGGAGAGGCAGATATGGATGAGGTGGAGAGATAGGCACAGGCAGGATGATTTGGATCATCACAAAGTACTGACACCTCTTCACATGATGCCACTAGAGATACATCAGATCATGCGGATGATCGTGATCATGATGATGATCATGATGATTAGGACTTACATGATGATGTGCATGATGATGTTCAGGATGATTGATATATTACATTGGATATATATTTTACATGTGCATGTGTATGTGTGTGTATACGTGTGAGCATGCATACTCATGTATATGTGTATATGAATAAGTCATTGTGAATATATCAATTAATGAAAATAAAACAATTTCAATGATATGCAGCCAATGAAAATTACACTTACAATAATTAGCCATATTTTATACTTGGTGAACTTTTTGAAAACTTGTAGTAAAGAGAGAGAGAGAGAGAGAGAGAGAGAGAGAGAAATAGAGAGAGAGAGAAGATATAGAGAGATCAAACAAGATGAACAAAAATGAAAAAGAGAGAAAGATAGAAATTAAAAGAGAAAGAGGTAAAAAGAAGGAGAGAGAGAGAGAGAGACAGAGAGAAAGAAAGAAAGAGAGAGAGAGAGAGAGAATAAGAGAGGGATTAGAAAAGTGAGAGATCCAGATAGAGCTCGTAATTGCACCGTAGATCAGAAGGTTGGAGATCTCCTCGATCGGATGCGTATAAATGAAGATCAAAGAGTGGCTTAACATTTTTTATTTTTTGCGAACGTCGCATAAGTGATGAAAAAGCATCGTGCCTTGATAGTCACTTGCATCATATAAGCACCAAAGTGTCGTATAAGTGACACCTAAGCATCGTATAAGCGACATTAAAAAGTATCGCTTATACAATGCCATGGATGTATCGTATAAGCGATGATATGGGCAAAGTCATATAAGCGACGTGGAAGCAGCGATGCTATTGTTTATGTCGCTCTTAGCATCGGTTACATCATCAAAAATAACATCGAGATTAATATTGTTTAAATGATAGTACGTGCTCGATGGCCACTCCGATGAAATGCTCGATCACGAAGCGATGCAAATGTGTCCCATTAACCATCGCTATGCCCCCTTTGTTCTTGTACTGTTGTGTGTGTACTTTTGTAGATTAACTTCTATGCATAGAGAAGATTTTGTCTTATAGTAGACAACATTATTGTAATCCGTTATGCTAGTCAAGATATAGATGCTTTCGGTGCAATTTTCTTTCTTCTTCTTCTCAGTTTTTCTCCTACAAACGAATTTGAGATCCATGATGAGTTGAAATGAATATTGCTAAACAAGTAATGTTTGAGAAAGTATAAACTAAAACCACATATGGTGAAGCATATGAAAACATTCAGCATGTATATCAAGTATAATAACAAAAAAGAAAAGAAATAGGGAAACCCGAAGAAGAATATAGATCAAGAAAATTCTCTACAAAATGAATAAGAGTTCTTTAAGAAAATAGGAGTTGAATCAAAATAGAGTCCAGCATATGGAAGCCTTCAACAAGTACATTGAGTGGAATCAACAAAGGAAATATATAGGGAAACCGGAAGAAACTTTGAGCCATTTAAGATTTTAAAAGTATGAAGCTCAAGAAAGGGAAGTTTTGATTCAAATCCCATAAGCAGAAGTCATCAAGGGTATTGCATATGACGATCGTAAGTCAAAGAAAATTATTGTTCGTGTAAAAGATTGGGTAGAATGATGAAGTTAATTGGGAATGATGCACATAAAGAGCAAGAGTATAAGCGATTAGGTCCAAGAGAAGAATTCTATATATATACGCACACACACATATATATGTGCATGCACCACCTAAATTTAGTATGTTCATTGATTGAAAAGTTGGTTAGAAGACAAGTTTACAGTTCTGTCTTATGTGTGTGTGTGAGAGAGAGAGAGAGAATGCACAAAAAGATCCATAAAAACATTATGTGTGTGTGTGTGTGAGAGAGAAAGAGAGAATGCACAAAAAGATCCATAAAACATGACTCTTTTCTTATACATACAGATGCACCTGCATGCACATACGTTTTTGCTACTTCATATACATATTTTCGTAGAATTGCATATATATATATGTATACATACATATAAAACGTACATATAAAATAGATATAAGCATGAAGTAATCATAGGCAAATTTATAAAAGTCTGTTTCATTCATAGAAAACTTCGGTTGCTTTTCAAATTCAACCTACTAGAAGCCAATGACACAATCAACTCTTAGATTTTCCATGCATTGGGATGCAAGGTGAAATATATGTTCTTCTACTGCAGAAATCTAGACTACTACGCGACAAGATGGCACTTCCAGGTTTTAGCTTTTTTATAACCTGCATACACACAAAGCAGAGCATTTGAACGTGGCGCTGTAGATAGTCCATTATTTTGCAAACTGTAGCGATGCGTTAGCAATTATATTTCGGTAGACGATAGATTGTACAGTGTGAAATGCTCCCAAAATACGCTTTTGATCTTCATTCTACTAACAAAGTAGTACTAGAAGACCCCTGCAATCACTGCCATGCATGATCGTTGATACTGCATGAAAGACCATGGTACCTCCAGTCCTGCAAAGGAACGCCATTTCTCAGTGATTTTGTTATCATAACCAGTAGAAAGATATTCAGAATTCTAGCCAGCGGTGCAAGATCGACACTATACAAAATATTTTCCATTCATTCAGGGTGAAGAATCTCAAGAATGTTTATATGGGCCGTTAGCCTTCACGTAAAGCTCTAGTTATTAAAAACAAAAAGAATATCAGTATTCTTCCTATAAGCCCACCATAGTTTTGGATGATCCCCTAAGTGAAATTCGTCCAACGTATATCCTCGGCAAACCGATGAGAAGATTACTGTTCACATTTAGCTTCTGTTGCAACCGCATTAGAATAAGGTGCAGATGGCATGGACACATCTTGACTCATGATATCGAGGATCCTCGGTTATAGTCCGATCATGATGAGTAACACAATAGTGATACTGCATAAGAAGAAGGTGCAGATGGCGGCATTGGCACATCTTGACTCATGGTGTTCACATTTAGCTTTTGTTGTAACTGCATTAGAATAAGGTGCAGATGGCATGGACACATCTTGACTCATGATATCGATGATCCTCGGTTATAGTCCGATCATGATGAGTAACACAATAGTGCTTGATTTTCCAAATAAGTGAGCTTTCGGAATGCAGGCCAACGGACCTCTGGGAAAGAATTACTTGGCTGTTGGGTAGCTGTTGAGCCTTTGAGACGTTGTTTGTTCTTGCTTTGTGGAAAATAGATGATCTCTCAAGTATTATACCCCCATTCATCATGTAATGGTCAACTCAATCTTCAACAAAGATTATGCCAAAGACTGAATTTCCATTGAATACATGGTAGGAACGGTTAAAAGAAATCGTGAAGATTCATTGATGAACCTTTTAGACTTGGACCTAGGTAGGTATGCTCACGTATGTTTGGAATCATTTCTGATTATCACACTCAGTTTACAATATTTCTTGAAATAAGAATTGTTTTTTGTTGAAAAGACATTTTGGCTTGAGAGTGGCACTTACTAGATGAGTATGCATCTTATCTGTGATAGCTTAAGACAAACCTTTGACAAGTTAATTTCAGAAAGAAAGTGTCATAAAATAGTGAACTCCTAAGCCGCTTAATTTCAAAAAGAGAACGTCCAATGTGCAGTTCGGATCTCTTCTTTCACCGTTTTGAAATCTCTAAGAGATATAAAGTTGTCCTAAACAGCGAGTCAATTTGGATCTCTTATCTCAGGACTTTAAATTTCTAAGAAATACAAGATTTTCCTAATCAGTTATGCAACCCCCAAAATCAGCAAAGTAAAGCAAGAAACACTTGTCTTGTAAACTGTAAGAAAGCTGCAAAGAAGACGCCGAAAGATAGAGGAATACCTTTCAACGCCCATGGCCAGTTCTGGCATGGTCTCTTCGTATATCGAACTCTCGATATCCATTATCCTCTTTCCACACCTGCAGATAAAAAACGAGAAGCTGGATCCAGTTGGATAGATAGAACTGTAGTGAATGAATCGACTTTGAGAGTGACCATCTCTGCGAATAAATGCAAAAAGGCGCTAAAGTTGGGGCATCCATGCCGCTTGACTGATGCTCCCGTCCCTAACACCAGGTGTACTACATGCAGTCACCAAAGAATCACAGCTTTTCTTAAGATAATTCATCCATGGATATAACGGGCGTATCAGATCTTTACAGAATCGACACGTACATATCAGGACTTCACTCGATTTCCTGAGCAGTAGGAGCTCGCAACTTGCGAAATGTAATAATTCGTCATGGCGAAATGTAGAAAGTATATTCTACTTATGTGGACATGCAAAGAAGGACACAAGTCGACATACAGCTAGCATCGTCGTCGTTTGCAAGGGGAAAAAATTCGCAGCTTCGACCATGGATTATGTCTACAGTGCCTAGCAGGAAGGATGAAGATCATCGCATAGGACATTTAAAGAATGCATCCTTGACATAGGAGCTGGATTTCACTACGTCCGGAGCTCGCCGCCTGTAACAGCTAACAACTCGTTTCCCTTAGCGACTACGGGCAGATAAAGAAGCTCCAAATTTTGCATACGCACAAAGGAATACATCTGCACATGGACGCTCACAAAGGGGATGGATTTCGGAGACCGAACTGCGTGAATGCTTTTGCCGCGCCTCGCAGGGAAGGAAAAGTCATAATTTAGGACACATATATGTACGCATTCAACAAAGACGTCGTCATTAGTAACGCAAGAATGAAGTCCACCACCTCTAGCGCATGGACAGTTTTGCAGTGCCTTCATTTAAGAAGTCAGACATAACATACGCTATGACACTCTTAAGAACACACGTCATGGAAACAAAACACATACCTGCACCCGCTGCCGCAGGAGCAAGACGAACCACAGCTGCAGTTTGCGTTTCCACAGCTAGACATATTGATGAAAGCGATAACAGTACTGTATGCGCAAGGGATTAATGGAGAGGCCAACAGCTGCACATAAGTTCTCCTCGCCTCGACGAGCACATTTATAATCTCTCGCTGCTTGCCAGATCCATGAAGTGCAACTGTTGTAGTACAAAGAAATCCCTGCAGTACAGACTTTTGTTTTTAGTACAAGATTTTCCTTCAATCGGAGAATTCTGTTTGGAAATGGGATGGATCGGAAGAGCATATCTCTGAGTATTGACCCCACAAGAAAGATAAGAACACAGAAGAAAGATGCGACCGTCGCTAACTCTAGGCCCTCTACATATCACAGTCACAGACATGATACCATAGTGCATGCCGAATTGCCAATTCATAGAGTCTTCTGAATACGTATAAGGAAGGCACTTTCTGAGAGAGCTGGTGGGGTACTGCGTCGTACCTTAACCAAAATCTGAACGCACTCTTCCAAAGCTGAATGCCGATGATTGAGCCTGTAATCAATAATTACACATAAGTAGCACACACATTCACGTTTCGTCCGCGCGTCGATGAGAAAAAGCTTTTTGTTTTTGTTTTCTTTTTTGGCATTCCAGATCGACTAAAACAGCATCATTCGAGACTAAGGTAGTTTCTGGAATGCAGATAAGTCTCCACAATGGCCCAAAAGTGTTTGGCATGGGAGCATTCAAAGAATAAGTGGTTAACGTCTTCCACCTCGCCACAGAATGTACAAAGCCCTCCATTATTCTGAAATTTTCTTCCACCTTGCCACAGAATGTACAAAGCCCTCCATTATTCTGAAATTTTCTGACTCTGGGACCAATCCACAGACCATTATGGATCATGAGCCACTATAAGTAGGAGTGTTTAATCTGATCTGGGAAGGCCCACAGAGCTTTAAACCTGTAGGACCACTGATGGGGAGACCAGTTGCAAGACCACCTTTTGTTGAGTTTGGCAACAAGATGAGAAATATTCCCCTTAGTCTTCTTGAATTTTATGTAGATGTGCTTAGCCACCTCAGCAAGACTCGCTTTAGAGATGAGACCACTGGCCAGCTTGCCTTCCAACAACATTTTACGGCCTTTCAGTACCTGCACACAAGCAACAGATAAATCAGTCCTATTCTGGAGCTCTTGATCAGGGATAACTTCCCCATTACTCATAAGGTCACTCCAAGCAATGAGACCAGCTTTATGGCATTTGTGCTCTTTGATAGAAAGCTCCTCTTTCTTGCAATGAGCTGCCATACCAAACCAGATGGATTCCTGCAAAAATAACTTGGAGGAAAATATCTCCCACAGTTTACTGAAAGAACACTTTTTAGCTTTGAACCACGCCTTCCAAAATCTGCAAACAATCAGGCTACCAACAGGAGTAATAGTAATGGGGGAAGCAATGATGTCCCACATATTAATTCTCCTCCAAGCTTTACAATTAGAAATGTAGAACTTGGATAAATTTCTCTCCAACAAAACAGCCCATATGTCAGTAGAAGTAGTGCTTCTTAAAACCCACTTGGCAGCAAGGTTATCTGCCATTTTAGTAGGGCAAAAAATACACAGACCCCCTTGGGATTTAGGTAGACAGCAAGTTTCCCAAGAAACCTTAGCCACTTTTTGGAACAGAGCATTTCCTCCCCAAAGGAACCTTCTGGCCAGAGATATAGCTTGTTGAACCTGTTTTTTGGAAGGAGACCAGCAAGCTAAGAAGTAAACCAATTTAGGCAGAACATAGTGATTAAGGATGAAACATCTATGGGGCAGGGAGTTGTGAGAGTCATACCAATAAAACAAATTTTTTTTGAATTTTTCTAGAACCCAATCCCACCTTTGAGTCATAGAGATGTTGAACCCCATCGGGATACCAAGCAGTCTGAAGACTTCACCTTCCTTAATAACATCACACCCAAGTTGGATAATGCTGTCAGGTATGACATTAGAGGAGGACTTAAATCCACTTTTGCTGTGATTCACTTTAGAGCCACTAGCAGTACAAACTTAAGGTTGAACATCAGAGAATTTCCACCCACTTTTAACTCCTAAAGACAAATTATATCAGGCTTCTTAGGAAGGTTGAGCAACCAATTGTTGAACACTTTGGCTCTAGTCGGATCTGTGATACCTTTTATGTTGCAAGAGCAAATGAAGATGCTAGACATAGAAAACAAAAATCAGAAAGAGAAAGATTACTTCCTGCTGCTTTTAGTGGGCTTGAGCACTGCCAAGGAAGACCTATGGACTTCCTTTCTTTTAGATTTAGGATTTAAAGCAGCTTTTTTGGAGACATCCGGTTCTTGAGACATTGGAACTATCTCATCAGCATCCATGTCTTCCTCCATGTTGTCAAGTTTCTCTTGATCCAAAAGGTTAATTTCTTGGGAAACCACTTGTACTTGAGAATCCAGGAGAGAGGGAATCTGCACAGAAGGAGCATCCTGTCTAATTCCATTACTATTAACATTATCATTTAGGGACGCAATAACCTTGTTTTTTTCCCCCACTACTTTCCAGCCCTGGACCAGGGGGCTATTAGAGTAGGCAGCCACATTCTCCTTATTAAAATCTGCACAACCATTAGGAACATCAGTGGCACAATCCATAATTTCTTTGTCTAATGCTTGATCGACTTTATCGTCGAAGGGATTAGAGATGTCATCCAAAAGGATATTAAACAAGTTGTCAGACTTAAAGGGCTTCCTTTTAGGTTTATTAACATTTTTTTTCTGCATTGGGTTGTGATTACCCACCGCTGCTGGAACTGCAAGTTTATCATGAGAATCTTCTTGGCCTTCAGTTTTTGGGATGAGAGGGCATTCCTTAATAAGATGCCCTTGCTTGTAGCAGTTATAGCAAGCATTGGGCAAATTTCTATACATGACTTTTTGCACATGCAGCTTCCGACCCCATGTATCTTTTATGGTAATGTGGGTTTTGATAGCTTGGGAAACATCAACCTCTATAAGTATTTGCGGATCCCACTTAGGATTAATCATATTATTTCTATTCCTTTGACCAAGAACACGTCCCAATTTTTTCCCTAGTTTCTCTACCCACGGGTAAAATTCCAGGAGAAGGTTTGGGAATTCAACCCAGACCGGGATTTTAGTGGGTTTGGGACCCTTTGTGTCAAAACCAATATGCCATTTAAACAGAGAGATAGGGATATTACGAATTAGCCATTGACCTTCCATCAGAATGTGCAGAGCATTGTTGGCGTCCTCAAAAAAGAAAAGCAGGTAATTATTCGGACAGTACTGCACATGTTTAACCAAAGCTCCCCTTGATTCCCAATTATTCTTTAACCAAGCCCTTAATATTTCTTGTGGTGGTCTCGGCCCATGACATAACCCTATGATGACCCTATTACTAAGATGTTCGTGCCAATTATCCAACGAAAGTCTGTCAATCACAAGAGTTTCTTCTTCCCTATCACTTTCTTCACCATCAACACAGAGCACGTGCGGGTTATCATCATCCTCATTGTATCTAGCCTCTGGCGTCGTAGGTACTTGAGAAGAACTAGGTAAAACATTAATACGAAAAACATCACCTGGATATCCAGCTACATGTCGAGCAGTATCAGCGTAGGATCTCGGAACCGACTGAGCGTATTCGCTTGCAGCTTCTTCCATAGAGATGGGCGGACTAGAATTCATCAGCTTACTCGTCGTTCCAACAGATTGGTTTGGAGCAGAAGCGACACCACCACCTCGTACCATACCAGCGTGGAGCATCTTCCCGAGATCATCTTTAACAGTGACATTGTCATAGTCCATTAGCCCATTGCGCAAAGCTTCGAACAGAGCCATGGAGAATAAGCACAGAGCTCCACATGCAATAGAACGAAGATTACGACCACCACATGCTAGAGAGATGACTCTCCACCCAACCAAATGCCTCTATATATAGCTCTCTCCAGGGGACTACCTTCTTGGGCAAGTGGATACTAACCAGCCAAGTGTCAGCCATGTAACTACATGTGCGCCAAGTGTCCAGTGGATGCTTCTAGAAGGTTCTAGAGCTCTTTGGGCAAAATACTCTTCCCATGTACCTCATGGGGATTGAACCCAAGACCTCGTCCTTCACATCCTTGAGACTTAACCACTAAGCTAAGTGGTTCACTTGTTCACAAGAGCACAAGACCTCCTAGTAAGTCTAAACTCGAGATCTTTGGTCATACACACGGATGACCAAACGGTGTCCGATTTCAGATCTGTCTGAACCGGCCAGACCCTTGGATCATAGACTTACTTTATTACATTCTTCCCCCCTTGGAAAAGATTTTCGTCCTCAAAAATAGAGCTATATACATACTGTAGGCAACCCCCGAGCCTCATGTTCTAAAACTGGAAGAACATGGTCATGTTCTAGAACTGGAAGAACATGTCTCATCTCTGTGGTGGCATCCCTGCCCAAATGATTCAAAACACTATCCAGGTTTGCACTTTGATAAACGGGACAAAGTACAAACTAGTGAAGAATAATAAGGGTGGATCTAATGACATCCCTGGCTAATTCATAGTTTCTGGATGTGCGATCTAGGCACAAACATGTGAATTAGGTGGATTCAAATTACTAGTCCATTTCTAGGCATAACTGGTGCATGGGCTTAGTAATGAAGGTGGGATTCTTTATCCCTCGCAAGACTTTGAGAATTCTTGATTCACTTGAATTTGTTTTGGAGAACTTGAAGTGTGGTTGTCCCATACATCTAACTTTAGATGTCTGTTCAATGGTTTACTTTTATCTAACAGTTACTTGATTTTTTCACCCGACTAGAGGACTACTTTGTCCCAATGAGTTGAAAAAATCCCATGTAAACTGTAGGAGAAAGTTTACCATTTCGGTGGAATCAACCATACTAACTTCACCAATTCAAATTCAAAATGAAAATTGTCCAACTTAGGACACTTTTCTCAAAGACTTTTTAACTGAAAGTTCTTGGGAATTGTCAATCTGATGAGCAATTCCTAACTTCTCTATTCTAGAGTATACTGGACTCTAGGAAATCTTTTATGCTATAACTTGAAGCAAAATCAAATGAATAAGTCTACTTAGACTTATCATCTTTTGAAGATTGAAAAGGTTCTTGTACATAACATCTATCTAGGATGTTCAAGTTAGTTATCTATTTCTAACCGGCTATCCCTGGTCTTTTGCAAAAGGAATCAGATACCATATCTGAGTCAAATTCCAAAAGATTTGGAAAGCGGAAAGAGATAACTAAGACTTTGTACAACCAATTCAAACTTCGAATATACATAAACTTGCTATGAGTCAAAGACTAGATGACTCAGGACTTTTTACTTTTCAAAGATCTATTTCAACAAGATATTGAAGCATTGTCTTTATCTTTCAGAGAAATAAGCTGGATTCTCAGAAAGATACAAAGAAAATCAAAAACATCATCCAACCACAAGATACTAGTGTGGTAACCAACATCAGTGTGTCGACCCACTGAGGTTCTATCGATGAGTTTAGTTTTCAAATAATGCTTCACTTGAGACTAAGTTCATGTCACATTCAGTCTTTTTGACTCCTAATCGTGAATGCAATTCTTGTGCATTTCTTTGAGTCTAAAAGAGTGAATTTATCAAGTTACACTAGGAACTTGATACTTGACTTAGTCAATTGAATCTTTAGTTGAAAAGATCAACTCAAAGTAAAAGTCCAACTTCTTTCAGAAAATTTATCAAATATTTCTGATCAATAACACTTAAACTTGAAGTGTTCTATGAAGATCTTGGAAGTTACTTACTTGATATCTTCAGTTTCCTTGATCTTGAAGTTACCTTGAAGTATCGTAAGATACTACTTTCATCCTTTACGAATTAAACTTTTCCTTGAAGTCTTAATTCCCTTGAGGATGAAACCTAACTTCAAAATCCAAACTAGGACTAAAAGATAATCATCATCCCACGGTCCGATGTCCCATTCCATCTTTCCTACATCAATCTGAGTATAAAATCTGGTGTCCCATATCACCCTATTTTATATTCACATTAATGTGTGGGTGATTCTTATCCTAAAGTCTAAACATCTCTTGATAGAGTACCTTATTTCTTCAATTCCTTTACAAGAATTGGAAGTTTCAGGCATTACCTCTAACTAGATTTTCCTAGGTTTTGATTCCTTCGCATGATCACCTCAGAATCATGTGCTTTGCCTTGGAAACTTGAAAACCTCTTTGACAGAATATCAATTCTTCTTTACTGGGGCTTTCAAATGAAAACCAATCAGAATTCCAAGTACTTGAATTTTCTTGAATTCAAGTTCAATTGGTTTACCCTTGACCAATTTTGTAGTGACAAGAGCTTTTGACTTCTTGTCTTTAGATTCCTTTCTTTACTGTTGCTTTAGGTACCTACCCCGGGGACTTTATTTAGGAATCTCTTTACTGCTTAAGTCTTAAGCATCCGCTCATGCTTTCTGGATTTGTACCAAAATCCCTTTAAGGATAGGTAAACACTTATGTTTTACCTTCCACAGACTTAATTACCATTTTCACGGTTGCAGACTACATTCTTGGAATTTCTTTACTCTGTTCAGACTTACTCTTTTTCACAGTTTTCCATCGAATAAATGGAACCTGAGTGAATAATTCCCAAAAGGAATTTTATTGCCAATACTTGGGCAATCTACAAAGTAGTTCTAATCGCACATTACTTGGACAATCATGGCCAAGTTTGATCAAGTCTGGTTGATCTTGCGATAAAAATAAAGACTTATAGTCTTTATCTTTAAGATCTCTTAAACTATCTTTAAGCTTCTTTGCTTACCTGCAGGATTTTTAGAGATCTTTCTCAAGTCCAAGCATACACTTATGCCTCTCAGATTCCAAAGCTAAGAATCTTTGATATACCTTTAGGTTATATCACAAATAGGACTTGAAATACCACTTCTAGTGGTTTGGGACGTGTAGGGAACTACTTATAGTATGAAGAATTTCATTCTCAAAACTTGAAAGAATGCCATTTCTTCAAAGACTTGAGATTCCTTCTAGGGAATCAAATAACTTGAGCAAATGATTCATCTTGGAATCTTTTGCAAAAAGAACATTTAAAAGAAATTCTTTCAAATGATATCCAAAAATTTACTGATTCAATTGTATTTATTTCCTGAGTATCAAACTAGAGACGAAATATCACATTTGCCAGTATGAAAGTTTAAGTTGACTTTTCGTTTATGTGATATCGACTTCTATTCTTGAGTTTGATACAAGACTATTATTATTGGTCAATCTTCAGATGTTACTAGAGTCCTTTAAACATATTTCACTAATCAAATTTATGTTTAGAGTCCAAGCATCTATTGATGATTGATCCAATAGTAATGCAACTATGAGCACTTTGAACTTTATAACTTGTTTAGGAGAAGTTCATGGATTTAAGATCCATTTCTTGGAACTTTCTACTCCTAAATGAAAAGTTCATACTTGCTTCAAGTCTTTAGGAACTTATATTATTTCCTAAAGATTGCTTAGCTAGTTGCATCATTTACTAGAGATGCAATTTATAGAACCTAACATCCTTTTATTGATATCAAGGATCAATTGATGTTGAGGTTTAACCTTTGATTTTCATCACTCCTTGAGATGAAATCAAATAAAAATTTATAAAAGCTTGATACCTTTATATCTTGGCAAAATATTTATATCCTAAAGAGATTTTGCCTTATCATTCCTTGGACCTATCATATAATATGAATTTATATGTATTTTGGGAAGAGTTCATGAATCAATTAAGATCCTCTACTTGGAACATCTACCTTCCCAAAAATAAATTCATCTTAAACATGGTAGGAGAATGATCTCACATGAAGTAGAAGGCTTGACTATTTCATATCTCTATTCCAAAAAGTTACTTACCGAGGTTTCATCATGAGATACAAATCTTGAAACCACAAGAAACTTCTTTAAAACTTTCGAAATCTTCTGAATAGAAGAGTGCTCATGGAACTTTGGAAATATAGTTCTCATCCAACCTTGGGATGCTTGAGAAGTTACATAAAATATATAACTAATCAAGTAAAGCTTATCCGCATGACTTTCTAAGTACATCCAGGACTTAGAGTCATCATACATCATAAAAGAGTTTGCAAGTAATTAAATTTTCTTGGTTATCAAGAAAATTTATTACTTAACTTTCTCCTAGTGCTTACTTATACCTAGCAAGACATCTATCATACTTAATTGTCATTAAGTATTTATCTTTGATAGTAGAATATCGACTTGGGAAGAAATCGACTAATTACTTGAGTTGCAACGTAGAACTAGTATGTCTTTGCAACTAACTAGTCCTTGGTCTTCCCTAATGTCAAACTGCGAGCTTTATAAAGTAAGCTAAATACTAAGAGAGTACATTTTCATATCTACTTGCAAACAGCATTCCATTCTTCCATGCAAATGCATGTATCTACATGCAAAAGCATGTGTTCACATGCGTATGCATGCATGTTCTTTGCATGCTCAAAAAATAATACAATAGTCATGCATGAACTTGATGCACGATTTTTTTCTTGTACTAAGAATGTATATCATGCAATCCTTATGCATGTATATCCTTTCCTTTGTCCTAATGCACTATGATATAAAAACATACCCTTGAAGTGCAATAGAAAACTTTACTCAATGGAAAGGAAATCTATATTTAAACTACCAAAATACATTCTTTGATGCACAAGGATCTTTTTGAAATCAAGTCTTTCCTTAATGCAAACTAATGCTTGAAATAAGAAATGGATTAATTCATTATTCTAATCTAGACTTAATCAATTGAAATCTTGGCTATTTCAATGTGCATCTATGATTAAGTGTAGAATAATGAAAACAAGATAAATCAAGCATTAAGGCCAAGCAGAAACTGGAAAATACTTAGCTTTGATCAAAGCTTCGTCCATCCCTTGATCCTTTGGAAGAGTGATTCATCCTCTTGATCCTTGCGAGGAGCTATTCACCATTCTTGAAGCTTCCTCATCAAGAAATAGTCTTGGATGACTTGGTCCGTCGAGATCGACTAACTTAGACCTCCGGATCTTCACTCCACAGCTCCAATTCTGTTGAACTTTGCTGGAACTTTTAGTTTTCTGCAGCTTGGACCACCACAGATCTTTACTTCAGTGGATAAGGCTCTGTAGTTCACTGCAAGGTCGCGGGATTGATTCCCGGCGCCCACCTGATGAATTGGAACTTTTGGACAGCGTCTACTTCAGCACTGAAAGAGTATAGACAGGTGCTATTGCTTCGCTTTCTATGCCACGAACACGAATTTGCGCTGTGGTTAAGAGAGCGTCCTCGGACGGGGAGGTACAGTGTTCAAATCCGCGATCACAATGGAGATGAACTACTTTTTAGCTCCCGTTTGAGTGCTTCTGCTTCAGCGCATACTGTCCATCTCTAGATACGTTCTCCACGATGCTTGCGTGAACGTCTGGACCTTGTGGATAGGCGGAATCACTGAGAATCAGAGATTCTGGGTTCGATCACGCTCGGCCACACAGTAGAAATAATCATTATCTTTTGCTCCTGCCTTCTCCAGCGCTAATAAAGCAGTCATAGTATAGTCTACAAATGTAGACCAACAGAAACTCTGAGCGCCTTGGGTACTTCGAAGAGTTCCCAAGCTTGCCGCCTGGGTTCGAATCCCTGACGGAGCAACGTGAGGAGTATAATTTGGTTCCCTTTTTTGCTCCTTACCGTAGTCTTCTTCAGGGCACGCAACGAATAATATAAGTTGTGGAACGGTTTTTTGCGAACGCCGGCTTGGCTTCGTGGATAGGCCAGAACTCTCCAAGTAAGAGGTTCTGAGTTCGATTCCGTTGCGGGCTGACGGCAAATACAATTGCTAGCCTTTTGCTACTCAAGGCCATCGACTGCTAAGATAACTTCGGGTCGTTATTGAAGACAGCCGCGTGTAGAGATTCGAAAGAGATCAAGACATCCACGAGCAAAAATGATGAGCAAGATGATGGTGAGCCTATCAAGGTCTCCATGGAAGCTCAACCTTGAGCTCTGATACCAATGCAATAGAACGAAGATTACGACCACCACATGCTAGAGAGATGACTCTCCACCCAACCAAATGCCTCTATATATAGCTCTCTCCAGGGGACTACCTTCTTGGGCAAGTGGATACTAACCAGCAAAGTGTCAGCCATGTAACTACATGTGCACCAAGTGTCCAGTGGATGCTTCTAGAAGGTTCTAGAGCTCTTTGGGCAAAATACTCTTCCCATGTACCTCATGGGGATTGAACCCAAGACCTCGTCCTTCACATCCTTGAGACTTAACCACTAAGCTAAGTGGTTCACTTGTTCACAAGAGCACAAGACCTCCTAGTAAGTCTAAACTCGAGATCTTTGGTCATACACACGGATGACCAAACGGTGTCCGATTTCAGATCTGTCTGAACCGGCCAGACCCTTGGATCATAGACTTACTTTATTACACCACACTACACTGTGTTCCCTCCAGTCGGGAGGGCGGGAGAAGGATGCAGGTCCCCCTCGCTACGAGGGGGAGAGGGAACAGTAACGAGGACGATAACCCTCCCCACCAGGGGGAGAGGGTAAAGAGCCACTACCTGTGACCCAAAACCCTAGGCATGCACATTCAACTCTGGGTACGCCCTACGATGCAAATCCAGGACTCTCTATCTGAAATCAACATCTTGAATCATCATGCTCGTGGCTTCGCTTTCTGATTCCAGCCAGGCCAAACAGACAATAGTTTTCCTCATTGGATGCTGCAAAAACATGGACATCCTGTTATGGAACATTTGGAGAGGATATATCTTGTGGCACATTTGGTGCAGCAGGAATAATAGAGTGTTTGGCAAAGGAAATAGAAATTTCCTCATTTCTCTTCCTAGAAATTTGAAAAAAGCATCTGATAAATGCATACAATGTATTAAGGCTGTCCCTGATTATCAGGAAAGCTATTGTAATATGATAAAGGACTGTAAACCCTGTAAATGGAGAAGTACCCTATCCTCCTTACACTCTGCCTAGAGGCTTGATATGGCTTCCTTTTTGTAATGCTGCTGCTAGTGGCTCTTGCCCCTTGCACAGTTTGTATTGCCCTTGACTAATCTAATTTTCCTGCTTTCTTTCAAAAATAAAAAAACCAGCATCATTCCTCAAAAGGTTTTTTTTTTTTTGAGAGAGTACATTGAACTGAAAACAATGATTGACATCCAGCGGGCGTGGTGTAGCGGATGTGCATTGTATTTCTAGGCAAATGGCCAGGGTTCAAGTCCTGGCTAGGATTGGATGCTTCAGAGTTCTCCAAGATGGGTGCCTCTACTCGGGTGTGTGTCTTTCCAATTCATTGTACTCTCAAAAAAAAAAAACCAATGATTGATAATTAAAGAAGATTAAAATTCCTTAACGCTATAAGAATTAGTTTTTCTTTAGTTGGAGGAGGCTCAATGTAGGAAAATCAAGTCCACTATGTCTACTAGAGATCAATATTTTTTCTTGCTAGTTAGAAAAGCAAAGATAAAAATGATTTCTCCTCTACTAAGCAAGAACATTTATAAATGTTCCACAATCAAAGAAGGAAGAGAAGGATGAGAACAAAGGACATGAGTAGATTTCTTTGTCATGTATTGTAAGGAAAATGATCATGTTATAAAAGAACTATCATATTTTATTTTATTTTTACTAAGAAGACAAAGAAGAACGAAGCATGAATGAGTATTTTAGATGCTTCTAATTCTTCAATGGATTGTGCTAACCTTGAATGGAATGAAGAATGGGTGTTTATTCCAAAATGTAATAAAAACCCATCACCTCCTAGCCATTTTATGCTTAATATGGACTTAAAATCTAGATATGATAGTACTTTGTCAGCGATGGAATCAACCATATCAAATCTCAATGCAATTGTTTCACCTCAGTTAGGGATACCCCTATTGAAAACTTGATAATATGACACCAAGTGCTCATTGACATCAAGTGAGATAGATGAATTGAAACTATGAATCCATGTACCTTGACTACTCATTGGGTATACGAAGACATAGCCGCATACAATGAAATCTTTACATGCAAAACACACACACTTTAATCTAGTAAACATGTAACAAAAAATAAAGGAGAATGGTCCGAGTATGTACATATGGGTATGAGATACCCAAAACTATGCCAAATTCCTAAGAAAAAGTATTAAGGAGAGAAATATATAAGAAGACGAAAGAACATATTTCATGAAGAGTCCCTTTTTTCATGATCCATTGTCCGCTTTAACCTAAAAATAGCCATAAACACTTAAAAACTAGCCAAAAATGATGTCCGAGTTTTTTGAAATCCTAGAAGATTATGTACATGGTTCTTATATTGAAGGACTTTTTGGAATTTACAAAGAATCCTTTTCCTCTCAAAATTACAGATTCAAGGCATTTTTAATTCATCTTACATGAAAATCTCTAAAATCTTACAATTAAGGCAAAATCATATGAAATTGTCAATCTTGCTCGACTTATTATAAGGCCTCTCAGCTAGAGCAGACACTTTCTTTTTGGCTGTCGAGACTTTCTTGATCATGTGCACTTGCTTAACCTCTTTTTGATGTTGTGCACTACTCAAAACAGAAGCACCAAATGAAGAGTGTCGACCATCTTAGTCCATGAGGACCTCTAGCCCTAGGAGCCTATGCCCCTATGAACATCCTCATTAACTAGAGCCATCTCTATGGCGTATGCTAAAGAGTGACACCTCTCCTTTCTAACTAAGGGTTGACCTATTTCTTTACACCCAAGAAAAACTTGTGGACTTGGAGAAAATTTGGAATGGGTTCTTGTACTTTAAGAAGTACCTATCTATCTTAGTGAGCTTATTCTTCGCCATTTTGGTTTTTTTACTAATAAAAACCAAGTCTCAAGTGTGTGAAGAGGTGATGGGAAGATTCTAGAGATGAGATGGTTCTACAACAAACCTGCTCTACACCAATCAAGTTGACTCCAAGAATGCTTAGCAGAATTCTTTGGCTTCCCAAAAATTTATAAGAAACCATCAAGTCCTTGAGACCTCGTTTCCAAATGTCTGCATCAAAATAGATAATGTCTACTTTGCAAGTAGTGAGAAAAACCTTCTATTTTGGAATGAGAAGGTCTCTATCTTATGCTTAGAGCTCACAACCTAGTATGAATTGACCAGATATCTTTTAATGCATATATCTAACTGAAGTGTATAGCTAATTAAAGCAAGTTATCTGATGAATCTAGTTGCACTATACAATGAGAAATGAATTTAAAAATCTTGGGGGATCACCTTGAATTTTTAGGAACAAGAAGATGTGTAGATGTAGTGAGCATCAGAGCTTCAAATCTCAAGATCTACTAAATGAATGATGATGAAACTTGCTTTCTAGATGCTAGACCTTTCTATCTAACTAACCCAACTAAAAGTATAGAAAATGACTAGTTAGACACAAAGAAATAGGCAAAGCAAGCTCACTCTGTACATCAATGTACTACAACAACATGTAGAGAGGAACTTACTCGATGCAATGACTCAAAATGTATATTGTATTGCGCATATGATACATGGGAAGTGTAGAGGACTACTCCTATATGAAGTGATCATAATGTATGCTCAAGAATGCAGCTCACATTCACTCAACTATGTGTGATTATCTCGTGACCAGAGAGTATTTATACAAGTTTTTGAAATTTTAACTTGATAGATAGCTCACCTAAAAGTGATCCTATATTTAAGGATGGTTTGAGTTTGATTCAAATCAACTAAATTCTTGAAATAGGATCCTTAACATCATGAGATTCTTCTTCTACCTTTAGCTTTTACAAAGGATCGTGGTAACTACAAGATTTACTCTTGGGGTATGCACAAGAATGGGTTCTCATGGTCAAGACTATATGTGATGACTTTATGAGAGTAGTGGATAAGTCAAATGAGAAGCTTTTAGGCAAACAGCTCCCCCCCAAGCCTAAGAATCTTGAGTCTTCAATCCTTCAAGTTTTCTTACAATCCAATCATTAATTTGAATCTATTTAATTTGCTTCCATCGAATGCCTTTGTTATCATATTTGCTCATTGTTGATGCGTTGATACATATGGAAGTTGAATCTCCTTGCTTGTGATCTTTTCCTTGACATATGGATAATATACTTCTATGTGTTTGGTCCTCGCATGATAAATTGGGTTAGCAGAAAGATGTAAAGAACTAATATTATCTCCAAAGGTGTGTGGAGTAGAAGACTTAAGCCCTAAATTAGTGTATAGGGTCCTAATCCACATTTCCTCTTGTGTAGCATTTGCAAGTCCTATATGTGTAGCCTCTATTGATGATAGTGCTACACTTGGTTGCCTCTTGGAAGATGAAGAAATTAATTTTCTGCCTGCAAAGGTGAGATATCTAGAGGTGCTTCTCCTATGATCTTTAGAGTGTGCCCAATTTGCATCAGAAAAGAGTTTGATATCTATATCAGATTTGTAGGGATAGTAAAGAATTCATTGATTGTACCCTTCAAATATTTGAGGACTCTCTTAGCTTCTTCCATATGAGGTTTCCTTGGAGTATGCATGAATTGACTTTATACACCAACTCAGTAAAAAATGTCCACTCTAGTAGCGTGGAATAATTTAAACTTCCAACTAGACATTGATAGCTTGTTATATCTTCAATCAACTCACCTCCATAAGCACTTAGCTTTAGTTCACCTCCATAGGAGTACCTAAAACCTTTGAGTTCTCCATTTTCAATTTTGCAAGCATATCTTTGATGCAATTCCTTTGAGTAAGAAACATACCTCTTCTTGTATACTACTGACAAACCTAAGAAGTATGTAAGCAAACTAAGATAATTGATCTTGAATTCTTCTTTCATTTGGAGCTAAAACCTTCTCGCATTATCTATAATGATTATTTCATCAACATATACACATAGGTTTATGACCTCTCATTTGTTCCTCTAAATAAAGAGGGAAGGATGTGCCTTGCTTACATTGAATCCTTTATCCTGTAAGTAAATGACAAGCTTGTGATTCCAAGCCCTAGGTGCTTTCTTCAATCCATACAAAGCATTCCTCAATCTGCACACATATTCAGGACATGATTGATCTTCAAAACTTAGAGGTTCAGCCATGTATACCTCCTTTGATATCCATCCATTTAGATAAGCATTTTTAACATCCATTTGATAAATCTTCCAATCCTTGGAAGATGCTTGTTAACAAAGAGGACTGGCCTCCCTTCAACAATGAAAGAGAGAGAGAGAGGGGAGGAGAGAAGGAGCGTCGCCATAGCTACGTTCAGCAAATAAATAAAACTACTCATCACGCAATGTAGCTCAGTGATGAGTAGCACCTCCTTTAATGTCAATCCGGGGAGACATGAGGATGGTATGAAGACCACGAGCAAGTGGAAGCACAAGTGCGTGAGTGAGAAGCACACAAGCATGCACACACATACACACACATGCACACACACGGTAAGAACAAAGAGAGTAAGACAATGGAATCTCTTCTATTGCAAGAAAGTTCTCATACAAGCTCAAACTACAACAAGCTAGCGCAAAAATGAGCTCTCTAGCTCTATTTATAGTTTTTTGACTAGCTTTGGCCCTGTCCAGACCTAGTGTCCGGTCTAGTTAAAAATTAGGTTCCAGGGCTTATTTGAGGGCTCAAACGAGATCTAAAAATTATGAAAATTGACAGGCAACTACTTCTAAGGCTCCTCAAGCTCGAGGACTCCTCGGCTTGTACAAAATGGAGCTACAAAAAGGTGAAAATGGTATTTACAGGGGTTTTTAGTGATGAGAATCACTTTAAAATGATATAAGGGTTTTGAAAAAAAATGAAGGGTTGCCTTAGTGCTAGATCTGCATGTCTGTCCGTACTTGCTTCGTCCCGTATATTGTCAACACTCTCCCCCCCCTAGGGTCTGTCGCCTTTGACAGACCTCTGTTCCACAGTTTGATCAATGTACTTCTGCAGGAGGTCGGTTGCCAATTCTTGTTCTTTGATTCTTAAAGCTCTGATCAGGTCTCGTTGCAAAGCCTCCCAATCAACTGTACCAGGCATGTCAGGTTGTGGCATCGTGTAAAGCTCGGAATGCATTGTTTGCTCGCATGCAAAGAGATGGAGTAAATGCGTAGGCCGTGGCGCGAATACCTCTAAATGTGCTTCCCAAAACCCTGTGGTGAACATATCGTCGAATGTTTGCTTGTAGCAGGCAGGGAGATATCTTATGCGTGCATGCCATGCGTAAGCCACTCGTATGCTCGGGGTTGTGCTCATATCATATAGCAGGTCGTAGTTACCATTAATAAACCCGGGAATAGGAGGTTGAATACGGCATACATTGCGAAAAGTTTTGAGTATGACCTGCATCATATCGAAGATCTTGAGCATCATCTGGGCAGCGACATCTGGCATGGGGTGGAGACGTGGTATCCAATGTCTGATGGTTGCCATCATGTATGACACCGTGGGAGTACCGGTTGGGGGAGCGATGGCGGGGTAATTGAGCCATTCTTTACAGTTCGCGTTGTTCTGAACCTTGATTGCAAAAGCTTTCCATGATCTTCGTCTTTGCACTGGCCCAAAACACGGATTGTACTTCAAATGCATGGGGGCATGATCCCATGTTCTAAGCATTTCTGGGTAAGTTTCGAGTAACTTCTGCCTCCAAGTGGGTTGGAATATGGCCCCTTTTTGTGCTGCTTCTGGTATATCTTCTGGTTCAAACTGTGTGGCAAATGTTGGGCATTTGTTGGTGACTCTTTTGATTTCTGCGTTGTAGTCGGCCAACAATACAAAATAGGGCTTGTATTGTAATTCTGAGCTAGTGATAAGGCGTCTAGAGGCAATGTGCCTGAAGTACTTTGAGTGAAGGATGGTGTCCTCAATGGCCTTCATTGCCAGCATCTGAGTGGATATCCGTTCCTGATGAGTTTTCCCCATTTCCTCTACCTGTTTCATCCATGCTGATGGGGGTTCCTCATAGGTATCTTGACCTTCTTCTGTGATGCGTCCTCCTGGAAATGGTTGAGGCTCATAGGTGTCGTCGAATGCTTCCACCACTGGAATAATAACTGCTTCTTCTTCTAACGGTTGCTCTGGTGGGGAAGGAGGTTGCTCGTACTGCATCAACTTCAATTTTAATTCTGCAATCTGTTGCCGTAACTCCAGTACGTCATTGGTCGTTGAATGTTCAGGTTCAGGTGAAGTAGCAGCGTCGGTCATCTCTTTAGGTTCTCGTTGGTGTGGTGTAGACTCTTGGGATCTCTGTAGGTCCTTCAGTTGGTCGGCAAGCTGATCATGTGCTTCTAAAAGATTGGCATAAGTTTCCAAGATCTGTTGTATGCTTTCTAAGGGAACAGCTTGAAATTTAGCCGGGTCTATGGGTGCTCCCGGGGTGTTCTCCATGGCAGCCTCGAGGTTCTCTTGGTTTTGTTGTTGAAGCCGTCTGTTCTCTTCTTGAGCTGCTGCAGGATGTCGTCGTAGCAAGGCCATGTTTCGTTGAAGCCTTGCATTGGGGCCCATTTGATCTCGCAGTTGTTGCTCCATGGCTTTGCTCGCTTCCATATGCCTCGCTTCCAGTTGCGCATTTGCATGTTCGAGGGCGGATATTTCGCTTTGTGACTCCGTATGACTGGACTCCACAGCATTGACACGCTCTTGGAGTGTTGCCGAGAGGGTGCAAAGCTCTTTGTTATTTTCTTCCAATAATTTATATTCCTGCTTAAGCTGAGTGGCAGCTTCGAGCATGGTGTCGAGTGCAAGACTAAATGAGGTGGATGTAGGGGTAAGGATGGAAGATGTAGGGGGTTGGGAAGTGGGAATGGGAAAAGTGGATGTTGTGCCTACAGTGCTTGGAAATGGCGACGTGAGTGAAATGATATGTGGTAATGTTGGGATAACAGTGGTGGTGGGTGATCCTGTGGATGGTGAGATGTCCATGGGATCGGACGTGAGAGTGTGTGATTCGTGCACTATGAATACAGGAATGGTGGGTGGTGTGATAGTGGTGGCAGTGAATGTGGGGGAGTGGGTTTGGGAAAGGGACTTTTTATTATAAGTATCCACCTGTTGGAGTATATTTACAAGGTTTGTCCAGAATGAGGGTTGTGTGACTTGGGTTGAGTGTGAGTCAGTTGCTAGGGGAGTGGCGGATAGGGTTTGGGTGTGAGTGAAGGGAAAAGGATGGGATGAGGTCTGGCTATTGGCAAGTGGTTGTCCAAGGGCGGGGAGATAGGAAGGGTGACCTATTATGGTTTGATTGGTGGCCGGATGACCGGTGTGAGGTTCCAAAATTTGGGTGGAAGTGTGGGACGTGGGTAAAGGGAAGGATGTAAAAACGGAGGTGTGTACAATGGTTTCGTGATGGGTGGATGTCGGTTGTTCAGGAGGAATAGTGGAGAGGGGTTCTGAAAGGTGGAGGGAAGGTGGCTGTGGAGATGGTACGTGTGTAATTACCTCATGTTCGTCGGTGGGACTCGGGCTCGTCATGTGAACATCATCTTCTGAAATTATAGTAGGCAAGGCGGTAGAGGTTTCCATTTGAATCATTTTCCCGCGTCGTGGTCGTGTATCAATCCTTCGTTGATCGTAGACAGGGTTTTCCTGATATACCATTGTCCTCAATGCCTCCCCGATCCCACATGTCTCTGCCAATAAATTCAATGATTCCACAAAGTTGGAGTCAACATTCTCGGCTTGAAGCATCTGGTTCACTAGAGCTCTATTCGCCGCTTCTGTCATCTTATGTCTTCTCTGTACCTGCTTGATTGTCTTGTACAGCCGTCTGAGTTGTGCTGTGTAGGCAGGGGCCTCCTCTTCACTGTCTTCCGGGTCATTTCTGTGTGCGCCTTCCTGCACTTGTGTGTTTTGGTCATGAGGATGTTGTGCCACTCCTTCCCCATGTACTCTGCTCGTCTCGCCCCGTGGCTGTTCTCTTTGGGCAGATGCACCCGGACCCACATTGTCAAGGGAATCTTCACTGTCGGATAGGGGGACCGTCTGCAGGAATCTTTCAAAATCGACATTTGGATCTTCTATGAAGGTGGCCATAGATGCAAACTCTGCATCGGTAGGTAGTGGAGGGGCGGATGGAACGGGTTGTACCACCTCTCTTGATTGAGACTCTTGGAGATGGATCGTGAAAGATGCCACTTGGGTTTCTTCTCTAGTGGAGACTTCGGCGGTGGCTTCTGGAGGGATCAGGACCTGTGAAAGGGATCCACGCATTCTTTTTGCCAGTTGATTCCCTGACTTTCACCCTTTAAACAGCTCCAGGTGTGCATACTTTAGGGCTCGAGCAACTGGCACATCATATGCAAGACATCTGTAGATGATTCTTGTCAGTGCACAACAACCATGTAAAGTGGGCTTCCTCGCCCCCCGCTTGCCAGCCTCATATACTTGATCTAAGATCCATACCGGCATCTTAATGGGCAAGCTTCCGGTCTCTACTAAATACAACCCGTACCATATCTTCTTGTGAGGCTGAGTGAAACAGTCCTGAGCGGGAAATGCGAAGTGCTGGAGGCACATCCGCAGAGGTATGGCGATGTTGGGGGTGAGGGCGCACATTTCTTTGAGCTTCTTGACTCTATTGCTTTTCATTGATTCTGGTATCAAGGGGTCGCGATCTGAAGGCACATGAGTGCCATACATTTGAAGGGCTTCCCTGATTAACGTTACATTTAATTCAAACTTCCTCATCTCCTCCAGATTGGATAAGGAGGGCACCCAGAATGTGCCTGAATGATCTTTATCCCCGGTAGGTTTCAGCGTAGCAATCAAGTAGTAGCACCTGAGGAAGTCAGGTTTAGGTAGAGCTGCACTGAAGTAAGCTTGTAGTCCTGCCTTTTGCCAGATATCCTGAAGTGGAGCTGCATTCTGTAAGGTCTCAAATTCTCTTGAAAAGAATTGGAAGGTCCACCAAACCCCTCCACACTCCATCTTGGACTCCCAGATGTGATCTGCGTCTCCCAAATCTCCTGGCATTTCATTGAACCAATGGGAGTGCCCTTTTACTCTTTCGGTTAGTCCACTGGGTGGATCTGGAATAGGAATCCTTCGCACATTCAAGAATTCTTCCGGCCGAGCTGTTGGTGGAGCTTCCACTGGCATGGCATCCCAATTGATTGGAGCATGGGCACCTGCCTGAGAGCTTGTGCCTGCCGCTGTTGCCATGAGAGTAGGGTGCTTATCTGCTGGAAGAAGAAAGGCACATTAGTGTTGCATAGGAAACAAGACGTAATGGTGTTCCCTTCACAATACTAACATGACAATTCCGGAGGTCAGTGGTTAGTGGTGAAGTGTTTATGATAGGTGTGAGTGGTGATTAAAGATCAGTGTCATCCTAGATGCATACTTTGGTTATGCAATGCGCTCGGAATGCTCCTGTGTTAGTGTGGACTGATTTACAGAATAGGGTCAGGGGGTTTAGTACACAGTTTAATTCTCCACACTTTGATAGAGGAGTCGTAGCTCTTAGAGCTAAAGACAGGTGAAGATTTCTATATGAGCGTGTGATGTATTTGGGACCTTTTGGGTACCCATTTCCAGACATTCCTAGGGTTGATGGGAGTGGGGATAGTGAGAGGTGTAGGTATCTTTTCATTTTCTGAGTTGTTGGCCACGAGTGCTTGTGAAAGTTGCTTCATCCTAGTGCCTGAAGGTGTAATTTGGGCTTGTAAGCAAGCCTTGGGCACCCATATCTGTCTAGCATTAGGGGTGGCCTTCATTGACCGCTTAGGAACCCAAATAGAAGTGGTATGCCTAGGGGTTGTCCTAGGGGGCTTCTTCACTTTGTTCCTTGATGGTGAGGCACGTTTCTTGTCTCCTTGAGAGTCTGCTATTAGAGCTGTGGGTTTTCCATCCTTGCGTATCCAGATCTGCTTCACGCCACGAGATGCTCTATGTTGCACGGGTTGGCGCTCCTGCCTCTTGATCAGCGGCCTCCTTCGTGTAGAGTGATGTTCGTTCTTCTCGTTTAGAATCTTCTTTGGATCAGTTAGGAACTCCTGCTTGGCTCCTGAACCTTCAGTAAGATTGACATTCCTCTGCACCATAGAAGTTTGGACAAGCACAACATTGTTATCTTCATGTGGATTCCTGGAGGGACCAGGAGTTGGTGCCTGTTCTATTGGTTTGAGTGCTTGATTTTCTAATTCAATCGTGAGACGGCTTTGGCCTACCCAAGCCTGGAGAAGTCCACTTCTTAGGTTGAGGTTGACTGCATGATCATAGATCTAGTCTTGGCCTAAGACAAGAGGTTCGGTCAGATCCTCGTCTTCACACACTAGCACTTTTGCTGTCATGAGGACCTCTTGTATGTAGAGGGGAAGATCCACCTCTCCCATACAAGGGGTTTCAACACCTCCTAATCCTATCAGATATGCTTCTAGGGGTTTTACCTCCAATTGCAGCTGCCGGCAATAAGAAAGCTGAACTGCACTTGTGGCTGCTCCTGAATCAATTAATGCTCTCACGCTTGTGCTGCGGTCTCTTTGTCCTATTTCCAGGGTCACAAAAGGTCGTCGGTCCACTATCTTATGGGTACGTCCACCTGCAGTCTCACACATGGCCATGTGATAGCCTGGAGACTCTTGAGTGTCAGTCATAGGCTGATCCCTCCCTTGTCTCCTCAACTTCATTCGTCTGATACGCTCTAAGGCCTCTGCCTGTGCTTCTTCTCGAATTCGTTTTTCCTCCTCTTTACGTTGCTTAGCAGTATTGAGTCGGCTTAGCATTTCCTCCGTGAGGGGTTCCTGATAAAGCTTGACTCTGCATCCGCTAATATAGTTTGGGAGGACATCCCCCTCTAGAGTGGCTAGTTGTACTGCTCCACTCGTGGAGATCCTATTGATGATCATAGGTCCGTAGCCTCTCTTTTCTAGCTTTCTTGCGTGTTGTTTCAATGTGTAGACTAAAACTAGATCTCCTGCTTTCAAGCCCTTATCCTTCACATGGGCATCAAAGTATGCCTTTTGCCGTTTCTTTGCAGCATAAATGCCTGCTGCTGCTCGTAGCCTCGTCTCACCTAAACATTCTAGATCAAAGATCCTAGAGGACAACTCATGTCCATTCCATTCATGCTCTTGTGCTACTCTTAAAGCTGGGATTAGGAAATCTAATGGTAGCACCACATTCTGTCCGAAGACCATCTGAAATGGGGTGGCATTGAGTACCGTTTTGTAGGCAACTCGGTATGCCCAAACAGCATGATGAAGTTGTTTGTCCCAATCAGAGCGTTTATTATTTACAAGTTTTGTCAATACGTTACACAGGATCTTATTCGTGCTCTCGGCTTGTCCGTTAGCTTGTGGGTGATAGGGTGCAGACTTCTTATGTATCACCATGAATTCTTGAAGGAGATTTTCAATGACCTCATTCAAGAAGTGCGTACCTCTATCACTAACCAACTCTATTGGTAACCCATATCTAGTGAACACATTTTCGAATAAGAATTTAGCCGTCGTTTGAGCATCATTCTTCTTCGTGGCTTTTACTTCCACCCACTTTGTAAGGTAATCTGTGGCTACAATAATGTATTCTGCATGGGAGTTTCTAGCTGGGGGGTTGATGGGACCTACAAAGTCTATACCCCACTTTGAAAATGCACGTCCTCCCATCATTGGCCTTAAAGGCATTTCATCTTTTCTTATCGGATATTGGGCACGTTGGCATGTGTCACAACTCTTCACATAAGTATGTGCATCCATATGAAGAGTGGGCCACCAAAGTCCTGAAAATAGAATGGTCTTAATTACCCTGTCAGGCCCAAAGTGTCCACCTGCAGTACCGCTGTGTGCCGCTTCTAAGACTTTCAAATAGTCTGATTCATGAATGCAGAGTCTTAGATAACCATCCTTGCCTCTTTGATATAGGTTGTCTCCTACTAAGGCATAGTCTTGAGCCTCTTGCTCCATGCTCCGTTTTTGTGCAAGACTAGCCTGATTGGGTAATGTTCCCGATCTCATGAACTCGACCAATGGAGCACTCCAATCTGGGATTAATGACACGTGATAAAGAGTGGCATGTTCCACTGGGGTTCTCTTCTGGCACACTGAACAATTGTGAATCCACTCTTGTATTTCTTTGTCCATGCTAGGCCAATACACTCCTAAGCGTTTTAGATTCTGCAATGTTCGTTGTTTAGAGTAGTGATTCCCTAGCAATCCCTCATGGGCTTGTTGCACCCAACTAGTATGTTCATCGTCCTCGACACAACAAGCTAATACGCCCTCGGCATCTTGCTTGTACATACTTCCGGCCAATATTTGATACTTTAGTGATTTTACAATTTCCTCTTTGCTTGTTTTCACATTCTTATTTGCAGGCCCGAAGGTTAGGACTGGTACCAACTTATTTGCCCATTTAGGAACAACTTCTAAATTGAACAGATAAGCATCGGGCAATTCATCAGACACTCCTTGCGGTGGCTCTCCTGAAGTGATGCGAGAAAGATGGTCAGCCCTAAGATGGGTTCTACCTTTCCTGACAACAACTTCAAAGTCGTATTCCATTAGTAAGAGGAACCATCTTACTAAGCGGCCTGTATTGCAAGGTTTATTGACCAAATATAGTAAAGCTTGATGATCAGTGAAAAACTTGAACTTATTGGCCAATAGATAGTGTCTAAACTTCTTCACAGCATATACCATACCTAGGCCTTCCCTCTCTGTTGTGGTATAATTTCGTTCAGCTGTGTTTAATTGCCTACTAGCATATGCTATCGGCAAATCTAGGTTTCCTTCACCTGTGGGTTGTGCTAGCACACATCCGATTGCGTGATTTGAGGCATCTACATGGACATGAAAGGGTTTGCTCCAATCCGGAGTAGTCAATATTGGTGCTGTGCACAAACGTCTCTTCAGCTCGTTGAAGGAAGTCTCGCATTCCTCACTCCACTCAAAATTTGTTAATAACCCATAAAGAGGTTTAGCTATGATGGCATACATGTGGATAAACCTACGGTAATATCCACAATGGCCCATAAAGGCTTGTACCTCTTTAACATTCCTTGGTCTGGGCAATTCTGCTATTGCTCTTACCTTGTCTTCATCTGTTGATATTCCATTCTTAGAAACAATGTGACCTAAGATCTTGCCTTGTCGTACCATAAACACACACTTCTCTGGATTCAGACACACTCGATAATCTCTACACTTGTTGAAGATTTGCCTGAGCTCAGGGATGTGGTAACTTCTCTCTTGGGAATGAGCGCACAAATCATCCACATATACTTCTAAGCTCTTTCGCAAGAACTCTTTGAAGACATGACACATGAGTCTTTGGAATGTTGCAGGTGCATTGGTGAGCCCAAATGGCATCACACGAAATGCAAAGATTCCCCATTCTGTGGCAAAGGCCGTTTTGTGTTGATCTTCGGGGGCAATGGCTACTTGGTTGTAACCTGAAAATCCATCAAGGAAGCTGTAAACTTCCTTGCCTGCAACACGCTCCAATAGATGTTCGGTGATTGGAAGTGGATAACTATCTCGGATCGTAGCGGCATTGACTTTTTTAAGGTTAATGCACACTCGCAATTTCCCATTCTTCTTGGGCACCACTACAATGGGGGACACCCATTCAGTGTGCTCAATCTCATAGATGAATCCGGCTTCAATCAGCCTATCAATTTCCTCTTTTATTTTGGCTGCATAATTGTCATTATATGTGTAGGGCTTTTGTTTGGTGGGCTTGGCATCAGCGGTCATCGGAATCGTATGAGAGCAAATCTCTGGATCTACTCCTTTCAAGTCTCTATAGTGCCATGCGAACACATCCCTATATTCCCTTAATAGAGCTACAAGCTCTGCTTCTTCCTCTGCACTTAGGTCATCTCCTATGGACGTACATCGCTCTTCGTTCCCTTCAATGGTCACTACAATTTTTTTGGTCTTTTCTTTATTATCATATGCTTCTCCTATAATGGCCTCTCTCTTAGGCATTCGTACCAAAATTTTCCGGTCTTCCACTTCATATTTCTTGAAATTTTCTGGTACTTCAAACAATGATTCTTCCTCTTCTTGTCTCGCTGCTTTTCTTTTCTTTTTCTTTTGACCTCCTTCACTTCCTTTCTTTGAACTTATCGTTTTAATACTCGCAAGGGGTTCTTCTTCCTTTTGGGTTAACGCTCCTAGGTCTTCTAAGTAGTGTTCCTCTGAGTCAAAGTATGTATCCATCACAATGGATTCTAGATCATCGTCATCCTCTTCTTCTTCTATGAACTCACTAGGATCACACTCTTCCAACAAGGGCTGACACATGAACACTGAAATATCATAACCCTCCTCATCACAATGAGGTGTCCATTGTTCTTCATTGACTGCAATGTCCATGGTAGCTAAGATTTCTGCCCAACCATGAGGCTCAAATTCCTCATCTGGAAATATCATCGGTGTGTAGGCTGGGTCTTTTATTGGTCTATCTCCTGGGGAAGTTCCTTCTTCTCTCGCTTTTAGGCGCTTTTCCTCTTCCTCAGCGACCTTGCACATCCACAAGTGAGTATCTTCATGCAACCAGGATGGTTCAGGTGAACTTCCAGAATGCACGGAGATAGAATCTTCTTTCGCTTTGTGGATAGGATTCCACTGTAGGGGTGGTACATCTCTGAAGGTGTAATCCTTCAGATTGACCTTGGTGGTGACCCCTAAGTGCTGTAAGTACAAGGAGTTGGTTCCCCAATCCTGTACTATTTGTAATTGTCGTAGGAAAGGTCTTCCTAGGATCATCTCGTAAACATTATTTTTCTCAAAGTCACATATAGCAAATGTATGTTCAAACTCTACACCACAAGTGGTTAGAGTTATCCCTTCAAGCAATCCGAGAGGTCTTTCAAAATGACCATCTGCCATTTGAAGTTTCATTCTCATTGGTCTTAAGGTGGGTTTGCCCCATCGCTTCCACAAGGAAGTGGTCGCAATAGCAACACCAGCACTCGAATCCACAATTGCTTTGGTTGTGTAACCTTGGTAGGTGATCGGAAGGTAAGTGTTACCTTCTTCACCTTCGCTCATGTCTCCTATCTTGTCGAGAGGTATCTCGGGAACTTTTTGCTTAGAGCCTACTTTTGGTATATTGGATTCAAGTTCTAGAACCTGATCCTTCACATGATTCCAGAGCTCCGGTTTTGCCTTGAGCAGCTCCTCTACAGTGAGATGACATTGAACCTTAGTGTTCTTCACAACATCAGTGTTGCTTGGAATCACTGAGTCTTCATTTCTCACCAATATTGTGGGAGCTCTGATCTGGAGAGATTCAGATTCCCATGGGCCTGTGAAATGAGGCAACTCTTGTAAATAATTAGATTCAAAATCTAATCTCTCATCCTCTTGTTGCTCTGTTTGATCTCCATAGATAGACGGAATGTCTTGGGGAAATTGATCATGAAGATCATCAATCTCAGGAATAGGAGGGGTATCACCCTTCTCCTTGGCCCATTTCTCTTCTTGTATTTCCCGCAAGAACTCTTGAGAGTACTGTTGAATAGAAGGAGGTATTCCAGCATCCGTGGAATTAGGAACATAAGCTCCCTTTGGTGGCGAGCTTCCTCTTTCAACAACTGGTTGAGCCTGTGGAGGTAAAGAAACTTGTGATTTGTTTACCAACTGCTCTAATCTTTCTAGTAAGTCTTGGAAATGCAAATCCGGCTTGACAGAGTTTGTCTGATTGAACTTTTGACTAGTCTCAAGTATAGCTTGAGCTTGTTCTACCATTTTCATGCACATTTTCATCCGTTCAATCTCTAAATCTGCTCTAGGGTAACTCTTGTCTAGGTTTGCAGCTGTTGGCCCTTCTTGAAGTCGAGCCTGGTAGGCCTTGAACATCATGTCCAAGCCTTCAGGAGTGGGGTCAGCTAATACTGATCCTACTCGGGGTGGTGGGTGGGTTACGTAGGGTGTATTAGAGGGTGGACGAATGGAGGGTGATGGGGATGGTAGTGGTGGAAGTGTGTGGGAGTGCGGTTGAGATGTGATCTCTATGATTTTTGCCTTGGTTTCTCTCAAGCTTTCTTCAAGTTCGTTTATCTTTTTTGCCCATTGCCTCTTCATTCTTTCACGACTATCCTTCCAGGCTCTAGTCCTCTTTTTGGTTAGGCTCTCTGTTTCACTCACCTCGGGGCTCTTTTCCTGAACAACACCTTGGTGTTGTTGAAGTGCCTGGGCTCTTGTGATCACCTACACAGGTGCAGTGGAAGTCACACTCCCTGTGGAGTCTACAACTAACCCAACAACATTGATAGGAGTGATTTTAGGCATGTTATTAGGGTTCTTTGGGCAATCTCGTAGGAGATGTTCTTTCCCGCAGTCTTGACAGAAACCCTGAATGGTTACTGGTTGAGGTTGTGTCGAGGCAGGTAGTGGGCAATCACGTATAAGGTGATCTCCCTGACATCTGAAGCATGGTCCTCTAGGAATTGGGGGTCGTACCTGCCTAGGTTGAGGTCTAGAGTTGGGGTTTGTGTACATGACATTAGAATACTCAGGTTCCCCACTATTTTCACTTGGGTCCTCATAATAGTATGACTCGTTATGCTCGGGTGACTGCATGTAGTAAGCCTGTGGGCTATCCATATGTGTGGAGTCAAAGCTATGGTCACTTGGATCACTGTCTGATAGCAATGGGGTGACTGGGACTATGGCTCTATTCGGATTTTCTTCAGTAGATGCATATTTCACTGGGATCACATTGGTTGGAGCAGGGGGTTGCTGCACTAGGACTGGTTGAGGTCTCTGCTGCCCTTGATAAGGTGGTTGATAAATTTGCTGTGGTCTGTTGTATTGTGGTGATGGGTACTGATTCTGGTATCTACCATGTTGTGGGTATGGCTGAGGGTAATTTTGCCTAACAGTTTGTTTGTTATATGGGCAGTCTTGTGCAGTGTGGTTGGTGTACCTGCGCTCTATGGTGCAGTACTGGCTACTAGGATTCGCCTGGGGTTGGGCCATAATGGGACATACACTTGCCATATGTTCACCGCCACAATTGTAACACCGCTTAACTGGGGCAAATCTCGGAATTTGCTTGCTAGAGACACCTAGTTTTTGGGCTACCTTCTCTGCAAGTTCCTCGATGGATGTGGATTGACCAGATGTCAGGTTACTAGAGCTATCAGAATCCTTATAGATTTTTGATAGTTCTAATTCCTCACCTAGATTGTCCTCGATGTCTATGCACATGCGCACGCACTCTTCTATCGTTCTGGGGTCCTTCAGGTACACATATGACCTGAGCTTAGTGCTCAACAATCCATCTAGGAACAAGGCCACTTGTTTGGCTGGTGTGGGTAACTCCGGCATCGGGCATCTCTCCAGGTACTGTCTAAATCTTCTTCCAGCTAGTCTGACCGTCTCTTGAGGTGTTTGTTTGAAGTTATGAATTAGTGAGGAGGTGTTATGCCTGATTCCACTCTTAGAAAACTCAACAATAAATGCCTCTAAGAGTTGGTCTATGTTTCTGAAATGCCTCTCATTCAGTGGTTGAAACCACGTAAGGGCAGTGTTCCTAAGGGTTAGACCGAAAGCATTATATTGTGTGAATAGGTCCTCTACCTGTTCAGCTTTCAATACTTGCCGAAATTCTGCCACATGGTCATAAGGGTCTCCCGTGCCATCGAAGTAATTCTTCATGGACTTCACCAGTTGAGTTGGTCGCAGGGTCCTAGAGTGTTCTCTCGGCCTTGGCAAAGGAAAATCATCAATATTCCTTTGATTCCATGGGGTTCTATGTCTCTCCGGTTCCGCTCTATTCCTTTCTGTTCCCGTTCTTTCTCTTCCTAGGGAGTTGGCAAAACTTACCTCAGGTTTGTCTCTACTTCTATCTCTTTGAGCTCCATGAGCTTGGGAGGTCCCAGCTCCTTGGTGACCAAAGGACACATTAGACCTTGGTTGGGGAAAAACAAATTCACCCTTCCATGTGTAAGCATGCCTGCCATGCTCAGTGACCACGAAGATTCTCTCTGATGCATTGTCTAAGTAGGTTACTTGACCTAGGCTATCAGGGTCTTTAAACTCATAGATTGTGAGGGCACTCACTTCCTGAGGTTGAGAAGATTTATATCTCCAAAAAGCCTCATCGGTTTCTCGGTTTAAAAGCAGATCTATGCTTTTATTATCCTGTGGAATCCACTCTGGAGTCATGATTCTGGTCAAGACAGATTTACCACGGGGAGTTCTTGGCTCTCTCTCTAAGTTCCCTTGCTCTATATCACCCATGTCGGTCTCCGCAATCACATTTCCAAACTCATCAGTTCTATCAGGAAGAGTGGTGACTACATATATAGTCCCTTCTTTATCTAGGTAGGCTCCATTCTCAAACTTGACTACCGGGTGGTCTAATCCATGGGGTTGATCGGGGTTCTTAATCTGGACCACCGATCTTCTCAGTCCGTCTTCGTAGATGCGAGCACCTAGACGATTCGTCCTGATATATTCCAATTGAGTCTTATAAGGCCCCTCTGGCTTTTCTAGATAAGCCAACCCTGAACTACCTACTGGTCTCTCCATGTGAAAGGACATCTCAGAACCACTTGTTTCTGATCTGGGAGTGTATGGGTAATCACTCAACTGCTGGGCCCAAGACCTGGCAGTGTGATTGACACTAGCTTCAGAAGATCTGAGGCTTTGTCTGTCTCGGCCTAAGTGTCTGCCTGATCTAAGGTTCATATGCCTGATTTATTTACCCCCTTGGACTCAAGCACACTCTCGTTGCAAGTTAATTTGCATCAATCACTTTGTTCTTTTGAGTTGAATATTATGTTTATGGTCTTGTCTGAAATCGCGTCGTCAGGAGTACTTAAGTGAATTTCCGCACTTGAGAAGTGACCGACTCCAGTTTACCTTTTGTCCCTTAGGGTTTTCGCACTTACGACCTATTTACTTCTTGCACTTGGTTGCTTAATACTCTTGGACTTGATTCGTGCCTAACGTTGCCCTAATTAATTACCACACCTAAGTCGTACTTAGCCTAGGCTAGGAATTGACAAAGGAGGGTTGAGAGATCTTCCAACCTCAATTAGCTGGTAGACCAGACTGCTACTCAAGCCCAGGAAGCCTTCTCCCAAGCTTGGTACTCACCCTTGCTAGCTTGCTTTGGATTGCCTTGAGTGCACACAAAGTTCCTGCAAAAACTCACCAGTTAGTATAGCTTTATTACCACAAGTAATTGGAAGACACACATCAATATTGTTAGTCCCCCTGGAGTAACTCACTGTACCCCCTGAATCTGAGAACAACTTAGTTCCACCTAAAGGTCAACTTAAAAATGCATGTTCTAAAACTCTGCGTATGATTCTTACAAAAACCAGTCGAGGTCCACGTAGGATTCTCAACGAGCTTTCCAACGAGACCAAAATCTCATCAATCGGAGTTCGTATGGTCAAGTTATGACCATTCAGGCACTAAAGGGTCAAAACAGGCACTCAGGGTTCAGGAGATCCCTCTCTGGTTTCTAGGCCTTTTGCCCACTTCCAAGGTTCTAAAGTTATACCAAGGTGCCTAAAATTAAGCTCAACTACCCTTCAATTCACTCAAAATTAACCCTAATTTTTCATGCGTTAAAGGCCGTGTATCGCGATAGGTCGGGTCGAGGTGTCGCGATAGGTCGAGGTGTCGCGATAGGTGGTGAGGTGTCGCGATAGGTGGTGAGGTGTCGCGATAGGTCGTGAGGTGTCGCGATAGGTCGTGAGGTGTCGCGATAGGTCGTGAGGTGTCGCGATAGCTCGTGAAGTGTCGCGATAGCTCGTGAAGTGTCGCGATAGGTGGGAAGTGTCGCGATAGGTCGGGGTGTCGCGATAGCTCGTGAGGTGTCGCGATAGGTCGTGAGGTGTCGCGATACCTCGAGGTGTCGCGATAGCTCGGGATATGGTGAATTTTTCTGTTCTATCTAGTGATCCTGGGAGCTCTAGGCCTGCGCAGTGTCGTGGTGCACTCAGAATCGTGATTGGGTGAAATTTTCGGAGTGTCGCGATAGCTCGAGCTCAACGCCTCGGGGACTGTGCAGACAATTTCTGTACCTGCTGAGCTTGCTGGAGATGATGATGGAGCTGCCACCTGCAAGAAACATGCAAAAAACACACAAAGACAAGCACACACACTCGCTCTCTCTCAAACTCGCACACAACAAATGAGGGAATGATAGGGAAGAGGGAATATGTAGTGGAGAAGGAGGTGGAGGTGGAAATGGAGAATGAGGTGAAGATGAAGATGGAGATGGAAAAAAATTCAGAAATTTACCTACTACTTACCATTCCAACGCGTCCTCTCTACGTCTTACCATCACACGCTCGTCCTCAAAGCTCGTTCCCCGGCAACGGCGCCAAAATTTGGTGTAGCTCAGTGATGAGTAGCACCTCCTTTAATGTCAATCCGGGGAGACATGAGGATGGTATGAAGACCACGAGCAAGTGGAAGCACAAGTGCGTGAGTGAGAAGCACACAAGCATGCACACACATACACACACATGCGCACACACGGTAAGAACAAAGAGAGTAAGACAATGGAATCTCTTCTATTGCAAGAAAGTTCTCATACAAGCTCAAACTACAACAAGCTAGCCCAAAAATGAGCTCTCTAGCTCTATTTATAGTTTTTTGACTAGCTTTGGCCCTGTCCAGACC
This sequence comes from Ceratopteris richardii, assembly GCA_020310875.1. NCBI lineage: Eukaryota > Viridiplantae > Streptophyta > Polypodiopsida > Polypodiales > Pteridaceae > Ceratopteris > Ceratopteris richardii. The sequence goes on along the minus strand of CM035433.1, from coordinate 122,542,701 downwards.
TAGTGTCCGGCCTAGTTAAAAATTAGGTTCCAGGGCTTATTTGAGGGCTCAAACGAGATCTAAAAATTATGAAAATTGACAGGCAACTACTTCTAAGGCTCCTCAAGCTCGAGGACTCCTCGGCTTGTACAAAATGGAGCTACAAAAAGGTGAAAATGGTATTTATAGGGGTTTTTAGTGATGAGAATCACTTTAAAATGATATAAGGGTTTTGAAAAAAAATGAAGGGTTGCCTTAGTGCTAGATCTGCATGTGTGTCCGTACTTGCTTCGTCCCGTATATTGTCAACACGCAACCCTAGACAAGAACAAGAACATTAACAAGAACAAGAAAGATACACATCGAAAGCCATGGAAGTGGCGACGAAGCAAGAGAGAGCTTTCATTAAAAAAACTGCCATATTTATACAAATGAAGGTGGCCTTTAAGGCTCTTCCCACTCAACCTTTTCTCAACCCTCCAAATGCACCTTACAAATATAATCTCAACTCTAGAATAGCCAAAAGGGTAACAAGATACACTGTGATACAATGTGCCCTTAACACTGGCACGCACGGTGGACTCGAACCCGCACCGTGCTTACCAATGTCCTAGGTTTTCTAAATGCTTCTACCCTATGAAACATTATCCACCAACCAAAGTGCATGGCTCAAATCCATGGTATGGAAGGTAAGATAATGCCCATAACAGTCCAGAACTATGAAAAATGTGTAATGCAAAGCAAAGTGCCTGGAACTGAATCCAAGATATGCAAGTACATTACACACAACCGATAGTCTGCCCTTCTATATGCTTTGGCATGAAGTACAAAAAATGGCATAATTACATAGCTCAGCAATTACATAATTTTCATATGTTCTTACATTACATCATTATCATGGACAATCTTTGTAAATTTGCAAGAGGGATGAATCAGTCAATCAGCGCATTATCAGCAAGCTTTACTTCAGTTCGGCATATTCCGCTATCCATAAGTACTTCAACATAAATCAACAAATACAACATCAAATATCCATATATGAAGACTCAAATCAACATGAAGGTATGTATCCCATATCCGACATCATCCATCACTCAGAACATGCACACAAACAAAAAAGAAAATCAGTGAATGCTTCTGCCGAATCAACGCTACCTCACATTCACAATCCACATGGAGTGTTTCTGCCGACTTAACGCTACCTCACACTCTCTCATTATCGAAAACAAAACAAATGAGTGCGTCTGCCGAGTTAACGCTACCTCGCACTCAGAACATACCATCTCAGGCATACTTACAGCACCATCCATCATGCTTCTCATAGGATACAATTCTTCATGTGATCAGGTTTCCATAACTCAAACAGAACAACCAACCCCAATGATATGCAATATGTAAAAACATTTCTCAAAGCCCACATATTCCATGAAGCAAAACACCCATTGCTGCAAGGTTCTGGTTACTGTTCTTAAGATTCTACCTGAATCGAACGCCATTTGTTTTTTTTTTTTTTAATTTAATTCTGCATATCTTTAGCCTGGAGACCTGATCATCGACATCCCGACGACCTTGCCACATTCGAATCGATAAATACATACCATGACTCAGACCGGACAAATCGTAGGTGTAGCACCCAACTACGGCTGTTCTAATCTTCATTCGACTAAAATCTGTTTGTTTTTGCATTCGAACCTATGACTGGGAGAAACATCTGACTCCTCCATTCGTACCTCAGACACACAGCGCTGGCAAGGCACACTGGGAGCACGCATATAACTATCTGTTGTCCTGATAGCATGACCTTGATCCTTTAACTTGTTCCTACCGTAGACTTTGCAAACCATATCTGAGGTTAGAAAAACCACGCGGAGCGTGTCAGTACACCAAGTTGGTCAGGCAAAATGCCTTGGTAAACTGGAGCGACGGACACGAGCATATTGGCAAGGCAATAATGATGAAAATTCAGGCAGCGACGCAATCAGCCGAGTGAGGTGCAGGAGGGCACCGAAACAAGGCACAACCAAAATCACTAGATCGCCATGCATTCATCGGAGGTGCACCAAGTCACCGTAATTATCATCAAAAAGGGCAATTCTATCACACCGAAATCATCGGGTCACCACCGGACTCAGCAAGTACCGAATCACAACCACCGGAATGAGGAGCAAGCATCGAAATTTTAACTGTCGATAGCATCAGTGAGACGCGTGCACCACTGAGTGCAACAAGCACGTAGCAGAATCAAAAGTACACCCGAATGATTCAGAAGGCACCGGAATAGTGCGGGATTGGGCCGCCCTGGGCTCAACATTTTCAGGGGATGAGGTTGATGATTAGCACCGGCCCCCAAACCTCTCGAGAAAAGCGCCCCAAAAAGCGCGGAGTCAACCAGCACATAGGATTACCACCGAAGAATGAGGACAGTTCATCAGAGCGCACTGCACATGACTGGACTAGAGGACCGGACCAGGGCTGACAGCACTCGTAATGTCGACAGAAATCACCAAAAATGCAGAAGATCATCAGACCGGGGCATCACCGAATTCATCACCACACTCGAGAAAAATACCGAAATGGGACCGGACTGGACCGAATTGGCAATGGATTTGCTTTGAAGTTGCTCGTGGCTGCGACTGTTCACGCCATAGGATCCTAGATAATCGAACGACAAGGCTGCAGGGTGGAAATCAGGATATGCCAAGAGGGTCGGAAGTAAGTGGCTCCGGCGATGAAGATGAAACAGAGCGACGGGCTGCCTCTCTGGACGATAGCTGTGCTATCAATCAGCTTAGCGATGATGAACTCGAGCATATTCTTTGATGGGTCCGTAGGACGGTAGCTCGCAAAGCATGCTTCATGTAAGCAAGAGATGGTTTGGGTTTGAAGGTTGAACCCGTGCAAGCTTGCGCATGCTTGATCTTGATCTTCTTCATCAGTTTCTACCGCACGTCGGTCTGTTTGGAAGGACGTCAGCCCTCTGTGATGCAGACCTTTATCTCATTGCTTGTACGTGTAGTAATCTTCAAACTCTTGTCGTTACGCTACCAAAGTGTAGAGACCTTGTCGATCTCAACTCTTGTCATGGATGCATGCGCAATGTCCTGATTCATGCAAGAAACAGCGCCATACAAACCCATCGGAAGAAACACGAATTGAAATACACATCAGACAAGCGACGCAGGTGCGGCAGTGATGAAAATATTACGCAGACATGCTGCAACCGATAGAGCCAAGGGGGGATAAGTCTAGACGGCGCCAAATGTTAACAGAGAGGACTGGCCTCCCTTCAACAATGAAAGAGAGAGAGAGAGGGGAGGAGAGAAGGAGCGTCGCCATAGCTACATTCAGCAAATAAACAAAACTACTCATCATGCAACCCTAGACAAGAACAAGAACATTAACAAGAACAAGAAAGATACACATCGAAAGCCATGGAAGTGGCGACGAAGCAAGAGAGAGCTTTCATTAAAAAAAACTGCCATATTTATACAAATGAAGGTGGCCTTTAAGGCTCTTCCCACTCAACCTTTTCTCAACCCTCCAAATGCACCTTACAAATATAATCTCAACTCTAGAATAGCCAAAAGGGTAACAAGATACACTGTGATACAATGTGCCCTTAACATGCTACACCAAAACGAGTACTCTAATAGTAGGCATCTTTGCAACACGTGAAAATGTTTCTTCATAATCAGTACCTTATGTTTTTTCATATCCTTTGGCAACTTGCCTTGCGTTGTACCTATTGATAAAACCATAAGACTTCTTCTTTACCTTATATATCCACCTTGAAGCTATGACTTTTATATATGGAATCTTGGGTACTGATTCCCAAATCTGATGGCCTTCTAAAGCTTCTATCTCTTCTTCCATTGCATTCATCCACTCAAGCTTCTCATTTGCTTCTTCGTAAGTTGAAGGCTCTTCAAAGTTTGAGTCTTGTGCTAGATATATTGAATGTTTAGTGTAATAAATTAAGTCTATGATCTAAGGGTCTAGCTAATTCATATAGATATGAAATCAGTGGGTGGCTAAAGATCTCGAGATTAGACTTATGTAGTAGGTCATATGCTCTTGTAAACAAGTGATCCACTTAGCTTAGTGAGTAATTCTCAAGGGTGTGAAGGAGGAGGTCTTGACCGGTTCAATCCCATGGGGTACATGGGGATATTATTTTTCCCAAAGAGCTCTAGAGCCTTTTGGAAGCATCCACTTGAGTTAGCTCTAGTTAAGTGGGACATGGTGCACATGCAGTTACATGGCAGATACATGGATGGTTAGAAACCACCTGCCAATGAAGACAATTTCTTAGAGAGAGCTATATATAGAGGCAGATGGTCGGGAGGAGAGTCATCTCTCTAGCATGTGGTGGTTGTAATCTTCATTCTCTTGCATTGCTATCAGAGCTAGAACTTTTATGGAGACCTTATTCTCATCATCTTGCTCCTCAAGATCTAGTCGTGATCTTAGTGGTCCCATCATCTACAGTTCAAGCTTTTGTAGAGACCATAGTGGATGCACATCGGCCCTCTCTTTCATTTCTTTTAAAAATGAGCTTATTTCTCATTTTTCTTTTCTTTTTCTCATGCAATAACTTAGACTCACCAATCGCTCTATGTAGCAAAAGTGAGATTACCATCTTCATGTCACACATACCGGAAGGCGGACTTGAACTTGGGATTCAAACCTAAGAGGACCCCATGGTGAAGCAAAATGCAAACTTCAAGAGCACCATATGATGCAAAATGCTGGAGTGTTCCACATGCCTTGTAATCTTTAAGTCAATGTAGTAGTTTATTTTGCATGTGTATCTTACATGAAGCAAAATAAAAATGAAGTTTTCTATCATCACATCATAAATGCATGTAGCATGACTCGAATTTTAGCCACCAACATGGGAGAGTGCCTTGCTATCCATTCGCATGCATGCCGTGTTGTTCATGCTATGAATTGAATTTAATAAATTGAAAAAGTTTTCTGCAATCGGCCAACAGACTAGTTTTGAAATTATGAGATTTTGCACAACCTTTCTGTGTAGTTACAGATGCTAGTGGTTTACATATAGGTGCTATATTTATGGAAAATTATCATCCCATTGCATTTGAATGTAGGAAACTTAAAGCTTCTAAAAAGAATAATAGTACATATGATAAGGAACTCTTAGCTATTGTGCATGCATTAAAAATTTGGAAACATTACCTTATCGGTTCTGAAGTTCTAATCAAAATAGATGAACATGCTATTAAGCATTTATTAAATCAACCATTGATTTCTTAAAGACACATTAAATGGGCTTCATTCATACAAAATTTTCAACCTATGATTCAATATCAACATGTTGTAGTTGATGCCCTTAATCATTTCCCATCCCCACGAACAAATAGTGTTTCAATCAAAAATATTTATGTTGTTCATATTCATTCCTTTCATGACATGTTTCCTACTTATGCATCTGATTTGTATTTTTCACAAACATGGATTGCTTTCAATAATTCTATGACATTTAGTGAGGATCACTACACTTTTCATGATGGATTCTTATATTATTTTCAACACAAGTTATTCATCACACAAGGATTTTAAAGAATTTGTTATGAAAGAGATGCATGAACCACTATATATGGGTCATAGTGGCATACAAAGTACTATTTCTGTGTAAAGAATTTTTCTTTTGGCCAGATATGGAAAAGGATATTGCATAATATGTTTACCATTACATTGTGTGTCAACGTAGGAAATGACATCATGGTAAAGCATTTGGATTATTAATTCCACTTCCCATACCTAATGGACCATGGGAACAAATTTCTAGTAAACAAGCATCTTTCATTCCTTGTAAAAAGCTCTTTCTACACCTCAAGCTACTAAGTTATTTATTAAATATATTTTTCCATATCATGTTTTTCCAAAAGTTATTCTATCGAATCGAGATGTTTATTTTTGTAATCACTTTTGGGTTGCATTATTTCAAAATTTAGGTTCCAAAAGAGACTTTATCTTTGCATTTCATCTTGAAAGTAATGGGCAAAGTGAAGCTACGAATAGTACGATTTTAGATTTATTATGTTGTTATTCTTTAAATAATCTAATTAATTTGGATGAGAAAATTCCTTTACCACAATTTGCATATAATAACAGAAGACATACCACTACTTGATGTGCACCATATGAAATTGTTTATGTTAAAAGGCTTCCCACTCCCATGTCTATTACTCAAATTGATATCCCTATGGCTGATTCTTTTGCACAAGATCATATTTCTACACTTCATGAGGTTAATGAGCACATTAAAAAGAGTCAAGAATGTTATATGCATAATGTTAATAAGAAACAAGTAGCTAAACAATTTAATGAAAATGTTTTTGTATGGTTACGAATAATTAAAAGACGTTTGAAAAATATATCACAACATCCTAATGTTAAACTTGCACCATGATATTATGGACCTTTTCATATTATTCAAAAATTTAATGAGAATGCTTTTAGACTAGACATACCTTCTCATTGGAATATACATAATTCTTTTCATATTAGTTTATTGAAATCCTTTAAAGGAACGTTACCACTTGTTGGGGGATGTAAGGGTCATGTGACTTTACCCCCATATTCATATATATACATCATATATAGAGCATTGCCTCAAGAGAGATCATTATATGGGTTTCGAGGCTCCCACGCATGTCCACGCGTCTCTCCTCTCTTCTCACTCCCTCCATCTCCTTTTTGCTCCTCTTGCTCTGCACACCAAAGCCCTTCATTGGTATCAGAGCATGCTGAAGGCTGTTGTGCAAGAAGCTTCAATGGAAGCTTAGGTCAAAAGAGGTAGAAGTGCAGGTCGACATCTCTTGATAGTACTTCAATATTTTGGTTGTAACTTGAGCTTGGAAGCTTGGACTGATGCGTTTTAAAGTTCTGTCTATAGCTAACACAAAGGGCTACAAGCTCACAAAAGGGCACAAAACCTGGTTCGAACTTCTAGAGTGCCGAAAATTTGAAAAACTCAGATTGTTGTAGAAGGCGAATCTACATTCACTAAGATAGTACGTCAGTTTTTGGATCGTAACTTGAGTTCTATAGGTCTGATTCATATGATTCAACTTGGTATCTATAGCTTGGAAAGATAACTAGAAGTTTGTGGAAGAAGTTAGATTCAAATTCGTGGTGTTAAGTCACCGAAATTGCAGAAATAGAGCAGTAGTGTTGTAGGTGAAAGTGAAATTGATAGCAGTTGCTGGTTTTATGCATATCTTGAGCTACACATCTCCGATTGAGGTGTTCTTTATTTCATTACATAGTAAGCATGAGATCTTGAAGTTTTCTGAAGACCAAAAGTTCAGATTCAGAGGTTATCACCTCTGAAACAGCAAAACACAGAGCAGAACATTTTTTCTATAAGAACCCTAATTGCTCTTGGAGGTTGAATTTTCTTTGGAACTTCTTCGAGAGAGAATTTTTGGTGTGCAAACTCTTATTTTCAGAGCTTTAAGGCATTGTACATGTATGATCACTGTGGTAGCTCCTCCATATGAGAGTAGAGCATGATCTTATCACATGTTCGGCATATAAGATGACATTGTGATATGCTCTTTTTTGAGGTTTATGTCATCATGAGTTCAATCATGGATGTATAGTGGCATTGTGGTCTATATCTTGCTTATGCCACTTGGTTATGGATTTATTTATCCATTGCACATCGTTTTATGAGAGTTAAAATTGGATCTAGATTGGTACTTGTATCTTTGTTTTCTTTGCAGGTACATGATCTTGATTGGAGCCTCAGTTACACATTCGTTTGTCACCGTTATTAGCATTTGGTCATTGATTGATATGTATTTATCAGTGTAATTCTTCGAATATGTGGATGGTGATTCCCACATGGTTTATTTGGTTCAGAGTCCATTTTATAGAGGAGATGCTATCGAAATTTCCACCGCTTTTATACTAGAAGAGAGCTCTAGTGGACCTTGAAGCTTATGTGACATCTTTCGATCATTGTTTATCTCCATTCATTTGGACTTGGTGAGAGGTTATTCGTGATAGGTTGTACCATCTTGCAAGATTCATTCTTGAGTGGGAGATACATCATCATTGTATTGGCTCTTGCTATTAGTTTTTGGCATATGTAGTTGCCATTATCTTTGGTTGGATCAGTGACAGGTTGTGACAAATTACTCATTGTTCTTTTGTTATTGATTATCTTGTTTGATTGCTCAGTTTACAAGGGATACTCTGTCAAATTTTTCCCATGATTATTTCACATCTACTTGGTCAGTTTGGAGATTTGGTGAGTAGGCTTATGCTCATGGTTTTATGTGCATGCTAGATGCATGCTTATGTGACAGGTGGTTCACATGGTTCCTTCTCCATCGAGACATTTGTGATGTGATTTATGCATATGGATATGCAGGCGTGATCCTATTGAGGATAGAGTATTGTTTCTAGTCTCTTGTTACATTGATAGTCTATTGGATCGCCAGCATGGTGTCTTCTCGATTTGTTGGCACTGACTTTCTGAGATGGAAAGATTAGATGTGCTATACATTGGCTCGGGCAGGGTTACATATGTATGTGCATGGAGATGCACATAGACCTTGTGACATGCTCGACCACGTATGGATGGATATGGATGCATTGGCCAGCTTCACTATCCGATTACAGCTTGTGGATTCTATATATGAGTCTGTTATGTATGAGGAGACGAGTAGTGCATTATGGCAGAGACTACATGATATGTATGCGAGTCCATTGACGTATATGAGACATAGCTCATATCGATAGCTTCGATGTTGGTATTGTGGTCGTGAGGGCCATATTCGACGACGTTGCTTTAGGCGGATGCGACGACGACATCAGAGATATGCATGTGATATAGGTCAGGTAGTGGTTTCAGGAGAGTCTATGGCAGTTGATTATGCTAGTGATGGTGATATCACTTTCTCCTATGGCTCATCTCATGATTCCTCTTATTCATTGGATACCACACATATGGCTTGGTTGCTTGATGCATTAGCCAGTTTTCATGTTACTCCATATCGTGAGTGGTTTTGTCGATTCTCAAATGAGAGTCGTGGATGTGTGCACATGTCTGATGGTATGACATATGACATTGAGGGTGCTGGAGATGTATGCCTTATGCTACCTAGTGGAGCATCACTTATACTCACACATATACGTTATGTGCCTTCATTCCCTATGAGCTTGATTTCAATTAGCCAGTTACACGAGAGCAGATGTTATGCATTCCTTGGTGAGCATCATTTTCAGTTGTAGTTGGGATAGCTTATGCTTGTTAGAGGTGCTAGGATTGGGCTCATGTATCCACTGCAGGTACTTCATGTGAGAGACACTCTCGTCTTAGTGGGAGTTCAGCCTTATGTGCGATGTGAGACTCGTCATATCTCATTTTGTCTACCTACACATAGGTCTATTGACATTCATGATGCACATGTATGGCATGATTCCGATGCTCAAATGGATGCACATGTAGATCATGTTTTGGATGCTTATGATGCTTATGTTAGAGCATGATTTCATTGATCATATAGATGCTCATATGGAGCATACTTTGGATGGTCATTTGGATTCTTAGAGCATGATGTGGATGCTCATGTAGAGCATTTTCATGATATTCAGTTAGAGTTAGATCATCAGTTTGACCTTAGTGTTGATGTTGTGCAGTTAGCTCATGTGGAGTATCATCATACACTTGGTGTGGTAGAGCAGGATTGCTCTCATGGTACACAATGTATGATCGAGCATATTAGCTCTCCGGATGCACAACTAGATACATCCTTGGTTGCGAGCATGGCTGATTTAGATATTGATGAGTCAGCGATCATGCAGTCATTCTTGGATTCGCTCATGCCAGATGTTGACACGGATATGTCAGGACATGTTGGTCTTGATGATGGTGCTTTGGATGCCTTGGATATAGGCATGGTTGATATACTTAGGTTAGCCAAGATAGCACATGTTTCATCAGCATTCGGGAGTCTTTATTGTATAGTCCTACATCATTCTTTGTATATGTTACCACTTATGATCACATTGACCCTTTAGTGGGAGATTGTTGGGGATGTAAGTGTCATGTGACCTTACCCCCATATTCATATATATACATCATATATAGAGCATTGCCTCAAGAGATATCATTATGTGGGTTTTGAGGCTCCCACACATGTCTGCGCGTCTCTCTGCTCTTCTCTCTCCCTCCATCTCCTTCTTGCTCCTCTTGCTCTACACACCAAATCCCTTCACCACTAACTCCTATTTTAGATGATCCTCCTTTACTTGAACGGGATGTTGAAATTTTAGTTCTAGAGAAAATACTTGACTATGATTAGTACTACACAAATTGGTAAGCAATATCATAGATACTTAGTGAAATATAAAAATCACTCACTCAAAGAATTTTAATGCATTCATAAGACATCTCTAACTCCACATTATGGTCACTTGATTTTTGCATTTCATTCACAATCACATTAAATTCTAGTTTTTCATTTCCATGCATGTGTTTTTACATGGAACATGCTTATGATTTTTCAATGATGGCACATTTGGTTGGTCATTCATGTGTATTTATTCTTATCAACTAAGGTCAGTTGCTTGTCAACTAAGAGGCATGTTATAATTTATGGAATAATGGAATGTTATATGGATTTTAATGTTGAGGTTTTTAATGTGACTATGTTTTGATTTAGCACGTGAAGAATCATGGGGGCATAAACTCCTGTGGACTTATTCACATATTTTTGAAGATATTTAAAAGATAGTATTTTAGATATTTTTTATAAAAATAATAGATCGCCTAGAAAACGACATTTTTGTAAAAATTGTAGATCGCTTAGAAAGCGAGTATTTTGTAAATAAAGCAAGTTTTTGTAAACACATGCTTTTCAAAGCGCCACCCTCATGTATCTTCTATTCAGAACGTAATGAAAAATACCTATAAATACATATGTTCTAATAAACTCATCCATAAGAGTATGTGAGGGGAGATTGTACCCAATCTTGTGTTCAGTCTCTTATCTCTCTCTATTTTGTGATTACTTTTGTGAGATTTTGTTTATGTACTATCTTTGCATACGTGCGTCTGTAAGGTTTAGTCAACATGGTGTGCTACATGCAACAATAGTGGTCACTCCCACATAAACTGCCCTAACAGAGTATGCTATCAATTTCATGAAAAGAGCAGCCATGAGGCATGCGACTATTGTTATCGAGCCCAACAGAGAGGTAACAGGATCACTACACTCTTTTCTCTAGGGCATGCAAACTCGTCTTAAAATCAGCAATATGCTTCTCATGAGGATCAGTGAGCAGCATGTCATCAACATACAGAAAAATGATCAAAATCACATCATTAGCACGCTTAACATATAAGGCGCTCTCTGTTGGACTCTTCTCAAAACCATGTGCAATTGGATAGGCATGTATCTTTTCATACCAAGCACACGGTGCTTGCTTCAAACCATATAATGCCTGTTGGTACATTTGGCAAGCCTTGATGCTTGACCAAAAGTCCAAAGGTTTACTTCATATCTTGAGCTTAAATGTTCATTAGTCACATGTGAACACCTCTTGTAAATATCTTGAGTTTAACTCAAGCTAAATGAAAAAGAAAAAGGTTGAGAGAATCTCATAGCTTTACGAGTTGTAATCCACAACAACCAAGTGATTGGAATCAAATTAATTAGGAGCCTAAAAGAGAGGATCACTTTTACGCGATAGATTCCAAATTCAAATTCAAATTTATCTATAAAAGCTCATGATTTTTAGTCGTGGGATAGCAAGCAGAAGAAGGACACATTGAGCTTCAAGATTGTGGGCACATTTTGTCCACACATGTACGAGTAAGCCTACAACATCTCCTTTGTATCATACATTCAATAAAAAATACATTTGGTTAAGATTATGCAACTATCTCATGCTCACTACTGCATGCTGCTATACTCTCATTTTCAGTAAATTTTTTTTGAGGAATTCTCTATGTATACTTAATCTTTTGCTGTGATTCAACTTGGTACATGTAGCTTAGACCGTCTAGTTCTATGCTATAAATATTCATGCCATTTGGTTCAGAGATCAATGAGATATGTTCATTACATTCTGACTATGTCTGCTGTCTATCATCCTGCTAAAATGTCGGGACTACAACCCTAACTTCTTACGATTAGTTCTCATCACATACTCATCCTAAATTAGTGAAATAACTTCCTATAGCAAGCTTAGGGGTCCAAATAGATATGGCTAAAATCTCTCGGGTCAATTGTAGACAGCTTTAGCTTCCCAAGTACATATTTGGGAAGCTAAAGGTGTCTACTTAGGAAATCTGAAGTAACATTGGCAGGTGTAGAGCAGGATTTGTGCAGCACTAGCTCATTTCTTGAGTGTATCCAACTATCTCCTCATAGTGGTATCAGAGCTATTATCAACTCAACATGGGAGATGGATTATGTTGATCCCCTCAGATTCAGACTGGTCAAAGTCAACAAAGTCAAGGTCAAAGTCATAGGAAAAGTTAAAGTGTCGAAGTTCAATGGTCACAATGCACAATTAATTGTTCACAAAGGGTAAATTGGAGAAAGTGGATGCAAGTTGCAAGGTTCAAAAGTGAAGAATTAAAGGCAAAAAGCGACAATGTACGCCAAAGTGAAATATGGCCCCCAATTAAAACTTTTTTCTTTTAGTCTAATATCACTACACGACAAAAGAGGGATTCGTTGGCCGCCACCTAAAAAGACAATCTTCGGATATCAAGGGAGGCAAAAAGTATCTTGGCAATTAGGCGCGTACGTGAATCGACACTCAAAAATCAAAGCAAGGACTATTCTTGGACTATCCTAAGTGTAAGCAGGGGTGAGCATAGTCTAAGAGAGGAAAGAGAGAGAAGTGCAAGACACACAGTGTGCGACGCAGAGAAGTGAAGTGCAAGGTGTGCATGAAGAGTGACCAAGGAAGTGTGCAGAGCAGTGCTAAGGTATTCATCCCAAGTATCCCAAGGTCTCATTGAATCTGTGTGCGTGCCGACAGAAGGTGTCCAACCCTCCCCGTATTGGAAGCTTGGTGCAAGGTGTGCACAAGTGCAGGCTTGGAGAAGGTGGAGGTTTGGTGCAGAGAAGGCCGGCAGCAACAAGACCCTTGGGTATTTGGCATTTTGTGATTGATCACTCTATGGGATTTTGCACAGAAGCATTGGATTGTATTTTGCATCATCATTGTATTTGTCTTCTTATAAGCAAATCGACAGAGGCTTCCAGTGTGTATCTTTCTTCTTGTCTTCCCATTTTCTCCTACAAACACTCAAATCCCTTCCTGTCCAAGAATCCCCAAATTTGGCACGCACGGTGGGACCTCCAAGGAGATTTGAGCATAGGAGAAGTCAAGTGGAAATTATAGAAGAGTTCAAGTGATGACAGTACTGCTTCATTGGAGAAAGAGGTAAATATTCTTATCAATTGTCTCCTACTAAGAGGGCTATGAGTAGCTCATGACGCAACTCGGTCCCAAACATTGAGGGTCACCTGCAAGCAAACAAGGAGGGAGGCTGTTAGAAGATCATCGAGTCCACTTTCATCGACTTCATCAGTAAGGAGCATGCTTAGTCAGGTAGACTTGGAGACCTTACTATCAAGATTAAATATAAAATTTCCTTCTTTCAAAGGCCTAGCTCAGGAAGATCCAGATGAGCATATTAGAAGGTTTTTGGCACTATGCAAAACTAGAGGCCTAGTGGGCAGGGAGGATGCCTTTTTTATACTCTTTCCTGCCACATTAGAAGGATTAGCAGATAAATGGTTCAGCCAATTTGCTGAGAACCACTTTACAACTTGGGACTTAATGAAAGATGCATTCAAAAATCAATTCCAGCATGGAAATACTACAGAAATCATCATAGAGGAACTAGAAAATTTAAGATTGGGCCCGGGTGAAAAGTTCCCAGAGTTTGTGACTAGGGCCAAAGCACTAATGGCTAAATTACCAGATCCACCACATGATTTTTGTGTTAAGAAATGGTTAGCTAAGACATTTCCAGTGACCACCCAATGTAAAATCAAGGAGTTAGTGTTGCCTACAACCTCAATAGAGGAATTCATCAACACAGCTACACATCTAGAGCAAATAAGACAACAGTATGGAGTAAATCCTTCTCAACTACCTTATTCTATGGAAATGGAGGATCCAGTAATCCAACTAAGGAAGGAGCTGGAGGGCTTAAGATGGAATAAGCCCTTCAAGGAGGAGGAGAATGTTGTTACTCAGTTGAAGAGGGAGATTGAGGCATTAAAGCTCCAAAAGGAGGAAGAGGCCCAAGCAGAGGAATTGGTTCTACTGCGACAGGAGTTACAAGAACTCAAAGGGGGCGGCATCAAGAGTGGACTTTGGTGTACAATGTGCAGCAAGCAAGGTCACATAGTAAGTGAATGTCCTCTGTTAAATGTGACTTGCCAACTGATGGAGAGTGTTAATCTCCAAAAGAACAAGTTAACCTTGAATTTAGATCACCTCTATATCAAGATTAACCTTAGACTCCACCAAACTTAGAGAACTTTCACCAATTTATCAGAAATTGATTATTCTGAAAAATTCAGCTTCTTTAGAAAAGTCTGCTGCAGATTAATCACTCATTGACTAATCAATCCTGTAAAGTTTTTGATAAAACTTTGCACAACACTTCGCCTTAAGGTTGCGCAACTTTGCCAAGTTAAATCTCTCAAAAAGATTGAGTACACACTGAGAAATGTGTGAAACACTTTACCTATGCCTGAAAGAGCTTCTCTGCAATGGCGACTTTGACACCTGCAACTTCTTAGCACTGGTTCTCCCAAAGTAAATCCCGTTTGATCAAGATCTTTTAGCCATAGATGGCTTACCTTCCAACTTAGATTTTAAGTCCTCACTTGTGTAAAACTTTACACTGTGGACTGAGCAATGATCATTTCATTGAAGATGAAATGTGCGCCAGATTTTACGACTCTTAGAACATTCTTACATATGAATGTTCCTAATCAAAATTCTCTCACCCTGATTTCAATTAACCTCTCAAATTCTAGCCATAGATAGATTAGCTATGGACTTAGACACGTGCAGAAGAATTTCTCAAAAGATTAAACACAGAAGGAGCAGACTGCTAAACATCGGGCGCAAGTTTCTCGATTTCTTCAGAAAATTTACATACAAGTGAGGATAGATGATTCACTCACTTTCAATGTGTCTAATGACACTAATTTCTCTCTCCCTATTCTCTAATCTTCTTCTGCTCTATTTGCCCGACATTTTCCAACATATTTATATATGAATATATACAAGTGTATGACTAAACAAAGATATAAGTCAGCTAATGTACATATGTGTACATATCTTTGGATTTTCTGAACATGTCCTTCATTCAACCATCTGACTTTGTTTTTCTTCTTGACTCCTTGATTTCATTCCTCCATAATTCTTCAATTGATGATTGTCATGCACCAACAGCTCCCCCTCAATCATTAATTGAGGTTCTTCTCTATCTTCTTTACTCCAGCCATATCCTTGAATCTTTGTAGTTTTGGTCCATCTAGACTTTTTGTCATCATATCTGCAACTTGATCTTTTGTGGGAGTGTGTATGACTTCAATCTCCTTCTCAATGACCTTCTCTCTCAGAAAATGATACTGTATTTCAATATGCTTAGTTCTAGCATGAAATACAGGATTAGCTGCCAAGTATAATGAACTCATATTGTCTCCACAAATAATAGGAGTACTCTGAATCACATCAAAAACTTTCAAAAGTGTCTTTAGCCATATTACCTCTTTTGCAGCTTCCACCATACCTTTATATTCTGCTTCTGTAGATGACAAAGCAACTGTATGTTGCTTCTTGGAACACCATGAAATCAATTTGTCTCCTACATAGCACAAGTATCCATGTGTTGATCTTCTGTCATCCACATTACCTGCCCAATCTGCATCACTATATATCTTCACTCTTGTATCAGAAGTAAATCCATAGTACAACCCTTCTCTGAGTGTACCCTTGATGTACCTAAGTACTCTTTGTCCTGCAATCCAATGTTCCTTTCTAGGACAATGCATAAATTGTGAAAGCACACCAACTGCATATGATAAATCAGGCCTTGTCAATGTAGCATAGATCAAGCTACCAACCAAACTTTGATAGAGTTTCATATCTTTGAACTCTTCTCCTCCAAACCTAGACAATTTATGGTTCACTTCCAAAGGTGTAGGTGCAACCCTGCAATCTTCCATTTTAAATTTGGTTAGCAAATTTTTAAGATACCTTTCTTGGGTCACATATACTCCATGTTGAGTATAAGAGATCTCCATTCCCAAGAAGAATGATAGGTTCCCCAAATCACTGATTTTAAACTCTTTCTCCATCTGCTTCTTGATCATTTGTATTCCCTTATCATCTGTTCCTGTAAGTATTATGTCATCAACATAAATACACACATAAATGAACCCATCTTCACTTGCTTTGACTAGCAAGCTACTATCTGCCTTTGATGCTTGAAATCCAAAATCGTTCAAGAATTTTACAAGCCTATAATTCCAAGCCCTTGGGGCCTGCTTCAACCCATACAAAGCTCTCTTGAGCTTACACACATAATTTGGACTCACTTGATCTTTGAACCCATCTGGTTGCTCCATGTAGACTTCATCTGAAATGTAACCATTCAAGAAAGCATTTTTTACATCTAATTGAGATAACTTCCAACCTTTGCAAGCAGCAATTGCTATGAGTGTCCTGATGGTTGTCATCTTTGCCACAGGATATAAGTCTCATCATAGTCCACTCCATATGTCTGTGCATACCCTTTCACAACAAGTCTAGCTTTGTACCTAGACACACTTCCATCTGCAAATCTTTTAGTCTTGTAAACCCACTTACAACCAATGATTTTCTGACTATTAGGTTTAGGAACCAAATCCCATGTTTGATTCTCTATCAATGCATCATACTCCTCTTGCATAGCATCTTCCCAATTCTTCTTCCCTTTGGCCTCTTCATATGTAGAAGGATCTTCATCTGCTTTTACCAAATAAGCATAATCTTTAGTAGTTAAGAATGAAGTGTCATAGCTATACCTTGTAGGTTGCCATTTGTGCCTAGATGACCTTCTAACTTCTGCACTTCTTGAAGTTTCTGGTTCATCACATTCTGGATCAAACCTTGGCCTCTCTTCAACTTCAACCTGCACTTCATTGTTCTCACTTTCATCAAGTAATTGAATCTTTGCTTTACCTTTTCTTTGATCCACTACTTCTTCATCATCTGCATGTATATTATATTTACCTGCATACCAAGTACCTTGCTCATCAAATGTAACATCCTTGGACACAGAAAATTGCTTTGTGGATGGACTCCACAACCTGTATCCCATTTGCTTATCATCATAGCCAATGAAAACATATTTTTCTGCCTTAGGCTCCAACTTATGCCTCAATTGAGATGGCACATATGCATATGCCAAGCATCCAAATATTCTGCAATGATCTAAGGTAGGTTTCTTACCCCACCAAGCTTCATATGGTGTCATGCCCTGCAAAGCTTTACAAGGCAATCTATTGACCAAGTATGTAGCTGTATTTACAGCCTCTGCCCACAAATAATTTGGACAATTCTTCTCTTTCATCATGGACCTTGCAAACTCAACAAGAGTCCTATTTCTTCTTTCTGCTACCCCATTTTGTTGAGGAGAATACCTGCAAGTAACTTCTCTCTTTATACCTGCATTCCACAAATAATCATTGAACTCATTTGAAAAATATTCTCCCCCTCCATCTGACCTTAGTCTCTTTAATTTTTGACCTGTAATCCTTTCTGCATATGCATGATAGTGTTTAAATGTATTAAACACTTCTGACTTTTCTTTAATCACATAAATTGTGATCCACCTGGTAGCATCATCAACATATATGACATAATATCTTGAACCATTTATACTAAAGTCCTTTGAAGGACCCCACACATCTGTATGCACCAATTCAAGTCTTTCTGAATACATAAATCCATGCTTGGAATAGGATTGCTTATGAGCCTTACCTAATTGACATGCCTCACATCTGTATGTCATGTGTTGACCTGCAATGTTAGGCAATCCAAGCACTGAATCATTGTTAATCATTTCTTTAATACCTCTTTCATTAAAGTGTCCAAGTCTTTTGTGCCAAAGATCCAATTCTAACACCTTTTGCTCTCCATATGTGAACATAGCATGTCCAACATTTCCTTGTACCTTCAATGTGAAAAGCCTTCCTTCTTTCTTTCCTGCAATAATTTGTTTATACCCTTGACTAGGGTCTTCCACATAAACTCCATCATTGGTAAACCTTACCTCATATCCTTTTTCCACAATTTGACCTACACTGATCAAATTCTTTGGAATTGTGGGAACATAAAGAACCTTACTCAGAAGAGTGCTCCCATCCTTAGCTTTGACTGAACCAATTGACTTTACCTTATGCTTTGTATTATCACCTGTCTGAACTGTATGATTAATTGCATTATGATCTAGGTCAGTCATCAAAGCAATATTTCCACTCAAATGATTACTACATCCTGAATCAATATAAAACACTCTCATGTCCTCATGTGAGGTTTCACAAGTATTCATAATGAGAGTCGAGTCCTCTTTTTGATCTGATGCATAGTTGTAGTAGGTGCTATTATAGGATTGATTTTGGAAGCTTCTTCCTCCACCTCTTCCAAAAGAATTCCTACCACCTCTACCTCTGAAGTTTCCTCTCTGAAATCTACCACCTCTTGCTCTTTGATTAAAGTTCTGATAATTACCATTGTTTTGATTATTATGCCAACAATCATGAGATAGATGATTGGTCTTACCACATATCCAACAAGCTCTTGCATTATCTTTGTTGTTTCTGCCTCTTCCTCTACTTCTGCCACTTCCTTTTCCTCTTATGAAGTTTTCTTGGTTTGAAGTACCTTCTTCTTCACCTGATTGTTGCTTTCCTTTGTTAGCTTTCTTCTTGTCTTTAGAGTACATTGCATGACCTGCACTCTTATCAACATCTCCTTTGATATCATTCTCAAAAGCTAGCATATGACCTAACAATTGATTCAAATCAGGGGTAAAATGATCTAATGAAAGTTCTGTAGATAAAATGAAAGGCTTCCACTTCTCATCTCCTCTTAGCCCTGTGAGTATTTGTCTTACCAATTTGTCTTCTTCAATATCTTCATCCACTGCACCTAGAGAGTCTGCAATGTCCTTCATCTTTGTCACATAATCAGAGATTGATTGTGAGGCCTTCTTCTTAAAAGTAGTAAACTCTGCCCATAGTGAAGCTTTCCTTGATTTGGTTGTATTTTGGAAATGCTCTTCCAAAGCATTCCAAATGTCACATGCACTTTCAAGTCCTCTAATGTGAGGAAGCAAATAGTCATTGACTGCCATGTAGATGATACTTCTTGCTTGAGCATCCTTCTTCATCCAATTCTTCAAATCTGCAAGCTCCTCCCTAGTTGGAACACTAGGATCTCTGAATTCTGGCTTTTCTTCATCTCCTGTGATGTATCCTATCAGATCTTTGCTCATAAGATGAGCTTCCATCCTCATAGACCATGCAGGATAGTTCTCTCTATCCAGCTTCTCAATTTGGAGACTATCTCCCATCCTTGCTTCACCTGTATTTCCAAATCTTTAACTTTTACAGATAATGAATGTACCTTTACTTCGAATGTTGCTCCTTCTGATCCTTTTGATACTCTTTGTATGTCTTCCTTCAATCTTTCTTCACACTTTAACCTTTTGCACCTTCGAGATGTAAAGATTTGTATTTCTGCAGTAGTTGGAGTCTCCTTCACTTCAATTTTGACACAACCTGCTCTGATACCACTGATGGAGAGTGTTAATCTCCAAAAGAACAAGTTAACCTTGAATTTAGATCACCTCTATATCAAGATTAACCTTAGACTCCACCAAACTTAGAGAACTTTCACCAATTTATCAGAAATTGATTATTCTGAAAAATTCAGCTTCTTTAGAAAAGTCTGCTGCAGATTAATCACTCATTGACTAATCAATCCTGTAAAGTTTTTTATAAAACTTTGCACAACACTTCGCCTTAAGGTTGCGCAACTTTTCCAAGTTAAATCTCTCAAAAAGATTGAGTACACACTGAGAAATGTGTGAAACACTTTACCTATGCCTGAAAGAGCTTCTCTGCAATGGCGACTTTGACACCTGCAACTTCTTAGCACTGGTTCTCCCAAAGTAAATCCCGTTTGATCAAGATCTTTTAGCCATAGATGGCTTACCTTCCAACTTAGATTTTAAGTCCTCACTTGTGTAAAACTTTACACTGTGGACTGAGCAATGATCATTTCATTGAAGATGAAATGTGCGCCAGATTTTACGACTCTTAGAACATTCTTACATATGAATGTTCCTAATCAAAATTCTCTCAGCCTGATTTCAATTAACCTCTCAAATTCTAGCCATAGATAGATTAGCTATGGACTTAGACACGTGCAGAAGGATTTCTCAAAAGATTAAACACAGAAGGAGCAGATTGTTGGAGTTAGACGTCTGCGGAAGCACGCGAACAGCACAAGGAAGAAGAAGAAGCTTGGAGCACAACACACAAGACTGAATGTATTACTAGAGAATGTACAAAGATAAGTAGCCCATTAGGGCAATAGGCGTATATACAAGCCGGGGGAAAAAAACCTCCTAAAGAGGGAAAAAAGTGCCCCGGCGGTCCTAGAGTGTTCACACACATCACTACCTAAATATATCAACAAATCCCCCCTGGGAGTGATGCGGTGAACAAGGAGCTGGCACTCATGTATAAGGAAGTGTCGAGCTATGTGGAAATCACTCCACAAAAGGAAGTAAGCCCAAAGCTTTGCGGAAAGCTTCAAACTTCTCCCTAGGCAGAGCCTTCGTGAAAAGGTCTGCAATGTTTTCCTGCGTGGGCACATATGCCAAGCTGATCTCCCCAGCAGAGAACCTCTCCCTGACATAGTGATAATGCACCTCAATGTGCTTAGTGCGAGCATGGAACACAGGGTTCCTCGCAACTGCCAATGCGCTCTGACTGTCAGTGAAGATGGTGGTGGCAGAAGACTGGCCAACACCCAAATCAGCCATAAGGCGTCTGAGCCACACACACTCAACAGTCGCTGTGAAAGCTGCCCTATACTCAGCCTCACAACTGGAAGTGGCCACAGTAGGCTGCTTCTTGCTCAACCAAGATATACATGAGCTACCAAGCATGAAGCAAAAACCACTGGTGGACACACGAGTGTCATAGCAACCAGCCCAATCTGAGTCAGAAAAAGCATGCAAATCTGGCGGTGGTGATCCCCCCTTGGGATAAAACAACCCAAGTAGCCGAGTACCACTCAAGTAGCGAAAGATGCGCTTAATTGCTTTCCAATGCGTGACTCCTGGGCAATGCATAAACCTGCTCATCTGTGAGACAGCAAACTGAATATCTGGCCGAGTAATGCATAAGTAAATCAAGCATCCAACAGCCTGCTGATAGAGAACAGCATCAAATGCATCTCCAGCATCATGAAGACTCAATCGTAAACCTGTCTCCATAGGAGTGGCAATAGGCTTACAGTCTTCAAGGCCAAAACGCTGCAATAATGTGTCAATATATTTCGTTTGACACAAAGCCATTCCACCATCAACTTGCATAAACTGAATGCCCAAATAGTGATGCAAATGCCCCAAATCAGACATCTCAAATGAGGCATGCAAATCAGCCTTGAAATCAGCAATATGCTTCTCAAGAGGACCAGTGAGCAGCATGTCGTCTACATAGACAACAATGATCAGAAGCACATCATTAGCACGCTTAACATATAAGGTGCTTTCAGTTGGACTGTTCTCAAAACCATGTGCAATCAGATAGGCATGTATCTTCTCATACCAAGCACGTGGTGCTTGCTTTAAACCATATAACGCCTTCTTTAACCTGCACACCTGGTTTTCATGCCCTTTCTGCACAAAGCCACGGGGCTGAAAAACATACACTTCTTCATGCAAGTCACCATTCAGAAATGTTGTTTTAATGTCCAACTGATGTACATTCCAACCATGATGGGCTGCAAGTGCACAAATGCTCCGAACAGTAGTCATACGGCATGTAGGTGCAAAGGTCTCATCAAAATCAATGCCTCTTTCCTGCGCATAACCCTTTGCAACAAGCCTAGCCTTATACCTGTCAACTGTACCATCAGGTTTACGCTTCAGCTTGTATACCCACTTAGTGCCAATGGCCTTCTTGCCAGGAGGTAGGTCACATAAAGACCATGTACCATTCTTCATTATAGCATCATATTCAGATTGCATAGCAGCCATCCAATTTTCTGAATTTTGTGCTTCATCAAAAGAAACAGGCTCATTCTCATCACAGAGACTAGATGCAGCCATAGCATAGCAATCTGATGCAAAGGAGGTACTATGAGAGCCTGAACGAGTACGATATGACAAAGGTGCATCTAATTTGCTGTCACGCAAAGTCTGCACCAGCCATTTTGGCATAGTTTTTGCCTGTTCAATATCAGCTCTCTCATCAACAAGTGCATCATGTAAATCTGCATCAGAAATGGAATGATCTGCATCATCATATGAAACCTGCAAAGGCTGAGAAGTTGCCTCATTAGGACCAGCACTAGCCTGTCCACCTGTAAAAAGAGGCATCAAAGTATCATACATGTCTTTGGAGCTAACAGATGTCTCCTTAGTACATGAAAGCAATGGCTGAATAGCATCTTCCACAAAGACAACATCACGGCTAACCAGAATGCGTTTAGTCTGTGGATGATACAGACGATAGCCTTTACTTTCAGAACTGTACCCAACAAAAATACATTTTACTGCCTTATCATCCAATTTTCTGCGATGTTGTTCAGGCACTAATGCATATGCCAAACAACCAAAAACACGCAGATGAGCAACAGATGGCTTGCGGTCATGCCAAGCCTCATATGGAGTGATAGACTGCAACGCTTTGGTGGGACACCTGTTCAGTACATATGCTGCACACATGACAGCCTCAAGCCAGAAACTATGTGGTAAAGCCTGACTTTTGACCATGCACCTCGCCATCTCCATGAGTGACCTGTTCTTTCGTTCAGCAACTCCATTCTGTTGAGGTGTATACGGCACTGTACACTGGTGTTTTATCCCATGTTCAGCCAGAAATGCATTAAAATCTGAAGACATATATTCCCCCCCTCGATCAGAACGGAGGGTGCCCATTTTACATGCTGACAGATTTTCAGCCAAAACCAAAAACTGTTTGAAGCACATGAACACTTCGGACTTTGCTTTGAGTGGGTATACCCATGCATGCCTGGAAAAATCATCAATGAAAGTCACGAAGTAAAGGTAATTTCCAAAAGAGGGTGTCTGCATAGGACCACAGACATCACTATGTACAAGCTGCAATTTCTGCATAGCCCGAACTGAACCATCTTTTGGAAAGGAAGAACGCTGCATTTTGCCCAAAATACAGCCTTCACAAACATGTTTTCCAGGTGCCTCAAGTTTGGGCAAAGAAGACACCATTTCAGATTTCTGCAGGCGTAACAAACTAGCAAAATTCAGATGACCAAAGCGTGCATGCCAAAGCTTTGCATCTGACATAGCCTGAGAATCATGAACTGCACATGCCGAATCATTCACAGATCTTTCATAGTCTATGAGCTTATACAGCCCACGACATAAAATGCCAGAAGCAATAATCACATCGCCATTTGAGAGATCATGGACTGTACACCTGTCATCAACGAATTTCACAACCAAGCCAATCTTGGCTAATGCAGAAACTGATAACAGGTTCTTTTTGATCCCTGGCACAAATAAAGCATCTGACAAAGTGAAAGAACTACCATCAGCAGTAGTCAAAATGATCTTACCAACTCCCATAACAGGATAAGAGGAGTTATTGGCGCATGTGACAGTATTCCCTGTAGGGGCAGGCTCGAGTGAAGAGAAGAAACTGCGCTGCGAGGTAATATGTTTGGTCGCCCCACTGTCAAAGTACCAAACATCTGAGTCTACTGCAGACATGCACTGATCATGAGAAGATGGGTCAAAACTGCAGACAGTAGTAAACGCCCATTCTTCTTCCTGCACAAGATTTGCAGACTCTGTTTTTGGTGTTGAGGCCTCTGCAACAACCATTCCAGCCTCTTTCTTCTTTGCCTCTTTAGCAGCCAGTTTTGGGCAGTTCTTTATAATATGATCATTTCCTTTACAGTACTTGCAGAACAATTTCTGCTTTTCTGATTTCTTCTCATCTTTATCCTGGTTCTTCGATTGTGCAGCATTTGCAGATTTCTGCTTACTAGTAGAAGAGCTCCATTTTCCTTTGCCCTTCTGACTAGCCAGGAAAGCTTGATCTGCAACACGCATAATGGACCTGTTCTGCCTGGACTGATCTTCCTGCAACAGAACAGAGACTAATTCCTCAAATGACAAGGCATTCGGATTGCCTTTCATCATCAATCGAAGAGTAGAGGCAAAACTCTGATATGAATCAGGAAGGCCATTCAGAACGGTCTGCACAAGTGAGCTATCTGGTATAACCTCATCAGCAGAAATCAATTGTTCCTTCAGGTCTTTTATCTTTGTAAGAAAACTGTCCATAGAATCACCTTCATTCATGTGCTCACTCTCCAACTGTTTTCGGAGGTAAGCAACACGAGCCTCATTCCTAGCCTGGTACAAAGTGGTAAGTGTATCCCAAGCATCCTTTGCTGTTCTGCAAGAGCGAATGTGAGGGATAATGGCACGTTTGACAGACAAAGCTATCAATGCATGTGCCTGGGCATCTCTGCCATCCCAACGAATCTGCTCTGCAGTAGGTGCAACAGAAACAGCAGCACGAACAGGAATCTGCGGAATATCATCTTCGACACCATCTTCATCAGCTCCAACACCTGTATTTGCAGTACCTGTCGTTACAGGTGTAACAGGACGTCTTTCAACACCCTGCACAATGTTCCACAATCCTTTTGCAACCAGTACATGTCGCATCATATAAGCCCATAATGGGTAGTTGGTACCATCCAACTTATCCTCAACAGCCAACATACGGAATACATCACTGCTTTCAGCCATGGCCGGTGACTAAAATACCTTGATGCAGAAAATTGACTGTATCTCAAAAAGTTGAACGGAACTGCCCAGACGAGTTCTGCTAGACCTGTAGCAGACTTCGAGACGCTTAAACTGGCGAACAGAAACTGGTATATACCTTTGGCACAAAAGGACGAAATAGCCTGCACAAGCGCTGCGAATCTGAGACTGCAAACGGAGGAGCGTCGACGGCGCCCTAGAAGAAGCAACGACCTGCTCTGATACCAATTGTTGGAGTTAGACGTCTGCGGAAGCACGCGAACAGCACAAGGAAGAAGAAGAAGCTTGGAGCACAACACACAAGACTGAATGTATTACTAGAGAATGTACAAAGATAAGTAGCCCATTAGGGCAATAGGCGTATATACAAGCCGGGGGAAAAAAACCTCCTAAAGAGGGAAAAAAGTGCCCCGGCGGTCCTAGAGTGTTCACACACATCACTACCTAAATATATCAACACAGACTGCTAAACATCGGGCGCAAGTTTCTCGATTTCTTCAGAAAATTTACATACAAGTGAGGATAGATGATTCACTCACTTTCAATGTGTCTAATGACACTAATTTCTCTCTCCCTATTCTCTAATCTTCTTCTGCTCTATTTGCCCGACATTTTCCAACATATTTATATATGAATATATACAAGTGTATGACTAAACAAAGATATAAGTCAGCTAATGTACATATGTGTACATATCTTTGGATTTTCTGAACATGTCCTTCATTCAACCATCTGACTTTGTTTTTCTTCTTGACTCCTTGATTTCATTCCTCCATAATTCTTCAATTGATGATTGTCATGCACCAACACCAACTCTATAGGAAAACGGGTCAGCAAATGTGATGGCAGTTGCACCAAATCAAGGTAATAATTATAACCCTAGATAGAGAAATAATTTTGGAAATGGGCCTAGAAGGCCAACTATTTGTTTCATATGTGGAGAATGTGGGCACTATCAAAATAGGTGCACTCTACCAGAAAATGCCCCTCCCTGCAAAAACTGCCCAGAGGCCAGAGACCATTATACAAATTTTTGTCCTAAGAATCAAGCATCTTCATCTAGGCCCCACCTTCAAATGATTTTTGTATGTAAAGAAGAAATAATAGATCATGGCAATGTCCCATCTCCATCTACCAGAGTGGTGTAGTTGGAAGAAATTGAATCTTTCACAGTGCGGACAAGGAGCAATGCAAAGGCTCAAATAGATATGGGCCTAGGATCAAGAGTTAAGGGCTTGCACAAAGACAAAGAGACATCGGATGACAAGGCCACTACATGTGCAGACACAAAGCAAAAAGGAGATCTCATATCTACCAGTGATGCAATTGGGCATGCATTCAACAGAGCTCATGAGGAATTTGATAAGTCCATGGGATCTCATAATCTTAAGGAATCAGAAGCTTCACGACTACTCAAGTCCGTGAAAAAGGAGGTTAGTATTTTTTATTTAATAAAGATGGATGGAAAATTCAGGTCAGAACTTTTGCAAATAATTGATGAGGCTTCCGCAACAAGTTTAGTGGCCCAAGCTGCTATCACTCATAAAGGTAAAATTGTAAGGGAAGCACCCCTCACAGATTATAAGAGCCCTCGGCTCACAATTTATATCAAATGGCATGAATTTCAAGGAGGTATTGTGGATGGTGGTTCTGGCATCAACTTGATGCCTGAACATACTATGAAGAAGATTGGCCTACAACCTTCAAGGCCTGTAAATTTTACTGTAACACCGGCAGACCAAAGCATAGTAAGACCTATGGGAGTGGTCCCTGGAGTCCTAGTAGAGATGCAAGGTACCATTTTGAATTTAGATTTTTTTGTTTTAAGGTTGCCACAGGTAGAAGGAAGTTTCCCCCTGTTAATTGGGAGACCTTGGTTAAGGCATGCCAATGTGCTGCACAACTGGGGCAAGGACACAATGTGGGTAAAGCAAGAAGGAAAAGAGCTACAACAGAAAATCTTAGAAGAAGGACCAGATAATCAGAGAAATACTAGCATGATGCAGACTATTGGTATTTGTATGGAGGAAGAATTGGGGGAGAAACCAAAGGTAGATCTATTTGAAGAAGCCAGCTTATATGAAGAAGAGAACATGTTGGCTTGGCTTCATGTGGGCAATACATCTGCCTGCTATGGGATTTTTTCAAACACAGGAAGAGAGGAAGCATATGAAGAAAAAGATTTAATAATTCAAGTAGCTCGGCTGGGAGAGCCAGTAGAAGACCACAGAAGGGGAAAGAAATCTCCTTTATACAACCAATTACAGGAAGCTGATTCTGTGGATTGCAACCAAAAGGAAGGTTCAGAATTAAAAGGTAAGACTAAGAACATAGAAGAGGACTCATTACCACTTCATGAGATCCCTCCAGGATGGATTCAAGAGGAAGAATTGCAACTAGACATCCATGATGATCCTGCTTATGATACCGCAGCCATGTGGGACAATGTGTAAGATGCCACGTTGATTTTCCACCTGGAAAAGAAAAAAAAAAAGATGTGTAGGTAATAATGAAATTTTATGTTTAGGATATTTTGATCATGTCTGCAAAATTCTATAGCAATAATTTTTTACATTCTCTCTCTAGAAAGTTGTCGCATGAAATTTGTATGTTAATTTCGAGCATGAAGATGAAGGAATCTGAAAAAGTGTTGTATGAGAGAAAGGTAGAGTATTCTTAGTAGAAAAACTTTACCTGATTGAATTTTTTGTAGTTCCTATGTTTTATGTCTCATTTGGTTCCATGAAGATAGGTTAATGAAGAGATTTTTCATGTTTTTCATCTCTCTCTAGAATTTTTGATTTTGCAGGGCCCAAAAGTGATATCTGGAAGCAGATTTGGACCTGAGGCGTCTCTAACATTATTGTACAGATTTAAGAACTGAATATTTTTGTCTCTCACAAGCTCAAGCTAATTCCTCACTGTTTTTGAGTTACAGGGTTTTGAAAAGTGCCGTTTTCCAACACTTACAAAAAAAAAAGGAGAAGCCTTCATTCATTCATCTTATTCATGTTCGCGGATTTAGAAAACGCACATGGGTATATGGGTTATTTTTGGGTGATTGACGTGTGTGTGAGTGCGTTGCAGGGATTACCTCTATTTTTGCAGGTACGATGCTTGATGCTGGACATGAAAAGTAGATGCATGGGTGGTCCGGAAGTCTTGCATGAGACATGCGAAAAGACGCTATCTTGGAGCATGCAGATTCTAAAAGTGCGGGTCTAGGAAGGCGTGATTGGTCGTGCGCTGGCGAAAGGCAGAGATCCCAAAAAAAAAGACGAAGACTGAGAGATAGAAAAGGATGATGGTCGTACAGTCATTACGATCGTTTTTCGGCTTCTGGAATTGCGATTGAGATTGAGATTGAGATTGAGATTGTGATTGAGATTGGGATTGAGATTGTGATTGTGATTGAGATTGGGATTGAGATCAGCTCGGGGGTGGTCGGGTGGATGAGGCTTCACATTGAAGCAATCTGATAGATTTTGTAACGCAGATCAGAACTACTTGTAAATCTGCACAGATAATAAAATTCTCTCTCTTCTTGTTCTGCGTATACTCTGTTTGCCTTCTTTATATCTTGTGGTGTCGAAACCCATTATTCTGTGTGAGATTGTGACTCAAGTTTGGGAGACTTCTTACAAGTGGTGTCAGAGTAGAGTTGGATTCCGGGACAAGATGCAGGCTTTGAAGAAGAAGATAGAAGAACAAGAGGAGCTTATCCGTAGATTGAATGCAGAATTACATAAAGAAAGATCCAACAAACAAAAAGAGGCTACTGCAAATGCTTTCATGGACCTCAATGCTGAAGGTGGTAATGGTGCGGGAACATCAAACGCACGTAGAGTTAGACGGCAACGTGAACCTGAAGAGGATGAGGTTGAGGTGAATCTGCACTCAAGCAAGTGTTCAAAAGAGCAAAAATAAATGAATTTGATGGTGAGAAGAAAACTGGAGAGGATCTTGAAGCATGGATTGAGGAACTTGAAGATTTCTTTCACCTGCGCGTATTTAGTGAGGAATCAAAAGCAAAGGTGGCAATTCTGCATCTACAAGGAGTCACAAAACTGTGGTGAAAATCTTATATACAGACAAGAACACGTGAAGGTCCGATCCTCTGGAAAGAATTTCGAGAGCAAGCAGAGAATCGTTATTGTTCTCCACATTATCGGATGGAAAAGAAAATGGAATTCTACTTTTTCAAGCAGCATGAGGATGATAGATATAACTTGTCTATTGAAGAATATAAGGAGAAATTTTTGCGTTTACATAAGTATGCACTAGAAGTTTCTGGAGATGCGCTGAAAAGCAAGTTTATTGAGGGTTTGCGGGAAGAGCTTTGCTATCAAGTAAAGGGGTCCGAATGTCTAGATTTTCTTGATGCGGTTGCAAAAGCAGAAAACTTTGAGAAGATGGAGAAGTTTACCACGAAAAAGGCATTCAAATCAAGGTTTATCTCAACAGGACATCGACCCCCAAGACCTATTTCAATAAATCAAAATGGACAGAGATCGACTAACTCTATTAACGGTCAAGGAGGAAGACCAAAGCCGAAGCAAACGGATACACCTAAGAAGCAAGAAGTTATGCACTGGCAACGTGATTCTGATTTCCTAGAGCGGGCTAAGAGGCTGGGACTTTGTTTTCGATTTGGAGAACAAGGACATCACACTTTTGAATGTCCAAACAAGGCCATCAACCGTTCTATGCAAGCGAAGATAGCTCATCTACAAGAAGAAAACATGACATTTGAGGAAGCGGATGATCAAGGTAAGTGTTCTAGCCCTAGACTTCAATGCATGAAAACTTCTTCTCATTCAAGGGCATCGGTGATTAGGATTATGGGGGACATATCCTCACATAAGGTTAGTTTCTTGATTGATTCGGGTAGTACAAATTGTTTCCTTTCACTTAAGATGGTAGAAGCTTTTTAGGGTTGCATATTGAGATGCAGGCTAAAAGACCTATACAGATGGCTAATGGTAGGATACACTATACTTGAGGCTGTATTGAGAATCTTGATTTTATGTTAGGAGAACATAAGTTTTTGGGTACCTTCCATGTAATTAAAATGAGAGAATGTGATGTAATCATCGGAATGGACTCGTTAGTTCATAACAGTGTCGTGATTGATTGTGAAAGCGGGATCCTTACTTTGAAAATAGAAGGGAAGGAACATCGTCTTGCAGGCAAGTGTAATTCAAGTTTTTCTCCTATTTCTGCAATAAAGTTGATTAGGGGTATTTGACAGGGTTGTGAGACATATTTGGTTTATGTGCATGACCTTCAGGAGAAGAAGAAAGAAGAGGAAATACCGGAATATGTTAAAAAACTTTTAGATGAGTACGCAGATGTATTTCCTGATGATCTACCGGGCAATCCTCCTCCTAGGAAAATTGACCATGCTATAGACCTTTATCCAGGAAGTGAGCCTTATTCTAGAGCACCTTATAGGTTCAATATTGATGAATTGAAAGACTTGAAGCTCCAATTGGATGATCTATTGAAGAAGGAGTTGATAAGACCTAGTGTTTCACCTTGGGGAGCACCTGTTTTGTTTCAGAAAAAGAAGATGGTTCATACAGACTTTGTATTGACTATAGGGGATTGAACAAGAAAACCATTAAGAACAAGTATCCACTGCCACACATAGATGAACTGCTGAGTCAATTGAGTGCTGCCACAGTATTCACTAAAATTGACTTAAGATCGGGATATCATCAAATTAGAGTAAAGTCTGAGGACATACCCAAAACCGCTTTTAGAACACGATATGGTCATTACGAGTTCACAATTTTGCCTTTTGGATTAACAAATGCTCCTGCAACATTTATGTGTTTGATGAATAATGTGTTTCATGAATATCTCGATGAATTTATATTAGTTTTTCTTGACGATATTTTTGTGTATTCTAAGGATGATAATGAACATGCATTGCATCTCAGGAAGACTTTACAGAAACTAAGAGAGCATAAACTATATGGTAAGATGAGTAAATGTTTTTTTGCAAAAGGGGAAGTGACTCATTAGGGGAGAGTTGTTTCTAAGGAAGGGTTTCATATAGATGTTGAGAAAGTTAAAAGCATAGATGACTGGCCTACACCCAAATGTGTGAGGGATGTGAGAAGCTTCCTTGGTTTGGCACAATATGAGAGGGCACACATTAGGGAGTTTTCTCGAATTGCAAATCCTCTTACAGAATTGACAAAGAAAAATAGAGAGTTCACATGGAACGATGAGTGTCAAAAGGCGTTTGACGAATTAAAATAGAAAGTTATCGAAAATTGTGTGCTAAAGATACCTGAGTTAGGGAAGCCTTTTATTGTTGCATGTGATGCTAGTGGAAGCCAAATCGGATGCGTTCTTTCACAAGAAGGGAGGGTAGTGGCTTATGAGTCAAGGAAATTAAGGAAACATGAACTAAATTATACAACACATGACTTAGAAATTCTTGTAGTTGGTCACGCACTTAAACATTGGAGACACTTATTGCTAGGAGTAAAGTTTGAATTAAGAATAGATCATCAGAGCCTTAAATACATATTTACTCAACCTTTGCTTAACATAAGACAAAATCAATGGATGCAATTGCTAAATGAATATGATTTTGATATTAAATACTTAGCAGGAAAAGAAAACAAGGTGGCCGATGCTCTGAGTCGTAAACCCCTATGCAGTTCAATTTCTATTTTATCCTCTTATTTTGATATTGGAAAAGAATTAAAAGAAGATTTATTTTATGCAGCAATCTTGGAATTTTTAAGTATGAATCCAGGTTCTATGTTTCAGGGAAAATTTCATTTGAGAAATAATGATTTGTATTGTAATTCTCGTTTATGTATTTCTTCAGAATCTGTTTTGAAAGAAAAGATCTTGCATGACTGTCATGATGCACCTTTCTCTGCACACCCTGGTTTTTCTAGAACTTATGCAAAAGTGAAAGCTTCCTATTACTGGCTGTTGGTGCATTTTACCCAAGCCTACATGCTTGATATGCTTGATATTATCCTCATTTGTAAGTCACATGAGTAATCATGTGAACACCTCTTGTAAAAGAGTACATTTTATCTCTTGTAAATGGAAAAAGAAAAAAAGGAAAAGGATGGCTTACCTCATCCATGATGTAAAAGCAATTTCGTGGCTCTAACTACCAAAACCCAGGACTTTTTGAGCTGAGGGAATATCTCCTAACTTTGGGGATCACTTTTAGGTGGAGCCATTCGAATTTGAATTCAAAACTCCCTCCAAGAATAGCTATAAAAGGAGCAAGAAGGAAGAGGTGATTAGCAAGCCTTGTACGTGACCACTTCATGTCATTTTGTAGAGATTGAAGAGCTTACTCCATAGCTCTATCATTCTACTCCCATTGTGCAAAGATTCATTGCCAATGTGGTTGTAATCATATATGAATTTATACATTTATCATCATTCACTTCTTTGTTTTGTTCTCTGCTATACTCACTCAGAGCAGTACCTTCAGAAGGTCCTATCTCGAGTTCTACTGATCTGTCTTCGGTGATTTAACATGTGTTGAATAGCTCTTACTGTCTAGTTTCTGCATAGCAATTTTCAAGCTCATTGGATGTATAATTTTGGAGATATCTGCATTTTACTGCTCACTGGTCTATCTCTACAGAGCCCCGAGAATGGTGGGCATGTTCCAGAAATTGATAAATCTTGTTCTCAGTGCTCAGTCCATCATTTGAAGTGTTTTAACTTGGATTGGGAAGCTTGCTAAGTCTATT
Organism: Ceratopteris richardii; assembly: GCA_020310875.1. Classification (NCBI taxonomy): domain Eukaryota; kingdom Viridiplantae; phylum Streptophyta; class Polypodiopsida; order Polypodiales; family Pteridaceae; genus Ceratopteris; species Ceratopteris richardii. Next base: position 122,509,845 of record CM035433.1, on the reverse strand, counting down.
TGCTATGCCCAAAAGTAATTTTTCTAATTCTTACCAGATTGAGAGCACTGTTCATTTTTTCCAGTAGGTGTATGTCCAAAAATAGCAAGTTTTGGGAGCTAGTCATTTCGCAACTAGTCTGTCTTGACTTAAACTTTTGGGATACATGTTCCAAAGTACTTGGCTGATATTTTGGTGGATTTAGGAAGCTTAAAGGGTCTACTAATCAAATCTGAAGTCTCAGTTGGCTGGTGTGAAGCTCGTTGTAGCAGCACCAACTCATCTTTGGATTGCATCCACCATCTCTCTTCACACTGGCCACGTATGAAATATGATATTACGAGGTATGTCGAAGAATGTCTGAAATGTCAACAGGTTAAGGCCGAATTTAAAAGGAGTCCTGGCATGTTACAACCATTAGATGTGCCTGATCAAAAATGGGAATCCATCTCTATGGATTTCATAACAAAGTTTCCTGTGACCAGAAGTGGGCATGATACCATCTTTGTTGTCGTGGACCGTCTTACAAAGATGGCACATTTTCTTCCCATGAGGAAAACTGATACAGCTTTGCATGTTGCTAAACTTTTCATAAAAGAAATTTTTAGGTTACATGGTATACCCAGAAGTATAATTTCTGATAGGGATGCAAGGTTCACATCTAATTCTTGGAAAGCAACATTTCAATCCATAGGAACAGAATTACGCATGAGTACTGCATTTCATCCTCAAACCGATGGTGAGACCGAGAGGGTTAACAGGGTGCTTGAGGATATGTTACGCATGTATATTCAGCCCTTGGTTGAGTATGCATATAATAGTGCATGGCATTCCTCTATTAAGATGACACCTTTTCAAGCAATGTATGGTTATAATTGCTTGCTGCCGCATTCACTTTTTAATTCATAGAATCAGGTTGAAATATCCAAACAGATGCTTGAAAACATGGATTTGGAGCTAAATAAGGTAAGGAAAAACATGAAAGATGCACAAAACGTCAGAAATTATATCATGATCTCAAAAAGAGGCCCTTGGAATTTAGAACAAATGATCTGGTTTTTTTGAAAGTGAGTCCTTCTAAATCAAATCTGGTTTTAGGCAAAGATCGTCGATTGTCTCCTCGTTATGCTGGTCCTTTCAAAATCTTAAAGAAAATTGATTCTGTTGCATATTTACTTGACCTACCTAATACTTTGAAAATTCATCCAGTCTTCCATGTTGGATTACTTAAAAAGTATGTTCCTAATGCTGATCATGTTTTGCAGGACAAATCTAAGTTGAAGGAAGATGCCACTTTTGAACTTGAACCAGAAGTTATATTGGATAGGAGAGTTAGACATCTTAGGAATCGTGAAATAGTGGAAATTTTAGTAAAGTGGTCTGCATATACTATTGAAGATTCAACATGGGTTGGTTTAGATGAGTTTATGGAACATTATCCTTCTTTCCAACTCTAAGGACAGAGATCTTTAAAGAGGGGGAGAATTGTAAGATGCCACATTGATTTTCCACCTAGAAAAAAAAAAAGACGTGTAGGTAATAATGAAATTTTATGTTTAGGATATTTTGATCATGTCTGCAAAATTTTGTAGCAATAAGTTTTTACATTCTCTCTCTAGAAAGTTGTCGCATGAAATTTGTATGTTAATTTCGAGCATGAAGATGAAGGAATCTCAAAAAGTGTTGTATGAGAGAAAGGTAGAGTATTCTTAGTAGAAAAACTTTACCTGATTGAATTTGTTGTAGTTCCTATGTTTTATGTCTCATTTGGTTCCATGAAGATAGGTTAATAAAGAGATTTTTCATGTTTTTTCATCTCTCTCTAGAATTTTTTATTTTGCAGGGCCCAAAAGTGATATCTGGAAGCAGATTTGGACCTGAGGCGTCTCTAACATTATTGTATAGATTTAAGAACTGAATATTTTTGTCTCTCACAAGCTCAAGCTGATTCCTCACTGTTTCTGAGTTACAGGGTTCTGAAAAGTGCCGTTTTCCAACACTCAAAAAAAAAAAAAAAAAGGAGAAGCCTTCATTCATTCATCTCATTCATGTTCTCGGATTTAGAAAACGCACATGGGTATATGGGTTATTTTTGGGTGATTGACGTGTGTGTGAGTGCGTTGCAGGGATTACATCTATTTTTGCAGGTACGATTCTTGATGGTGGACATGAAAAGTAGATGCATGGGTGGTCCGGAAGTCTTGCATGAGAAATGCGAAAAGACGCTATCTTGGAGCATGCAGATTCTAAAAGTGCGGGTCTAGGAAGGCGTGATTGGTCGTGCGCTGGCGAAAGGCGGAGATCCCAAAAAAAAAAGACGAAGACTGAGAGATAGAAAAGGATGATGGTCGTACACTCATTACGATCGTTTTTCGGCTTGTGGAATTGCGATTGAGATTGAGATTGAGATTGAGATTGAGATTGTGATTGAGATTGGGATTAAGATTGTGATTGTGATTGAGATTGGGATTGAGATCAGCTCGAGGGTGGTCGGGTGGATGAGGCTTCACATTGAAGCAATATGATAGATTTTGTAACGCAGATCAGAACTACTTGTAAATCTGACAGATAATAAAATTCTCTCTCTTCTTGTTCTGTGTATACTCTGTTTGCCTTCTTTATATCTTGTGGTGTTGAAACCCATTATTCTGTGTGAGATTGTGACTCAAGTTTGGGAGACTTGTTACAAGTGGTACCAGAGTAAAGTTGGATTCCGGGACAAGATGCAGGCTTTGAAGAAGAAGATAGAAGAACAAGAGGAGCTTATCCGTAGATTGAATGCAGAATTACATAAAGAAAGATCCAACAAACAAAAAGAGGCTACTTCAAATGCTTTCATGGACCTCAATGCTGAAGGTGGTAATGGTGCGGGCACATCAAACGCACGTAGAGTTAGACGGCAACGTGAACCTGAAGAGGACGATGATGCAGGTGAATCTGCACTCAAGCAAGTGTTCAAAAGAGCAAAATTAAATGAATTTGATGGTGAGAAGAAAACTAGAGAGGATCTTGAAGCATGGATTGAGGAACTTGAAGATTTCTTTGACCTTCGCGTATTTAGTGAGGAATCAAAAGCAAAGGTGGCAATTCTGCATCTGCGGGAAGAGCTTCGCTATCAAGTAAAGGGGTCCGGATGTGTAGATTTTCTTGATGCGGTTGCAAAAGCAGAAAACTTTGAGAAGATGGAGAAGTTTACCACAAAAAAGGCATTCAAATCAAGGTTTATCTCAACAGGACATCGACCCCCAAGACCTATTTCAATAAATCAAAATGGACAGAGATCGACTAACTCTATTAATGGTCAAGGAGGAAGACCAAAGCCAAAGCAAACGGATACACCTAAGAAGCAAGAAGGTATGCACTAGCAACGTGATTCTGATTTCCTCGAGCGGGCTAAGAGGCTGGGACTTTGTTTTCGATGTGGAGAACAAGGACATCGCACTTTTGAATGTCCAAACAAGGCCATCAACCGTTCTATGCAAGCGAAGATAGCTCATCTACAAGAAGAAAACATGACAATTGAGGAAGCGGATGATCAAGGTAAGTGTTCTAGCCCTAGACTTCAATGCATGAAAACTTCTTCTCATTCAAGGGCATCGGTGATTAGGATTATGGGGGACATATCCTCACGTAAGGTTAGTGTGTTGACCTAAGTATCAACTTAGGGACTTGCGGAGAAAGAGACTATACCTCAATCCCCTCACAAGTGCATATAGTGGGGATACACGCTTTTAAATATCAATCCAAAGAGTATACAAACCTAGCCGAGTGTATGAGGACATGCAATCATGTAATGATCAATGCAAATGAACTACTCAAAGAATGTAAATGAGGCAAAGACTTATCCAAACAAGCTCCAACTGTTGGTCAAGGCGAAACGATACTTGGTGCAGCAGCCGTCAGTATTTTGGACTTTTCTCCCAGCTCCGAACTCCAAATATAGCGAATAGCATATGCGTTTTGAAGCTCTCGAGAAGACGCATCCAATGGCAGTGGTTTCACTCAATTCCGACGCTCCTACTTCAAGTTATGAGCAAAATACTGAGTCGCGGGAATTCTTTCCTACACTTCAGCACTTCCTACACTTCGCACACACCTTTCCTACAGCAAAGAAACACTTTCATGGATAGACAACACTCACAAGCACTCTTTCCAAGCCATACACCTGCATACAAGCTCACGAAGAAGAAGATAAGGAGGGAAGAAGACACAAATTCGAATTTCTGTGCTCTCTATTCTCACAATGGCAAAAAGTTCTTTACAAAGAGTCACATTTGACTTATATACTAGTGCCCTAAAAATGGTCCTTTCACACAAGAGACCGGCACTTTATTCACTAAAAGACTAAATTTCTACTATTTTACATGGGTAAGCTTCTAATCTTCTGTGGGGATGCATCTAGAGGACTCCTCTAGTGCCTTTACAACGGAAAATATATTACAAGAATGATTATGATACAAAAATATGATGTCCAAATCGGAAAAATTTTGGGGCCCGTCTTTTTCTCTGCCTTGTGCGCTCTTTAGCTCTGCAACACTCTCCCCCTCTTCGTCTCTGTCGTCCCTTGACAGACTTTGCTTCGCGAACGCGTCCCATGGTCAGTGTTGCCTTGTTCTTGATCTTGCATTACGTTTTAGAGGCGCTCTGATTTGTCCTGGTTGCACACATCGGACCTTGCTGTGTTATTTACTTCTTTTCACTGCACGCAACCTTTGCTCATTGTTACCTGTTTATAAAACAGGTGTTCAGTTTTGACGGCCTCTTCTTAATTCTTGTTTTACATTCTCTGGGCCTTATGTATTTGCCTTGATCGCCCGCAACCCTTGGAGTTAGACTGACTACGTGATATTCTGCAGTCTAATTCACCTATAGGTTCCTTAATTCTGGGTTGCCGCGCACGCCATTAGTGCACATATGCGGATGTAGCTCGTAAGCCTTGATCTGAATCCTCCCCACATATGTGATACTTGTTGACCCTGATTCCTCCTTTTAGCTGCGTGCTTTTCCTTGGTGTGTGCGCCCCTATGGGGCTCTGTGCAGAGATGGGTAATGTGCCCCTGCGGGGCTTCCTGCAGAGATGTATCTTCAAATCTTGCTTTTTAGTGAAGCTGCTTCTTTCGTTGTCTTCTTTTTTTCTTCTTTTTACTTGTCTCTCCCTCAACACTGCCCCCCTCCTGGACTCTGTCGTCCCCGACAGGCTTTGATAAGCAACGGGCATATGTTCGAAATACTGTTTGCTCCTTATCATTCAGCAGATTAGCTTCACGTATCATCAGTTGTTTCCATTGTTCTGCCTTCACGCCATCATGTGGTGGCTGTCTGTGATCTGCGAAGAAGCTTAATTCATATGCTACTAATCTAGCATTGAGATTAGATGACATCTTCAAAAATATCTCAGAATCAATTTCAAAGAATCCTGTGAAAAACGCTTCTTCAAATGTCTGCATATATGGACTTGGCAAGAACATAAGCCTGGAGTAATAAGCCATTATAGTTGGTCTGCTTGGCATTACTGATAGATCAAAAATAAGTATGTCTGTGCCCTGATTAATTCCAATAAAATTCAAAAAGGTGTATGTCGCATGTTTGAAAACTTTCAGTACAGTGAGTAGCATAGTAAGTATTTTATTTGTCATTTTGACAGCTAAATCTGGTACTGTCGCATAATTTTGTAGCCAAAATTCTATGGTCTTGACCATATAATCCTCTGTTGGCAAATAGTTATGTGGAGGGCTTGGAAGTAGCGGATAATTCAGCCACTGATTATTTATTGTACCATTCCTTTGCATGTCCAAAAATGCTCTAACTTCTCTTCTGCGAGGTACAGGACAAAATGCAGGGTTTACCTGCAGGGAATATGGAGCAGCTTGCCAGTGTATCCTTAATGTCGGATGTTTCTCTAAAAACTTTCTTCTCCAAACTGGCTGTGCGGCTTCAAATTCTGCTTGATTGAAATTGAATGTGTCATTCTCGAAGTTGAGCTGCGTATCAGGGCTCGTTTTTGTGATCTTCTTGATATATTGACGTGTTTTCTCTTTCAGTAATCCGTATGGAATATTGAAAGGCTTCATAAGCGTCTCTAAGTCTTTTCCTTTGATCTTTGCTTCCTTCATGACTTTAATAACTTCATTTTCAAAATTTTCCATCAATCGGGACACCACTAGTGCCCGTTCCTTCTGACTTATTTCTGCAGTATATGGCATAGGATGATCATCATGTAGATCCGCCACCTGCTCACGTATGGGAGAATGATAGATCGGTTGAGATAGAGGGCTTACCTCTACCTCGTCAGTAGGATGTTTTCTTTTCTGGCACTACTGATGTCCCGATCGGTTCTTTGTCTTTCTTCTGATTCTTTAGCTGTTCGATGCATTCATCTTTTTCCTTTATCTTTTGTATGGCTTCTCCGAGTGCTTCTTTGGTTGCCAGTAGTTCCTTACCTATGTCAGCTACGTGATCCATATTTTCACTGTAGCTTTGGACCAGTTTTGCCTGTGCTGTATTTAACTACTTTTTGAGCTCACCTATTTCTTGAGTGTGCTTCCGTTCTGATTCTTCTCGTACTTCTTTCGCTTGTCGCAGCAACTCGGCATACTGTGCTATCTGCTCTCTTAATTCTTGTTCTTTAGTGTCTGAGGGTCCCTGTTGGATGAGTGGTTGATCATATAATAAAGACTTCATTAATTCTTTATTTCTATTGCGCAGGCTGTCGTTCTCTTCTAGATATAGCTTGAGTTGTTGCTCTAATAGCATGCTTCGCATCTTCATTTTCTCTTTTTCAGCCTCGCTTGCTTTGTGTAATTTTTGCAACTCTTCTAGTTGTGTATGCAGCTGTTGATTTTGGTCGATGGATGCGTCAAATTGTGTCTTGATTGCCAACACCTCAGTACTTTTATGTGCTAATTCCTTTTGTGCTGCAATCAACTGTGCTGATAATTGTTCACTCATGAGTTGAAACTGATTCTTTTCTCTTCTTGCTTGATCATACTTGGCATCTATATCCATCATTTGTTGTTGAGTGTCCATGGCCGTTTGAATCATCTGCTTTACTACAGGTTTCAATTGCGTAACATCCACATTCAGCCATGTTTTTGGTATTGTCGGCTCTTCTCCGGTATTTACATCTTTGCCCTGAGCAATGTGTAAGGTCGCGTCATGGGGCTGCCTGATCTGAAGCTGGATCCTTGGCTCAGCCCTCATGTCTTCTTTATGTCCCTGAGGTGTGTCATCAGGCACCTCGATTATAACTTGTTTTTGGTTTTGGAGTTCCTTTGCTTCTTTACTCACTGAAGTTTGATCTTCCTCTTTAATAGGTGGTTTGACATGTGTAATCCCAGTGGTTGTATCTTCTTTGACTTTCTTTTCCTTTTTTTCCTGATTTTGAGGCATCACTTCCACTTGATCTATCTCGTTCCATTCACCTTCGTGCGATTCTGTCCGTATATCAGTATCTAATGTATCCTTTTCGGGACTAGAATCCGTATTTGTGCTGGAATCATCAATGCCTAGCTCCTTGTATCTTCCTGCTTGTTTCAGCGTTTTCTCTGGAGTTCGTTGTGTCTGCTCTTGACTAGCTTGTCTATAATGATGTCCTTGAACGTTCAAATTGACCTGCCCTTGCATATACTGATGTGTTTGTTCAAGAGCAGCGGACAAATCTCTTTTAGTAATTGGCGTTTGTGTTGTCGTTATCTTCGGTAAGAGGTGCGTTCTCTTTGATTGCGGTGTTGTTTGAGCTTCCTCTTCTCGTAGGCGCTTCGTACCCCTCATGGGTTTCTGTATGCTGGTTCCAGCCTCTTCAACCATAGCTACAGCTTTCTTCTTCTTAGGGACCGTCGCTGACTTTACATACCTTGCTAGTCCTTCCGAAGTTGGCATCTCTCTCAAGCCGTTCTTCATTTCTAAAGCTTCATAAATCAACAATGTGAGAGCTGAACTGCCATTTAAAAACTTCTTTTGCCCCCACTTCTTTTGTGCTTCAAACAATCTTTCTTGGACATACCCCGTTAGATTGACTTTGTTTCCAATTTGCCTCATGGCATGTGATAGTAATTGGACTACTATCTTTTGTGGAGCTGTATACCTGTGCATGCTGGGAAAACAAAAATGTTGGTGTACCAGTCGTACAGCATCCTCTATGTCAATTCTGTTAATTTCCAAGAATGATCACTTCTTGGGATCATGGCATTCTTCTTTCACATTAGTAATGCCTGTTTGATTCCATCCAAAAGCTTTATTAATCAATTCATGTGTGAATTGGATGGTCTTCCATGTCCCGACTTTGTCCAATACTCGTGCTTCTGGGACTGAGATCTTTGTCGCGGCAGGCTGCATGGTGTTCATTACCTGTGCACATCTCTGAAAGTCTGGCACATAGATTGGTAACTTGAGGAATGCCTCTATGCCCGCTTGTGTCCATACGTCCTCAATATGAGGTAGTCCTTGTATTATTGTCTTGAAATCCTGGGACATGATTGGAAAGTAGTGATCTGTGTCCATAATTTTGATGGTAGCCATGAAGATTAGCTCTGCCACTGGTTGATCATCCCTGAACCAGTGACCTCTTGCTTTTGTTACTGATTCCAACGGAAGAAGTTGCACCTCTTCTTGCTGCGTAGATTCGGAATCAGTGGAAGCCATCTGCACTCAATATAGAGTATGAATTAGTGTCCATATGTTTTCAGAAATCCTCCTCTATATGTTGGTTATAAGTTCGATGTCGCTCCGAGTGCATGGTGTCGCCCCTTTCCCGTGTGTGTGAGAAAGGTAATACCTGGATCTTTTACATTTTTATGTATTTTTATATTTTCTGCTGAAAAGAAAACAGAAATGTTAGTCCATAGCCGAAGCGGTTAGTATTTTTTTTTTTTTTTTTTTTTGGATTATTTCTTAATGTGTGTACAAGTGCTCTCCTCTTTCCCCATTAGGAAAATGTGCTTAACTATCTTGAAATAGAAGAAAGATGTGCCGAATGCTTGGCCTTGTAATGTGGCCCTATCATGCATACTTTGGATTTCGACCACTCCATATGTGTGCAATTGGAAGTAGTTGGCGTATGCATGTTGTCCCGTTTGTCTTTCGGCATCCAGATTTGCTTCGTTGTGCTGGGCTTCGTTGTAGGTTGCCCACTTCTACTGAATGTGGCTTTTTTCTTCGTTTCGTAGGTCTGCTTCAATTGATCTATAACTCTCGGCACGTCTCGGGCCGCCTTTACAGACTCTTTCTTTCTCCAGTATCTCTTTTTCTGTGGTTGTTTTGCCGGTGGATTGCATTGGTCCTTCCTGTTTCGGGAATCATCCTTTCGGTTGTTTTGCCTTGGGATGCAAGACTTCGGAACCCATATTTGCGATCGATCTTGTTGAGCAGCTACGACTGTCTTTGGAATCCAAATTGTAGCAACGTGTCGATGATCTCGCTGTTCAGACGGAGTTGGTTTTTGTTTTGCTCGTTTGTCCTGATGTCGATTGTACTTTTGTCGTCGAAGATACTCCTCCACTTGATCTTTCTTTATCCACACTTGATTAGAGGATGGAATAGGGTATATTTTGATGTTGACAGATTCTGAATTACTCTGAGGCATAGTCTCTTTGATGCACAGTGTTTTAGTGAGGTTGATTTCAGTTTGAGTGATACTCTCAAGACTTGCTAGACTAGAACAAGGTGTGCAAGCAGAATTCACTGTGTCTGCACATATAGTACTTGATGAAGGTGTCTCTATAGTGCTAGTGATCATACATTCAGGACTTTGTTCATTAGAGTGAACTATTTGCTCTACGCTCACAGATTTTAATGGTCGCTCGTCTAGCAAACTGAATACTTCACGATGTCCTATCCTGGCTGAGATATATCCTAACGCCAATTGAATGGTCACCTCGTATTCGTAAATCCAGTCTTGACCTAACACAACCTCTTCAAGTAAATCTTGGTCATGACATACTAACAGCTTTTGTTCCATGGTGTTGTTGCCAAGATGTAACGGTAAGGTGATCTCTCCTATGCACTGAGTAATCGTTCCTCCTATTCCTATCAACTGGGCCATTGATGGGCATATTGTCTCTTTGAGTTTTTGGGTCAAAGAAAACTTAATGCAACTTACAGCGGCACCTGTGTCAATAAGAGCATTTACCAAGTGATACTCCGTTTTTCCGGCTCGCAAATTTAGATAGGGTTGTGTTCTTTGCGATCCCAGATTTTGAGTGGCTCTAAAATTAGCCATCGGGATGAGTTCTTCTCCTTGACGATATCTTTCATCTCGCTCTCTCATCCACTCTTTTCGTTTCTTTATCCTTTCCAAAGCTTCTTGTCTCGCTTCTTCCCGTATTCTTTCCTCTTCTACACGTCTATTCTTACCTTCGAGTAATCGAGACAAAGCTTCTTCTGTTAATGGTTCTAGGTATTTTTTTACTCTACACCCACTGATGTAGTTTGGTAACACGTCTCCATCTAAGGTTGCTAAGCTGATGGCTCCACCTGTAGATATACGATTAATGATTAATGGGCCATATCCTCTCTTTTGCAATTTCTTAGCATGTTGTTTCAAAGTGTATACCAAAACTAAATCTCCTTCCTTCAATTGTTTGTCCTTGATATGCGCATCAAAATAGGCCTTTTGTCGTCTTTTAGCAGCATAAATACCTGCTACTGCTTGTAACCTAGTTTCATGAAGCTTTTCTATTTGGTCCAATTGGGCTGATAATTCATGTCCTGTCCACTCATAAGTAGTTGCAACTCTAAGAGTGGGAATCAAGAAATCAATTGGCAAAATAGCATTTTGTCCATACACTAAGTTAAAAGGAGTAGTGCCTATTGCAGTTTTATAGGCTACTCGGAATGCCCATAAAGCATGGTGTAACTGCTTATCCCAATCTGATCTACCGTTGTTAACGATTTTGGTGAGAACAGTACACAAGATTTTATTTGAACTCTCTGCTTGTCCATTTGCTTGTGGGTGATAAGGGGCAGATTTCTTATGAATTACTAAGAATTCATTCAATAAGGCTTCTATCACTTCATTAACAAAGTGCGTACCTCTATCACTCACAATCTCTATAGGTAGTCCAAATCTAGTGAAGACGTTCTCAAAGAGAAACTTGGCTGTAGTTCTCGCGTCATTTTTCTTTGTTGCTTTTGCTTCAACCCATTTGGTCAGGTAATTTGTGGCTACAATTATGTATTCGGCATGTGATCCTTTTGCGGGTGGGCTAATAGGTCCTATAAAGTCTATTCCCCACTTCGTGAAAGCTCTAGCACTCATCATGGGTCTAAGTGGCATCTCATCTCTTCTAATAGGATATTTCGTTCGTTGACAAGTATCACACCTTTGCACATATGTTATGGCGTCTTGATGTAGAGTTGGCCACCACATTCCAGCAAAGAGGATCATTTTTGCTGTTTTGTCTGTAGAGAAATGTCCTCCTGCAGCTCCTGTATGGGCCATTTCTAAGACAGAGAGATATTCATTTTCATGAATGCACATTCTTAGTTGGTTATCTTTCCCGCGTTTAAAGAGTTGTTTTCCTATGATAGCATAATCCTTACTCTGTTCTTCAAGAGCACGTTTCCTTGCTAAGGTAGCTCCCTCAGGGTATTCTCGAGTCTTCAAGAACTTTACTAGAGGCATGCTCCACCTTGGTGCTATTGTAGAATAGCATAATGTAGAATTCTCGTCTGGGGTTTGTTCTTGACAGGTTTGACAGGTTGACACATAGTTATGTGCATCTCGTTGCATGGTTGGCCAATATATGCCAAATCTCTTGAGTGTTTGCCACGTTCCATTTGCATTCAAATGAGTGTTCCATCGGTTTGTGTGTGCTTTCTGAAGCCACATTTCTTGTTCCTCTTCTTCCACACATCTCATCAGCAATCCGCTTGAATCCTGGTGGTACAAACTTCCCGCAATGATGTGAAGGTTTTTGGTCCTCCAGAGATCTTGCGTTTGGTTTGGCGAGATCCCATCTTTAGGTCCATGTGTAAGTATCGAGATCAATTTTTCTGCCCATTGAGGGCATACTTCCAGGTTAAAAAGATAAGTATCTGGCAGATCATCAGGTACTCCTATGGGTGGTTCTCCATGGGTCATGCGAGATAAGTGGTCTGCTCTGATGTGGGTGTTTCCTTTCTTGACTATTACCTCAAAATCAAATTCCATTAGCAATAAAAACCATCGTACTAGTCGTCCTGTATTACAAGGCTTGTTGACTAGGTACAATAGGGCTTGATGATCAATGAAGAATTTGAATTTGTTTGCCAGTAAGTAATGTCTGAATTTCTTGACTGCGTATACCATCCCTAGGCCTTCTCTCTCCGTAGTAGTATAATTGCGTTCTGCTTGATTTAACTGTCTACTAGCATAGGCTATCGGGTGGTCTAATTTTCCTGTGTCAGCTGGTTGAGCTAAGATGCAACCAATGGCAAACTTGGAAGCATCCACATGAATGTGAAACGGTTTATTCCAATTGGGGACTCGAAGGATGGGTGCTGAACTCAATCGATTCTTTAACTCATAAAAAGCTTTTTCGCATTCTTCGGTCCAATTAAATAGAGTCAATAATGCATAAAGAGGTCTAGCAATTATGGCGTACATATGTATGAACCTTCGATAGTAACCACAATGTCCCATAAATGCTTGAACTTCTTTAGCAGTTTTAGGTCTTGGTAAATCTAAAATTACTTTAATTTTGTCTTCATCTGTTGAAATTCCATTCTTCGAGACAATATGTCCTAAGATTTTCCCTTGTCGCACCATGAAGACACATTTTTCAGGATTGAGGCATACTCGATATTGTCGACATTTAGCAAAAATCTTTTCAAGTTCAGGGATGTGCTCTGATCGTATAGCTGAATATGTACAAAGATCGTCCACGTATACTTCCATGCTTTTTCTCTGAAATTCCTTGAACACATGACACATCAATCTTTGGAAAGTAGCTGGGGCATTCGTTAAGCCAAAAGGCATGACTCTAAAGGCGTATACTCCCCATTCAGTTGCAAATGCAGTCTTATGTTGGTCCTCAGGAGCAATGGCTACCTGATTGTACCCTGAAAAGCCATCCAGAAAACTATAAACTTCCTTCCCTGCTACCCTTTCCAAGAGATGATCAGTGATTGGTAAGGGATAGCTATCCCTTATGGTTGCGGCGTTCACTTTTTTCAAATTGATGCACACTCTTAACTTTCCATTCTTCTTTGGTACAACCACCAAGGGTGACACCCATTCCGTGTGCTCAATTTCGTAGATGAATCCAGCATCTAACAACTTATCTATTTCTTCTTTTATCTTGGCTGAATACACATCATTATAAGTATATGGTCTCTGTTTCGAAGGTTTGGCTTCGGATGTCATGGGGATTCTATGCGCACATATAGATGGATCTACTCCTTTTAAGTCCTTATAAGTCCAAGCGAAGACATCCCGGTATTCTCTTATGAGTCGAATTAACTCTTGTTCTTCTTCTAATGAGACATCTTGTCCTATGAAGGTACATCGTTCCTCTCCTCCTTCCATAGTTACAACTATTTTCTTGGTTTGTTCCTTATTATCATAAGCTATTCCAGGTTGTGCTTCTCTTTTAGGCATTTGAATAGCAATTTTCCTCTCTTCCACTTCATATTTTTTAAAATGGGCTGGTACCTCAAATTGGTCTTGGGGTTTGTTCTCTTCATCTTCTGATTCTCTTTCGACTTCTAATTCCCCTTTCTGTGTGATTTCCTTATGTTTTTCATTGGCAGTGATATTTATGTTGGTGGTACTAATCCCTAGATCCATGGGTTCAGGTTCCATTTCGATGCTCTCGTAGTCCTCCTTCCAGTCTTTCTCGATTACTTCTCCTTCTTCTGCCTCCTGAAGGACTACCATATACAGGCTAACATCATAACCCTCCTCGTCGATACATTCGTTCATGGTCACTACTTCTTTGTTTACACAGACATCGAGTGTAGCTAAGATTTCCATCCAACCGTGAGGTTCGAATTCTTAATCCGGAAATACTTGTGGCATATAGGCTGGATCTTGTACAGATCTCACTATTCCTTGTTTCTGCGGCCATCCTTTTCTTCTCTCCTCTTCCTTCTTTGCAGCTTGACATATCCATAGATGAGTGTCCTCGTTCATCCAGGATTGATCACTAGAACCTGCACTATGAACTGATTGATCGTCTTCCTCTTTGTGGATTTGATTCCATTGTAGAGGTGGCACATCTTGATAAGTGTATGTATGTAGGTTTATCCTAGTGGTGGTTCCTGCGTGTTGTAGGTATACTGCATCTTTTCCCCAATCTTGTACGACCTTTAGCTGTCTCATGAAAGGCCTTCCCAAGATCATTTCATAATTGCTTGGCCTTTCGAAGTGACAAATTGCTAAGGTGTGCTCAAATTCCACTCCACACGTAGTGAAGACTACTCGTTCCAACAATCCTAAGGGTCTCTCCGTATGTCCATCTGCCATTTGTATTTTCATGCGCGTTGGTCTTAATGCTGGTTGTCCCCATTTTTCCCAAATTTCTTTGGTGGCAATGCCAACACCAGCTCCTGAATCTAGTATGGCTTTGGTAGTGTAACCCCTATAGGTGATTGGAAGACAGGTATTTCCTTCATCTCCTTCACTAAAGTCTCCTACCTTATCCACTGGAATTCTTACTGTTTTTACTTCGTCAGCTATCTCTTTCTTTTCCTCCTTGACTTCCCATTGATTGATCAATTTCTCTTTTAAGTGTGGTTTTACCTTTAACAGTTCTTCGAACGTTAGGGTACATGGGATTTTTACCTCTCTAAGGCGTTGTATGATCTCAGATGTTTGAACTGATAGGTTCATTTCCCGTCTCCTTATTGATGGAATGCGATACAATTCTGAGTTGTGCTCGTACTCCCCGGTGTAGTTGGGTAGTTCCTTTACATTTTCTTCTTCCTTGTCACTTGCATCCATCGGAAAAATTTCTTCTGAATTTAGTTCAGGTATTGACCCCTCTATTTCATTTTCTGCTTCTAATTCTTCAAAGGGCGGTTCCATTCCTTCTACCTTTTCCCATTTGTCCTCTTGCACTCGTGCCCATAGATCCTTAGTCCAATCTCCTTCTACTTCAGGGACTATGGATCCTTCCTTTCTCTCAATACCAAGTTCATCATTCTGAGGTCTCTTTACTTCAGGCTTTTCCTGAGTGTTTAGGCACTCTTGGAATTCTCCTTCGGAAATTCGGTTATTTGGTAAAGGTGGTGCGGATTTTTCTAAGGTCTGTTGTGCTACTTCTATCAATCTCTTGCAGATTTCTAACCTTTCTTTCTCTAAGTCGCCTCTCGGATATTCTCTCTCATGTTGCTCTATGGAAGGTCCTGCTTTTATTCTCGCCTTGTATGCCTGAATCCACATGGCTAATTCTTCAGGCATAGGATCTGCTAGGACTGATCCTACCTCCTCCCTTTTATTCTCATTTTTATTTTCTTCTTCCACTTGGGGTTCCTTCGTTGGTTTCTGTTTACTCTTTTCGTTTTCCTTCTTTTGTAATAACTTTTTTTCTTTTATCCTATCTCTCCGGTTCTTCCATCTCTGGGATCTTTTACTGATGATACTTTTCTCTGGTTCTTCAGAGTCTTCTACTCTGTGTGGGACGGGTATATTCCCCTCTTTGTCACTTTGATTACTTTCGTCTGTTTTATCAGGGTCCTCTCTGGCTTTAGCTCTCGTTATTGCTTTTAAAGGTACTGTGTACTCTTTATCGCTCCCTAATGATTCAATCACTTCTATCACATTAATCTGCACGTTAGATGTGACTTTGTTGGGGTTCTTAGGGCAATCCCTGAAAAGATGTTCCTTACCACAATCGCTACAGTAGCCTTCCCAAATTCGTTGTGGTGGTGGTGGGTTTGGTAATATACATTCTCTAATATAGTGGTCACCTCCACATCTGTAGCATGGTCCTCTGGGTACAGGCTGTCTATTCATTGGTCGAGGTGGCATGGTTGCTCTAGGAGCTGTGTACATTAAGGACACATAATCCAGCTCGTGTCCGTATGAACTATCCGGTATTTCCATGCCATAAGCATATGGGTCATACTGTTGCCCATATTCTGTTATCGCGCTTTCATAACCAGGGTATGTTCCTTGACTAGGGTCGTAAAATGAGTCATATGGTTCACTACTAGTCAAAGGTGTGGCTGGCACTATAGCCCTCTCTAGATTTTCTTCTGGTTGTGCAATCTTGACTGGGACAACGTTCTGAGGGTGGGGTGGTTGTTGTCCTAGTACAGGCTGTGGTTGCGTGTAACCCTGATATGCGTATGGTCGTGGTACTGGTGCCTGCGGCTGATATGAGGGATATCTAAAGGCTTCTCCTCCTTGATCTCTTTGGGGATATCCATACGGTCTCACATAAGGCTGGGTGGGTCTAGTTTGCCTATTGTAAGGGCAGTTCTCGGTGCTATGGTTTGTATATCTCTGCTCTATACTGCAATATTGTAGAGGTCCGGGGACAGAGGGTCTAGGATGAGCATAGGCAGGTGGTGAGACTACTCCCCTGGTACACAAATGAGAAGGATGATCTCCTCCGCACTGCATACATCTTCTAAGCATAGGCAGTCTCATAGGATTAGTGGGATAATTCCTCTGTCCTTGAACATTCAGTTTTTTTGCTACTAAATCTGCTATTTCCTCCACATTGTTTTTGGAGTTTGATGTGCTACTGGCTGACTCTTCGCTTTTCAAACTACCTGGAGGTATTTTCAAGTCTTCTGCAAGGTTATCTTCTAGGTCTATACATTCCTTCATACACTCTTGCAAGGTTTGAACTCTCTTTACATACACTAATGACCTCAAGGTTCCGTTCAACAGTCCTTCCAAGAACAATGATACCATTTTGTTTTGCGTCGGTCTCTCTTCCACCGGGCATCTATCTACATACTGTTTGAATCTCCTTGCTGCCAATCTTACTGACTCGGTAGGGACTTGTTTGAAGCTGTGGATTAATGATGAAGAATTGTTTTTAATTCCAGATTTGGTGAATTCTTCAATCATTTCTTGATATACCTGCTCCATGTTCTGAAAAGTATTCGGGTCCAATGGCTGAAACCAAGCCAAAGCTGTGTCTGACAAGGTAAGGCCAAAAGACTCATACTGAATCAGAAAGTCATCTACCTGCTCAGCTCTAACTACTTGTTTAAACTCTGCTATGTGGTTGTAAGGTTCACTAGAGCCATCATAGTGATTTCTCATGCACTTGGCAACTTGGATCGGCCTTAGTCGTCTTCCTGCTTCAGGTTGCCTAGGCATCACTGGGAAAATTGGTCTCCCTATTGGTATGCCTGGTCCTCTCACTACCTGTGGTCTGACTGGAGCATGGACTCCATGTCTTGGGTCAATAGCTGGTTGTGGCCGGTAGTTAGGGTTAATGGCAGACATTGCAAATTGCACATGTGGTCTGACGGGGTTCTGGGTTTGTTGTGTTTGTTGTGTTTGTCCCGACTATTGATATGAATCATTCTGAGATGTTCCAAGTGGATTCCGTGAAGTGGTGGCTTGGTCCCTAGGGGGAAACACTGGGATATTCTGATATTTCAACTCAGCTCTCTCTAATTCTGTTAAGGGCCAATATTTTCTCTGATTTTTATCCAAATATGTGATGATGGTGGGGAACTCAGGATCCTGTAACTCATAGATGGTAACTGGATTAGGAGCAGCTTCCCATATCGAGGAATGGGCTTTGAGCAAATGCTCCATCCCATTGATCAAATACACATCTATTAGAGTGTCATCCTGGGGAATCAGGTCTCCTCTCCAAATTTTTGTAATCGTAGATCTCCCTCTAGGAGTAGTTACTTGCTCTTCGTTTCCACCGCCATTTAAGCTTGAAGCATTATTTTCTTCACCATGCTCGTTAATGTTTTCCGGGTGTTCTGTGACCACGTATTGAATATCTTGTTTGTCCATGTACAGTCCTCCTACGTACTTGACTGCTGGTCTAGGCACTATGTATGCTTCTGATGCTTTCTGTAACCTGGCCACAGATCTGTTTAAGCCATCCAAATAGATAGGGATCTCGTTGTGGTTGGTGTTCACATACTCCAAGGAGGTTCTGTATTCTCCCTCAATGATTGACATCATGCCAATCATGGATACAGTGTTTTGCATATCCTCTGAAGCCATGGGAATTTCTCCTTCTGACTCACTGGAGGTTTCAGAATACTGTGAACGGCTACTTGGCTCGGCTACACTCCCTACGGAAGAAATTACACTTCTTCGGCTTCCTAGGGTTCTTCCGGATCTTAGGTTCATCCACTTAAGAGCTCTGATTAGACTTTGATACCCTTGGGCCTTTGGCACTCTTCTCTATAGGTCAAAGATGTCTAGAAGACTTGGGCTGGAAAAATTCAGTGAAAAAGAATTTTGTCAGAGCACGATACTTGTCTCCAAAAAAAATCCACGATACACGATCTCCAGATTTAGACGATACCTGATCTATGTTCAGACGATACACGATCTCTGACACGTATCGCGATACCGGCTAGACGATACCGATACTTCACAAATATCGCGACACCTACGAAACGATACCGATCGCTGAGTGAAACGATACCGATACCTAGAGGTAAACGATACACGATATTTGAGTAACTGACGATACACGATACTCGATGGGAGACGATACTTGGACTAGACGATACCCGATATGTGGGAAGTATCGCGATCTTTGCTCTAGACGATCTCTGGGCCAAACGATACTTGGCTGAAAACGATCGACGATACTTGGGATCCCACGATACACGATGTCTGACTGAGACGATCGACGATACACGATACCTGGTAAATATCGCGATCTCTTAAGATCAGACGATACACGATATTTGAACCAAACGATACTTCGGACAACGATACACGATCGGTCGCAAGTATCGCGATCTCTGAAGATCAAGCTATACACGATACTTGAGCACAACGATACTTGATCTTCTCGCAAACGATCGCTGGCAAACGATACACGATACTTATCAGGTATCGCGATCTTTGACCAAACGATACTTCTCAAGTATCGCGATCGGCTCGAAACGATACTCAATCCACGATACACGATCAACGATCGCTGGAAAAACGATCTCTGACCAAGTATCGCGATCGGCACGAGACGATACACGATCGATGGGAAATATCGCGATACTCAACCACAGGAGCAAAACGATACTTGTGAAGTATCGTGATACTCGACCGCGGGAATAAAATGATACTTGACCCTTAGACAAATTTTAGCAAATATTTTTGAAGTTTTGATTTTTCCCCCTTGCTCTCCTAGCTCCACTCTCCTCTCTTCACAATCTGTATCAATCAAAACACAACTTTTTGCCCCCTGAAAAACTCTAACGATACCTGGCGCAGATCGTTTTTCTTTCCTAACTTGATTTGTTTGAGAAATGTTGATTAAAATGATGGGCTAGCTTACCTTGGTGGCACCTAGAATCTCTTTATCAATTTCCCTTGCTCTGTGCACTCCCCAAATGCCTGGTTCCTCGCCCACGATCTCTGCCACTGCTCACGATACTCGACACTCACGTTCACGATACTTGCTCAAACAAGTGATCTTCAAAATGACTTTTTTTGGCTTTTATAGTTGGAATTTTCTCGCTTACAAAAAGGAACTTTTCTGAATAAGACTAAACTCTATCCTAATGACTTGGTCCACTCTCTACTCACTCCTACTCTACTCCTTCTACTCACTTCCCTAAACTAACAACTCACTACACACACTCCAAGAATGAGAAGTAGCAAGTGCGGCTGAAAATGACTTACCAAAGAAGAGAAGATTTCCACTCCTCCACTTACTTCAATGCAAAAAGCTACTTACCATCACACGAATGCCTCGGTTTGATTCGTCACTCCCCGGCAACGGCGCCAAAAAGTGTGTTGACCTAAGTATCAACTTAGGGACTTGCGGAGAAAGAGACTATACCTCAATCCTCTCACAAGTGCATATAGTGGGGATACACGCTTTTAAATATCAATCCAAAGAGTATACAAACCTAGCCGAGTGTATGAGGACATGCAATCATGTAATGATCAATGCAAATGAACTACTCAAAGAATGTAAATGAGGCAAAGACTTATCCAAACAAGCTCCAACTGTTGGTCAAGGCGAAACGATACTTGGTGCAGCAGCCGTCAGTATTTTGGACTTTTCTCCCAGCTCCGAACTCCAAATATAGCAAATAGCATATGCGTTTCGAAGCTCTCGAGAAGACGCATCCAATGGCAGTAGTTTCACTCAATTCCGACGCTCCTATTTCAAGTTATGAGCAAAATACTGAGTCGCGGGAATTCTTTCCTACACTTCAGCACTTCCTACACTTCGCACACACCTTTCCTACAGCAAAGAAACACTTTCATGGATAGACAACACTCACAAGCACTCTTTCCAAGCCATACACCTGCATACAAGCTCACGAAGAAGAAGATAAGGAGGGAAGAAGACACAAATTCGAATTTCTGTGCTCTCTATTCTCACAATGGCAAAAAGTTCTTTACAAAGAGTCACATTTGACTTATATACTAGTGCCCTAAAAATGGTCCTTTCACACAAGAGACCGGCACTTTATTCACTAAAAGACTAAATTTCTACTATTTTACATGGGTAAGCTTCTAATCTTCTGTGGGGATGCATCTAGAGGACTCCTCTAGTGCCTTTACAACGGAAAATATATTACAAGAATGATTATGATACAAAAATATGATGTCCAAATCGGAAAAATTTTGGGGCCCGTCTTTTTCTCTACCTTGTGCGCTCTTTAGCTCTGCAACACTTAGTTTCTTGATTGATTCGGGTAGTACAAATTGTTTCCTTTCACTTAAGATGGCAGAAGCTTTAGGGTTGCATATTGAGATGCAAGCTAAAAGACCTGTACAGATGGCTAATGGTAGGATACACTATACTCGAGGCTGTATTGAGAATCTTGATTTTATGTTAGGAGAACATAAATTTTTGGGTACCTTCCATCTAATTAAAATGAGAGAATGTGATGTAATCATCGGAATGGACTGGTTAGTTCATAACAGTGTCGTGATTGATTGTGAAAGCGAGATCCTTACTTTGAAAATAGAAGGGAAGGAAGATCGTCTTGCAGGCAAGTGTAATTCAAGTTTTTCTCCTATTTCTGCAATAAAGTTGATTAGGGGTATTCGACAGGGTTGTGAGACATATTTGGTTTATGTGCATGACCTTCAGGAGAAGAAGAAAAAAGAGGAAATACCGGAATATGTTAAAAAACTTTTAGATGAGTACGCAGATGTATTTCCTGATGATCTACCGGGCATGCCTCCTCCTAGGAAAATTGACCATGCTATAGACCTTTATCCAGGAAGTGAGCCTTATTCTAGAGCACCTTACAGGTTCAATATTGATGAATTGAAAGAGTTGAAGCTCCAATTGGATGATCTATTGAAGAAGGAGTTGATAAGACCTAGTGTTTCACCTTGGGGAGCACCTGTTTTGTTTCAGAAAAAGAAAGATGGATCATACAGACTTTGTATTGACTATAGGGGATTGAAGAAGAAAACCATTAAGAACAAGTATCCACTGCCACACATAGATGAACTCCTGAGTCAATTGAAAGGTGCCACAATATTCACTAAAATTGACTTAAGATCGGGATATCATCAAATTAGAGTAAAGTCTGAGGACATACCCAAAACCGCTTTTAGAACACGATATGGTCATTACGAGTTCACAGTTTTGCCTTTTGGATTAACAAATGCTCCTGCAACATTTATGTGTTTGATGAATAATGTGTTTCATGAATATCTCGATGAATTTATATTAGTTTTTCTTGACGATATTTTTGTGTATTCTAAGGATGATGATGAACATGCATTGCATCTGAGGAAGACTTTACAAAAACTAAGAGAGCATAAACTATATCGTAAGATGAGTAAATGTTTTTTTTGCAAAAGGGGAAGTGACTTATTTGGGGAGAGTTGTTTCTAAGGAAGGGATTCATATAGATCTTGAGAAATTTAAAAGCATAGTTGACTGGCCTACACCCAAATGTGTGAGGGATGTGAGAAGCTTCCTTGGTTTGGCACAATATGAGAGGGCACACATTAGGGAGCTTTCTCGAATTGCAAATCCTCTTACAGAATTGACAAAGAAAAATAGAGAGTTCACATGGAACAATGAGTGTCAAAAGGCGTTTGACGAATTAAAACAGAAAGTTATCAAAAATTGTGTGCTAAAGATACCCGAGTTAGGGAAGCCTTTTATGGTTGCATGTGATGCTAGTGGAAGCCAAATCGGATGCGTTCTTTCACAAGAAGGGAGGGTAGTGGCTTATGAGTCAAGGAAATTAAGGAAACATGAACTAAATTATACAACACATGACTTAGAAATGCTTGCAGTTGTTCACGCACTTAAACATTGGAGACACTTATTGCTATGAGTAAAGTTTGAATCAAGAACAGATCATCAGAGCCTTAAATACATATTTACTCAACCTTTACTTAACAATAGACAAAAACGATGGATCCAATTGCTAAGTGAATATGATTTTCATATTAAATACTTAGCAGGAAAAGAAAACAAGGTGGCCGATGCTTTGAGTCGTAAACCCCTATGCAGTTCAATTTCTATTTTATCCTCTGATTTATTTTATGCAGCAATCTTGGAATTTTTGGGTATGAATCCAGGTTCTATGTTTTAGGGAAAATTTCATTTGAGAAATAATGATTTGTATTGTAATTCTCGTTTATGTATTTCTTCATAATCTGTTTTGAAAGAAAAGATCATGCATGACTGTCATGATGCACCTTTCTCTGCACACCCTGGTTTTTCTAGAACTTATGCAAAAGTGAAAGCTTCATATTACTGGCCACGTATGAAATATGATACTAAGAGGTATGTCGAATAATGTCTGAAATGTCAACAGGTTAAGGCCGAATTTAAAAGGAGTCCTGGCATGTTACAACCATTAGATGGGCCTGATCAAAAATGGGAATCCATCTCTATGGATTTCATAACAAAGCTGCCTGTGACCAGAAGTGGGCATGATACCATCTTTGTTGTCGTGGACAGTCTTACAAAGATGGCACATTTTCTTCCCATGAGGAAAACTGATACAGCTTTGCATGTTGCTAAACTTTTCATAAAAGAAATTTTTAGGTTACATGGTATACCCAAAAGTATAATTTCTTATAGGGATGCAAGGTTCACATCTTATTTTTGGAAAGCAACATTTCAATCCATAGGAACAGAATTACGCATGAGTATTGCATTTCATCCTCAAACCGATGGTGAGACCCAGAGGGTTAACAGGGTGCTTGAGGATATGTTACGCATGTATGTGAATGATAAGCAAAACAATTGGACTGAATATTTGCCCTTGGTTGAGTATGCATATAATAGTGCATGGCATTCCTCTATTAAGATGACACCATTTGAAGCAATGTATGGTTATAATTGCTTGCTGCCCCATTCACTTTTTAATTCACAGAATCAGGTTGAAATATCCAAACAGATGCTTGAAAACATGGATTTGGAGCTAAATAAGGTAAGGAAAAACATGAAAGATGCACAGAAACGTCAAAAATTATATCATGATCTCAAAAAGAGGCCCTTGGAATTTAGAACAAATGATCTGGTTTTTTTGAAAGTGAGTCCTTCTAAATCAAATCTGGTTTTAGGCAAAGATCGTCGATTGTCTCCTCGTTATGCTGGTCGTTTCAAAATCTTAAAGAAAATTGTTTCTGTTGAATATTTACTTGACCTACCTAATACTTTGAAAATTCATCCAGTATTCCATGTTGGATTACTTAAAAAGTATGTTCGTAATGCTGATCATGTTTTGCAGGACAAATCTAAGTTGAAGGAAGATGCCACTTTTGAACTTGAACCAGAAGTTATATTGGATAGGAGAGTTAGACATCTTAGGAATCGTGAAATAGTGGAAATTTTAGTAAAGTGGTTTGCATATCCTATTGAAGATTCAACATGGGTTGGTTTACATGAGTTTATGGAACATTATCCTTCTTTCCAACTCTGAGGACATAGTTCTTTAAAGAGGGGGAGAATTGTAAGATGCCACGTTGATTTTCCACCTGGAAAAAAAAAAAGATGTGTAGGTAATAATGAAATTTTATGTTTAGGATATTTTCATCATGTCTGCAAAATTTTGTAGCAATAAGTTTTTAACATTCTCTCTCTAAAAAGTTGTCGCATGAAATTTGTATGTTAATTTCGAGCATGAAGATGAAGGAATCTGAAAAAGTGTTGTATGAGAGAAAGGTAAGAGTATTCTTAGTAGAAAAACTTTACCTGATTGAATTTTTTGTAGTTCCTATGTTTTATGTCTCATTTGGTTCCATGAAGATAGGTTAATGAAGAGATTTTTCATGTTTTTTCATCTCTCTCTAGAATTTTTGATTTTGCAAGGCCCAAAAGTGATATCTGGAAGCAGATTTGGACCTGAGGCATCTCTAACATTATTGTACAGATTTAAGAACTGAATATTTCTTGGAGCATGCAGATTCTAAAAGTGCGGGTCTAGGATGTGATTGGTCGTGCACTGGCGAAAGGCGGAGATCCCAAAAAAAAAAAAGACGAAGACTGAGAGATAGAAAAGGATGATGGTCGTACAGTCGCAACGATCGTTTTTCGGCTTCGGGAATTGCGATTGAGATTGAGATTGAGATTGAGATTGAGATTGTGATTGAGATTGGGATTGAGATTGTGATTGTGATTGAGATTGGGATTGAGATCAGCTCAGGGGTGGTCAGGTGGATGAGGCTTCACATTGAAGCAATCTGATAGATTTTGTAACGCAGATCAGAACTACTTGTAAATCTGCACATATAATAAAATTCTCTCTCTTCTTGTTCTGTGTATACTCTGTTTGCCTTCTTTATATCTTGTGGTGTCGAAACCCATTATTCTGTGTGAGATTGTGACTCAAGTTTGGGAGACTTGTTACAAGTGGTATCAGAGCAGAGTTGGATTCCCGGACAAGATGCAGGCTTTGAAGAAGAAGATAGAAGAACAAGAGGAGCTTATCCGTAGATTGAATGCAGAAGTACATAAAGAAAGATCCAACAAACAAAAAGAGGCTACTGCAAATGCTTTCATGGACCTCTATGCTGAAGGTGGTAATGGTGCAGGCACATCAAACGCACGTAGAGTTAGACGGCAACGTGAACCTGAAGAGGACGATGATGCAAGTGAATCTGCACTCAAGCAAGTGTTCAAAAGAGCAAAATTAAATGAATTTGATGGTGAGAAGAAAACTGGAGAGGATCTTGAAGCATGGATTGAGGAACTTGAAGATTTCTTTCACCTGCGCGTACTTCGTGAGGAATCAAAAGCAAAGGTGGCAATTCTGCATCTGCGAGGAGTCGCAAAACTGTGGTGGAAATCTTATATACAGACAACAACACGCGAAGGTCCGATCTTGTGGAAAGAATTTCGAGAGCAAGC
Organism: Ceratopteris richardii; assembly: GCA_020310875.1. Taxonomy (NCBI): domain Eukaryota; kingdom Viridiplantae; phylum Streptophyta; class Polypodiopsida; order Polypodiales; family Pteridaceae; genus Ceratopteris; species Ceratopteris richardii. The sequence continues at coordinate 122,484,436 of CM035433.1, read as the reverse complement.
AGAGAATGGTTATTGTTCTCCACATTATCGGTGGAAAAGAAAATGGAATTCTACTCTTTCAAGCAGCATGAGGATGATAGATATAACTTGTCTGTTTAAGAATATAAGGAGAAATTTTTGCGTTTACATAAGTATGCACTAGAAGTTTTTGGAGATGCGCTGAAAAGCAAGTTTATTGAGGGTTTGCGGGAAGAGCTTCGCTATCAAGTAAAGGGGTCTGGATGTGTAGATTTTCTTGATGCGGTTGCAAAAGCAGAAAACTTTAAGAAGATGGAAAAGTTTACCACGAAAAAGGCATTCAAATCAAGGTTTATCTCAACAGGACATCGACCCCCAAGACCTATTTCAATAGATCAAAATGGATAGAGATCGACTAACTCTATTAATGGTCAAGGAGGAAGACCAAAGCCGAAGCAAACGGATACACCTAAGAAGCAAGAAGTTATGCACTGGCAAATTGATTCTGATTTCCATGAGCGGGCTAAGAGGCTGGGACTTTGTTTTCGATGTGGAGAACAAGGACATCGCACTTTTGAATGTCTAAACAAGGCCATTAACCATTCTATGCAAGCGAAGATAGCTCATCTACAAGAAGAAAACATGACAATTGAGGACGCGGATGATCAAGGTAAGTGTTCTAGCCCTAGACTTCAATGCATGAAAACTTCTTCTCATTCAAGGGCATCGGTGATTAGGATTATGGGGGACATATCCTCACGTCAGGTTAGTTTCTTGATTGATTCGGGTAGTACAAATTGTTTACTTTCACTTAAGATGGCAGAAGCTTTAAGGTTGCATATTGAGATGCGGGCTAAAAGACCTATACAGATGGCTAATGGTAGGATACACTATACTCGAGGCTGTATTGAGAATCTTGATTTTATGTTAGGAGAACATAAGTTTTTGGGTACCTTCCATGTAATTAAAATGAGAGAATGTGATGTAATAATCGGAATGGACTGGTTAGTTCATAACAGTGTCGTGATTGATTGTGAAAGCGGGATCCTTACTTTGAAAATAGAAGGGAAGGAACATCGTCTTGCAGGCAAGTGTAATTCAAGTTTTTCTCCTATTTCTGCAATAAAGTTGATTAGGGGTATTCGACAGGGTTGTGAGACATATTTGGTTTATGTGCATGACCTTCAGGAGAAGAAGAAAGAAGAGGAAATACTGGAATATGTTAAAAAACTTTTAGATGAGTACGCAGATGTATTTCCTGATGATCTACCGGGCATGCCTCCTCCTAGGAAAATTGACCATGCTATAAACCTTTATCCAGGAAGTGAACCTTATTCGAGAGCACCTTACAGGTTCAATATTGATGAATTCAAAGAGTTGAAGCTCCAATTGGATGATCTATTGAAGAAGGAGTTGATAAGACCTAGTGTTTCACCTTGGGGAGCACCTGTTTTGTTTCAGAAAAAGAAAGATGGTTCATACAGACTTTGTATTGACTATAGGGGATTGAACAAGAAAACCATTAAGAACAAGTATCCACTGCCACACATAGATGAACTACTGAGTCAATTGAGTGGTGCCACAGTATTCACTAAAATTGACTTAAGATCGGGATATATCAAATTAGAGTAAAGTCCTGAGGACATACCCAAAACCGCTTTAAGAACATGATATGGTCATTACGAGTTCACAGTTTTGCATTTTGGATTAACAAATGCTCCTGCAACATTTATGTGTTTGATGAATAATGTGTTTCATGAATATCTCGATGAACTTATATTAGTTTTTCTTGACGATATTTTTGTGTATTCTAAGGATGATGATGAACATGCATTGCATCTCAGGAAGACTTTACAAAAACTAAGAGAGCATAAACTATATGGTAAGATGAGTAAATGTTTTTTTGCAAAAGGGGAAGTGACTTATTTGGGGAGAGTTGTTTCTAAGGAAGGGATTCATATAGATCTTGAGAAAGTTAAAAGCATAGTTGATTGGCCTACACCCACATGTGTGAGGGATGTGAGAAGCTTCCTTGGTTTGGCACAATATGAGAGTGCACACATTAGGGAGTTTTCTCGAATTGCAAATCCTCTTACAGAATTGACAAAGAAAAATAGAGAGTTCACATGGAATGATTAGTGTCAAAAGGCGTTTGACGAATTAAAACAGAAAGTTATCGAAAATTGTGTGCTAAAGATACCTGAGTTAGGGAAGCCTTTTATTGTTGCATGTGATGCTAGTGGAAGCCAAATCGGAAGCGTTATTTCACAAGAAGGGAGGGTAGTGGCTTATGAGTCAAGGAAATTAAGGAAACATGAACTAAATTATACAACACATGACTTAGAAATGCTTGCAATTGTTCACGCACTTACACATTGGAGACACTTATTGCTAGGAGTAAAGTTTGAATTAAGAACAGATCATCAGAGCCTTAAATACATATTTACTCAACCTTTACTTAACAATAGACAAAAATGATGGATTCAATTGCTAAGTGAATCTGATTTTGATATTAAATACTTAGCAAGAAAAGAAAACAAGGTGGCCGATGCTTTGAGTCGTACACCCCTATGCAGTTAAATTTCTATTTTATCCTCTAATTTTGATATTGGAAAAGAATTAAAAGAAGATCTATTTTATGCAGCAATCTTCGAATTTTTGGGTATGAATCCAGGTTCTATGTTTCGGGGAAAATTTCATTTGAGAAATAATGATTTGTATCGTAATTCTCGTTTATGTATTTCTTTAGAATCTGTTTTGAAAGAAAAGATCCTGCATGACTGTCATGATGCACCTTTCTCTGCACACCCTGATTTTTCTAGAACTTATGCAAAAGTGAAAGCTTCATATTACTGGCCACGTATGAAATATGATATTAAGAGGTATGTCGAAGAATGTCTAAAATGTCAGCAGGTTAAGGCCGAATTTAAAAGGAGTCCTGGCATGTTACAACCATTAGATGTGCCTGAACAAAAATGGGAATCCATCTCTATGGATTTCATAACAAAGTTTCCTGTGACCAGAAGTGGGCATGATACCATCTTTGTTGTCGTGGACCGTCTTACAAAGATGGCACATTTTCTTCCCATGAGGAAAACTGATACAGCTTTGCATGTTGCTAAACTTTTCATAAAAGAAATTTTTAGGTTACATGGTATACCCAAAAGTATAATTTCTGATAGGGATGCAAGGTTCACATCTAATTTTTGGAAAGCAACATTTCAATCCATAGGAATAGAATTACGCATGAGTACTGCATTTCATCCTCGAACCGATGGTGAGACCGAGAGGGTTAACAGAGTGCTTGAGGATATGTTATGCATGTATGTGAATGATAAGCAAAACAATTCGACTGAATATTTGCCCTTGGTTGAGTATGCATATAATAGTGCATGGCATTCCTCTATTAAGATGACACCTTTTCAAGCAATGTAAGGTTATAATTGCTTGCTGTCGCATTCACTTTTTAATTCACAGAATCAGGTTGAAATATCCAAACAGATGCTTGAAAACATGGATTTGGAGCTAAATAAGGTAAGGAAAAACATGAAAGATGCACAGAAACGTCAGAAATTATATCATGATCTCAAAAAGAGGCCCTTGGAATTTAGAACAAATGATCTGGTTTTTTTGAAAGTGAGTCCTTCTAAATCAAATTTGGTTTTAGGCAAAGATCGTCAATTGTCTCCTTGTTATGGTGGTCCTTTCAAGATCTTAAAGAAAATTGGTTCTGTTGCATATTTACTTGACCTAGCTAATACTTTGAAAATTCATCCAGTCTTCCATGTTGGATTACTTAAAAAGTATGTTCCTAATGCTGACATGTTTTGCAGGACAAATCTAAGTTGAAGGAAGATGCCACTTTTGAACTTGAACCAGAAGTTATATTGGATAGGAGAGTTAGACATCTTAGGAATCATGAAATAGTGGAAATTTTAGTAACGTGGTTTGCATATCCTATTGAAGATTCAACATGGGTTGGTTTAGATGCGTTTATGGAACATTATCATTCTTTCCAACTCTGAGGACAGAGTTCTTAAAAGAGGGAGAGAATTGTAAGATGCCACGTTGATTTTCCACCTGGAAAAAAAAAAGATGTGTAGGTAATAATGAAATTTTATGTTTAGGATATTTTGATCATGTCTGCAAAATTTTGTAGCAATAAGTTTTTACATTCTCTCTCTAGAAAGTTGTCGCATGAAATTTGTATGTTAATTTCGAGCATGAAGATGAAGGAATCTGAAAAAGTGTTGTATGAGAGAAAGGTAGAGTATTCTTAGTAGAAAAACTTTACCTGATTGAATTTGTTGTAGTTCCTATGTTTTATGTCTCATTTGGTTCCATGAAGATAGATTAATGAAGAGATTTTTCATGTTTTTTTATCTCTCTCTAGAATTTTCGATTTTGCAGGGCCCAAAAGTGATATCTCGAAGCAGCTTGGACCTGAGGCGTCTCTAACATTATTGTATAGATTTAAGAACTGAATATTTTTGTTTCTCACAAGCTCAAGCTGATTCCTCACTGTTTTTGAGTTACAGGGTTTTGAAAAGTGCCGTTTTCCAACACTCAAAAAAAAAAAGAGAAGCCTTCATTCATTCATCTTATTCATGTTCGCGGATTTAGAAAATGCACATGGGTATATGGGTTAGTTTTGGGTGATTGACGTGTGTGTGAGTGCATTGCAGGGAGTACCTCTATTTTTGCAGGTACGATTCTTGATGGCGGACATGAAAAGTAAATGCATGGGTGGTCCGGAAGTCTTGCATGAGACATGCGAAAAGACGCTATCTTGGAGCATGCAGATTCTAAAAGTGCGGGTCTAGGAAGGTGTGATTGGTCATGCGCTGGCGAAAGGCGGAGATCCCAAAAAAAAAAGACCAAGACTGAGAGATAGAAAAGGATGATGGTCGTACAGTCATTACGATCGTTTTTTGGCTTCTGGAATTGCGATTGAGATTGAGATTGAGATTGAGATTGAGATTGTGATTGAGATTGGGATTGAGATTGTGATTGTGATTGAGATTGGGATTGAGATCATTTCAGGGGTGGTCGGGTGGATGAGGCTTCACATTGAAGCAATCTGATAGATTTTGTAACGCAGATCAGAACTACTTGTAAATATGCACAGATAATAAAATTCTCTCTCTTCTTGTTCTACGTATACTCTGTTTGCCTTCTTTATATCTTGTGGTGTCGAAACCCATTATTCTGTGTGAGATTGTGACTCAAGTTTGGGAGACTTGTTACAAGTGGTATCAGAGTAGACTTGGATTCCGGGACAAGATGCAGGCTTTGAAGAAGAAGATAGAAGAATAAGAGGAGCTTATCCGTAGATTGAATGCAGAATTACATAAAGAAAGATCCAACAAAAAAAAAGAGGCTACTGCAAATGCTTTCATGGACCTCAATGCTGAAGGTGGTAATGGTGCGGGCACACAAAACGCACATAGAGTTAGACGGCAACATGAACCTGAAGAGGACGATGATGCAGGTGAATCTGCACTCAAGCAAGTGTTCAAAAGAGCAAAATTAAATGAATTTGATGGTGAGAAGAAAACTGGAGAGGATCTTGAAGCATGGATTGAGGAACTTGAAGATTTCTTTGACGTGCGCGTATTTAGTGAGGAATCAAAAGCAAAGGTGCAATTCTGCATCTGCGAGGAGTCGCAAAACTGTGGTGGAAATCTTACATACAGACACGAACACGTGAAGGTCCGATCCTTTGGAAAGAATTTCGAGAGCAAGCAGAGAATCGTTATTGTTCTCCACATTACCGGATGGAAAAGAAAATGGAATTCTACTGTTTCAAGCAGCATGAGGATGATAGATATAACTTGTCTGTTTAAGAATATAAGGAGAAATTTTTGCGTTTACATAAGTATGCACTAGAAGTTTCTAGAGATGCGCTGAAAAGCAAGTTTATTGAGGGTTTGCGGGAAGAGCTTCGCTATCAAGTAAAGGGGTCCGGATGTGTAGATTTTCTTGATGCGGTTGCAAAAGCAAAAAACTTTGAGAAGATGGAAAAGTTTACCATGAAAAAGGCATTCAAATCAAGGTTTATCTCAAGAGGACATCGACCCCCAAGACCTATTTCAATAAATCAAAATGGACAGAGATCGACTAACTCTATTAACGGTCAAGGAGGAAGACCAAAGCCGAAGCAAACGGATACACCTAAGAAGCAAGAAGTTATGCACTGGCAACGTGATTCTGATTTCCTGGAGCAGGCTAAGAGGCTGGGACTTTCTTTTCGATGTGGAGAACAATGACATCGCACTTTTGAATGTCCAAACAAGGCCATCAACCGTTCTATGCAAGCGAAGATAGCTCATCTACAAGAAGAAAACATGACAATTGAGGAAGCGGATGATCAAGGTAAGTGTTCTAACCCTAGACTTCAATGCATGAAAACTTCTTCTCATTCAAGGGCATCGGTGATTAGGATTATGGGGGCCATATCCTCACGTAAGGTTAGTTTCTTGATTGTTTCGGGTAGTACAAATTGTTTCCTTTCACTTAAGATGGCAGAAGCTTTAGGGTTGCATATTGAGATGCAAGCTAAAAGACCTGTACAGATGGCTTATGGTAGGATACACTATACTCGAGGCTGTATTGAGAATCTTGATTTTATGTTAGGAGAACATAAGTTTTTGGGTACCTTCCATGTAATTAAAAATGAGAGAATGTGATGTAATCATCGGAATGGACTGGTTAGTTCATAACAGTGTTGTGATTGATTGTGAAACCGGGATCCTTACTTTGAAAATAGAAGGGAAGGAACATCGTCTTGCAGGCAAGTGTAATTCAAGTTTTTCTCCTATTTCTGCAATAAAGTTAATTAGGGGTATTCGAAAGGGTTGTGAGACATATTTGGTTTTTGTGCATGACCTTCAGGAGAAGAAGAAAGAAGAGGAAATACCAGAATATGTTAAAAAAATTTTAGATGAGTACGCAGATGTATTTCCTGATGATCTACCGGGCATGCCTCCTCCTAGGAAAATTGACCATGCTATAGACCTTTATCCAGGAAGTGAGCCTTATTCTAGAGCACCTTATAGGTTCAATATTGATGAATTGAAAGAGTTGAAGCTCCAATTGGATGATCTATTGAAGAAGGAGTTTAAAAAACCTAGTGTTTCACCTTGGGGAGCACCTGTTTTGTTTCAGAAAAAGAAAGATGGTTCATACAGACTTTGTATTGACTATAGGGGATTGAACAAGAAAACCATTAAGAACAAGTATCCACTGCCACACATAGATGAACTGCTGAGTCAATTGAGTGGTGCCACAGTATTCACTAAAGATCGGGATATCATCAAATTAGAGTAAAGTCTGATTGACTTAAGATCGGGATATCATCAAATTAGAGTAAAGTCTGAGGACATACCCAAAACCGTTTTTAGAACACGATATGGTCATTACGAGCTCACAGTTTTGCCTTTTGGATTAACAAATGCTCCTGCAACATTTATGTGTTTGATGAATAATGTGTTTCATGAATACTGGATTTCATCCTCAAACCGATGGTGAGACCGAGAGGGTTAACAAGGTGCTTGAGGATATGTTACACATGTATGTGAATGATAAGCAAAACAATTGGACTGAATATTTGCCCTTGGTTGAGTATGCATATAATAGTGCATGGCATTCCTCTATTAAGATGACACCTTTTGAAGCAATGTATGGTTATAATTGCTTGCTGCCGCATTCACTTTTTAATTCACAGAATCAGGTTGAAATATCCAAACAGATGCTTGAAAACATGGATTTGAAGCTAAATAAGGTAAGGAAAAACATGAAAGATGCAGAGAAACCTGAGAAATTATATCATGATCTCAAAAAGAGGCCCTTGGAATTTAGAACAAATGATCTGGTTTTTTTGAAAGTGAGTCCTTCTAAATCAAATCTGGTTTTAGGCAAAGATCGTCGATTGTCTCCTCGTTATGCTGGTCCTTTCAAAATCTTAAAGAAAATTGGTTCTGTTGCATATTTACTTGACCTACCTAATGCTTTGAAAATTCATCCAGTCTTCCATGTTGGATTACTTAAAAAGTATGTTCCTAATGCTGATCATGTTTTGCAAGACAAATCTAAGTTGAAGGAAGATGCCACTTTTGAACTTGAACCAGAAGTTATATTGGATAGGAGAGTTAGACATCTTAGGAATCGTGAAATAGTTGAAATTTTAGTAAAGTGGTTTGCATATCCTATTGAAGATTCAACATGGGTTGGTTTAGATGAGTTTATGGAAGATTATCCTTCTTTCCAACTCTGAGGACAGATGGATTCTGGGACAAAATGCAGGCTTTGAAGAAGAAGATAGAAGAACAAGAGGAGATTATCCATAGATTGAATGCATAATTACATAAAGAAAGATCCAACAAACAAAAAGAGGCTACTGCAAATGCTTTCATGGACCTCAATGCTGAAGGTGGTAATGGTGCGGGCACATCAAACGCACGTAGAGTTAGACGGCAGCGTGAACCTGAAGAGGACGATGATGCAGGTGAATCTACACTCAAGCAAGTGTTCAAAAGAGCAAAATTAAATGAATTTGATGGTGAGAAGAAGACTGGAGAGGATCTTGAAGCATGGATTGAGGAACTTGAAGATTTCTTTGACCTGCGCGTACTTAGTGAGGAATCAAAAGCAAAGGTGGCAATTTTGCATCTGCAAGGAGTCGCAAAACTGTGGTGGAAATCTTATATACAGACAAGAACACGTGAAGGTCCGATCCGCTGGAAAGAATTTCGAGAGCAAGCAGAGAATCGTTATTGTTCTCCACATTATCGGATGGAAAAGAAAATGGAATTCTACTTTTTCAAGCAGCATGAGGATGATAGATATAACTTGTCTGTTGAAGAATATAAGCAGAAACTTTTGCGTTTACATAAGTATGCACTAGAAGTTTCTGGAGATGCGCTGAAAAGCAAGTTTATTGAGGGTTTGCGGGAAGAGCTTTGCTATCAAGTAAAGGGGTCCAGATGTGTAGATTTTCTTGATGCGGATGCAAAAGCAAAAAACTTTGAGAAGATGGAGAAGTTTACCACGAAAAAGGCATTCAAATCAAGGTTTATCTCAACAGGACATTGACCGACAAGACCTATTTCAATAATTCAAAATGGACAGAGATCGACTAACTCTATTAACGGTCAAGGAGGAAGACCAAAGCCGAAGCAAACGGATACACCTAAGAAGCAAGAAGTTATGCACTAGAAACGTGATTCTGATTTCCTGGAGCGGGCTAAGAGGCTGGGACTTTGTTTTCGATGTGGAGAACAAGGACATCGCACTTTTGAATGTCCAAACAAGGCCATCAACCGTTGTATGCAAGCAAAGATAGCTCATCTACAAGAAGAAAACATGACAATTGAGGAAGCGGATGATCAAGGTAAGTGTTCTAGCCCTAGACTTCAATGCATGAAAACTTATTCTCATTCAAGGGCATCGGTGATTAGGATTATGGGGGACATATCCTCACGTAAGGTTAGTTTCTTGATTGATTCGGGTAGTACAAATTGTTTACTTTCACTTAAGATGGCAGAAGCTTTAGGGTTGCATATTGAGATGCAGGCTAAAAGGCCTGTACAGATGGCTAATGGTAGGATACACTATACTCGAGGCTGTATTGAGAATCTTGATTTTATGTTAGGAGAACATAAGTTTTTGGGTACCTTCCATGTAATTAAAATGAGAGAATGTGATGTAATCATCGGAATGGACTGGTTAGTTTATAACAGTGTCGTGATTGATTGTGAAAGCGGGATCCTTACTTTGAAAATAGAAGGGAAGGAACATCGTCTTGCAGGCAAGTGTAATTCAAGTTTTTCTCCTATTTCTGCAATAAAGTTGATTAGGGGTATTCGACAGGGTTGTGAGACATATTTGGTTTATGTGCATGACCTTCAGGAGAAGAAGAAAGAAGAGCAAATACCGGAATATGTTAAAAAAATTTTAGATGAGTACGCAGATGTATTTCCTGATGATCTACCGGGCATGCCTCCTCCTAGGAAAATTGACCATGCTATAGACCTTTATCCAGGAAGTGAGCCTTATTCTAGAGCACCTTATAGGTTCAATATTGATGAATTGAAAGAGTTGAAGCTCCAATTGGATGATGTATTGAAGAAGGAGTTGATAAGACCTAGTGTCTCACCTTGGGGAGCACCTGTTTTGTTTCAGAAAAAGAAAGATGGTTCATACAGACTTTGTATTGACTATAGGGGATTGAACAAGAAAACCATTAAGAACAAGAATCCACTTCCACACATAGATGAACTGCTGAGTCAATTGAGTGGTGCTACAGTATTCACTAAAATTGACTTAAGATAGGGATATCATAAAATTAGAGTAAAGTCTGAGGACATACCCAAAACCGCTTTTAGAACACGATATGGTCATTACGAGTTCACAGTTTTGCCTTTTGGATTAACAAATGCTCCTGCAACATTTATGTGTTTGATGAAGCAATGTATGGTTATAATTGCTTGCTGCCACATTCACTTTTTAATTCACAGAATCAGGTTGAAATATCCAAACAGATGCTTGAAAACATGGATTTGGAGCTAAGGAAAAACATGAAAGATGCACAGAAACATTAGAAATTATATCATAATCTCAAAAAGAGGCCCTTGGAATTTAGAACAAATGATCTGGTTTTTTTGAAAGTGAGTCCTTCTAAATCAAATCTGGTTTTAGGCAAAGATCGTCGATTGTCTCTTCGTTATGCTGGTCCTTTCAAAATCTTAAAGAAAATTGGTTCTGTTGCATATTTACTTGACCTACCTAATACTTTGAAAATTCATCCAGTATTCCATGTTGGATTACTTAAAAAGTATGTTCCTAATGTTGATCATGTTTTGGCGGAGAAATCTAAGTTAAAGGAAGATGCCACTTTTGAACTTGAACCAGAAGTTATATTGGATAGGAGAGTTAGACATCTTAGGAATCGTGAAATAGTGGAAATTTTAGTAAAGTGGTTTGCATATCCTATTGAAGATTCAACATGGGTTGGTTTAGATGAGTTTATGGAACATTATCCTTCTTTCCAACTCTGAGGACAGAGTTCTTTAAAGAGGGGGAGAATTGTAAGATGCCAAGTTGATTTTCCACCTGGAAAAAAAAAATGTGTAGGTAATAATGAAATTTTATGTTTAGGATATTTTGATCATGTCTACGAAATTTTGTAGCAATAAGTTTTTACATTCTCTCTCTAGAAAGTTGTCGCATGAAATTTGTATGTTAATTTCGAGCATGAAGATGAAGGAATCTGAAAAAGTGTTGTATGAGAGAAAGGTAGAGTATTCTTATTAGAAATACTTTACCTGATTGAATTTTTTGTAGTTCCTATGTTTTATGTCTCATTTGGTTCCATGAAGATAGGTTAATCAAGAGATTTTTCATGTTTTTTCATCTCTCTAGAATTTTCGATTTTGCAGGGCCCAAAAGTGATATCTGGAAGCAGATTTGGACCTGAGGCGTCTCAAACATTATTGTACAGATTTAAGAACTGAATATTTTTGTCTCTCACAAGCTCAAGCTAATTCCTCACTGTTTTTGAGTTACAGGGTTTTGAAAAGTGCTATTTTCCAACACAAAAAAAAAAAGAGAGAAGCCTTCATTCATTCATCTTGTTCATGTTCGCGGATTTAGAAAACGCACATGGGTATATGGGTTATTTTTGGGTGATTGACGTGTGTGTGAGTGCGTTGCAGGGATTACCTCTATTTTTCCAGGTACGATTCTTGATGGTGGACATGAAAAGTAGATGCATGGGTGGTCCGGAAGTCTAGCGTGAGACATGCAAAAAGACGCTATCTTGGAGCATGCAGATTTTAAAAGTGCGGGTCTAGGAAGGCGTGATTGGTCGTGCGGTGGCGAAAGGCGGAGATCCCAAAAAAAAGACGAACACTGAGAGATAGAAAAGGATGATGGTCGTACAGTCATTACGATCGTTTCTCGGCCTCTGGAATTGCGATTGAGATTGAGATTGAGATTGAGATTGAGATTGCGATTGAGATTGGGATTGAGATTGTGATTGTGATTGAGATGGGGATTGAGATCAGCTCGGGGGTGGTCGGGTGGATGAGGCTTCACATTGAAGCAATCTGATAGATCTTGTAACGCAGATCAGAACTACTTGTAAATCTGCACAGATAATAAAATTCTCTCTCTTCTTGTTCTACGTATACTCTGTTTGCCTTCTTTATATCTTGTGGTGTCGAAACCCATTATTCTGTGTGAGATTGTGACTCAAGTTTGGGAGACTTGTTACAAGTGGTATCAGAGTAGAGTTGGATTCTGGGACAAGATGCAGGCTTTGAAGAAGAAGATAGAAGAACAAGAGGAGCTTATCCGTAGATTGAATGCAGAATTACATAAAGAAAGATCCAACAAACAAAAAGAGGCTACTGCAAATGCTTTCATGGACCTCAATGCTGAAGGTGGTAATGGTGCGGGCACATCAAACGCACGTAGAGTTAGACGGCAACGTGAACCTGAAGAGGACGATGATGCAGGTGAATCTGCACTCAAGCAAGTGTTCAAAAGAGCAAAAGTAAATGAATTTGATGGTGAGAAGAAAACTGGAGACGATCTTGAAGCATGGATTGAGGAACTTGAAGATTTCTTTGACCTGCGCATATTTAGTGAGGAATCAAAAGCAAAGGTGGCAATTCTGCATCTGCAAGGAGTCGAAAAATTGTGGTGGAAATCTTATATACAGACAAGAACACGTGAAGGTCCGATCCTCTAGAAAGAATTTCGAGAGCAAGCAGAGAATCGTTATTGTTCTCCACATTATCGGATGGAAAAGAAAATGGAATTCTACTCTTTCAAGCAACATGAGGATTATAGATATAACTTTTCTGTTGAAGAATATAAGGAGAAATTTTTGCGTTTACATAAGTATGCACTAGAAGTTTCGGGAGATGCGCTGAAAAGCAAGTTTATTGAGGGTTTGCGGGAAGAGCTTCGCTATCAACTAAAGGGGTCTGGATGTGTAGATTTTCTTGATGCGGTTGCAAAAGCAGAAAACTTTGAGAAGATGGAGAAGTTTACCACGAAAAAGGCATTCAAATCAAGGTTTATCTCAACAGGACATCGACACCCAAGACCTATTTCAATAAATCAAAATGGACAGAGATCGACTAACTCTATTAACGGTCAAGGAGGAAGACCAAAGCCGAAGCAAACGGATACACCTAAGAAGCAAGAAGTTATGCACTGGCAACGTGATTCTGATTTCCTGGAGCGGGCTAAGAGGCTGGGACTTTGTTTTCGATGTGGAGAACAAGGACATCACACTTTTGAATGTCCAAACAAGGCCATCAACCGTTCTATGCAAGCAAAGATAGCTCATCTACAAGAAGAAAACATGACAATTGAGGAAGCGGATGATCAAGGTAAGTGTTCTAGCCATAGACTTCAATGCATGAAAACTTCTTCTCATTCAAGGGCATCGGTGATTAGGATTATGGGGGACATATCCTCACGTAAGGTTAGTTTTTTGATTGATTTGGGTAGTACAAATTGTTTCCTTTCACTTAAGATGGCAGAAGCTTTAGGGTTGCATATTGAGATGCAGGCTAAAAGACATGTACAGATGGCTAATGGTAGGATACACTATACTCGAGGCTGTATTGAGAATCTTGATTTTATGTTAGGAGAACAAAAGTTTTTGGGTACCTTCCATGTAATTGAAATGAGAGAATGTGATGTAATCATCGGAATGGACTGGTTAGTTCATAAGAGTGTCGTGATTGATTGTGAAAGCGGGATCCTTACTTTGAAGATAGAAGGGAAGGAACATTGTCTTGCAGGCAAGTGTAATTCAAGTTTTTCTCCTATTTTTGCAATAAAGTTGATTAGGCGTATTCGACAGGGTTGTGAGACATATTTGGTTTATGTGCATGACCTTCAGGAGAAGAAGAAAGAAGAGGAAATACCGGAATATGTTAAAAAACTTTTAGATGAGTACGCAGATGTATTTCGTGATGATCTATCGGGCATGCCTCCTCCTAGGAAAATTGACCATGCTATAGACCTTTATCGAGGAAGTGAGCCTTATTCTAGAGCACCTTATAGGTTCAATATTGATGAATTGAAAGAGTTGAAGCTCCAATTGGATGATCTATTGAAGAAGGAGTTGATAAGACCTAGTGTTTCACCTTGGGGAGCACCTGTTTTGTTTCAGAAAAAGAAAGATGGTTCATACAGACTTTGTATTGACTATAGGGGATTGAACAAGAAAACCATTAAGAACAAGTATCCACTGCCACACATAGATGAATTGATGAGTCAATTGAGTGGTGCCACAGTATTCACTAAAATTGACTTAAGATCGGGATATCATCAAATTAGAGTAAAGTCTGAGGACATACCCAAAACCGCTTCTAGAACACGATATGGTCATTACGAGTTCACAGTTTTTCCTTTTGGATTAACAAATGCTCCTGCAACATTCATGTGTTTGATTAATAATGTGTTTCATTAATATCTCGATGAATTTATATTAGTTTTTCTTGACGATATTTTTGTGTATTCTAAGGATGATGATGAACATGCATTGCATCTCAGGAAGACTTTACAAAAACTAAGAGAGCATAAACTATATGGTAAGATGAGTAAATGTTTTTTTGCAAAAGGGGAAGTGACTTATTTGGGGAGAGTTGTTTCTAAGGAAGGGATTCATATAGATGTTGAGAAAGTTAAAAGCATAGTTGACAGGCCTACACCCAAATGTGTGAGGGATGTGAGAAGCTTCCTTGGTTTCGCACAATATGAGAGGGCACACATTAGGGAGTTTTCTCGAATTGCAAATCCTCTTACAGAATTGACAATGAAAAATAGAGAGTTCACATGGAACGATGAGTATCAAAAGGCGTGTGACGAATTAAAACAGAAAGTTATCGAAAATTGTGTGCTAAAGATACCCGAGTTAGGGAAGCCTTTTATTGTTGCATGTGATGCTAGTGGAAGCCAAATCGGATGCGGTTTTTCACAAGAAGGGAGGGTAGTGGCTTATGAGTCAAGGAAATTAAGGAAACATGAACTAAATTATACAACACATGACTTAGAAATGCTTGTAGTTGTTCACGCACTTAAACATTGGAGACACTTATTGCTAGGAGTAAAGTTTGAATTAAGAACAGATCATCAGAGCCTTAAATACATATTTACTCAACCTTTACTTAACAATAGACAAAAACGATGGATCCAATTGCTAAGTGAATATGATTTTCATATTAAATACTTAGCAGGAAAAGAAAACAAGGTGGCCGATGCTTTGAGTCGTAAACCCCTATGCAGTTCAATTTCTATTTTATCCTCTGATTTTGATATTGGAAAAGAATTAAAAGAAGATTTATTTTATGCAGCAATCTTGGAATTTTTGGGTATGAATCCAGGTTCTATGTTTTAGGGAAAATTTCATTTTAGAAATAATGATTTGTATTGTAATTCTTGTTTATGTATTTCTTCAGAATCTGTTTTGAAAGAAAAGATCCTGCATGACTGTCATGATGCACCTTTCTCTGCACACCCTGGTTCTTCTGGAACTTATGCAAAAGTGAAAGCTTCATATTACTGGCCACGTATGAAATATGATATTAAGAGGTATGTTGAAGAATGTCTAAAATGTCAACAAGTTAAGTCCGAGTTTAAAAGGAGTCCTGGCATGTTACAACCATTAGATGTGCCTGATCAAAAATGGGAATCCATCTCTATGGATTTCATAACAAAGTTGCCTGTGACCAGAAGTGGGCCTGATACCATCTTTGTTGTCATGGACTGTCTTACAAAGATAGCACATTTTCTTCCCATGAGGAAAACTGATACAGCTTTGCATGTTGCTAAACTTTTCATAAAAGAAACTTTTAGGTTACATGGTATACCCAAAAGTATAATTTTTGATAGGGATGCAAGGTTAACATCTAATTTTTGGAAAGCAACATTTCAATCCATAGGAACAGATTTACGCATGAGTACTGCATTTCATCCTCAAACCGATGGTGAGATCGAGAGGGTTAACAGGGTGCTTGAGGATATGTTACGCATGTATGTGAATGATAAGCAAAACAATTGGACTGAATATTTACCCTTGGTTGAGTATGCATATAATAGTGCATGGCATTCCTCTATTAAGATGACACCTTTTGAAGCAATGTATGGTTATAATTGCTTGCTACCGCATTCACTTTTTAATTCATAGAATCAGGTTAAAATATCCAAACAGATGCTTGAAAACATGGATTTGGAGCTAAATAAGGTAAGGAAAAACATGAAAGATGCACAGAAACATCAGAAATTATATCATGATCTCAAAAAGAGGCCCTTGGAATTTAGAACAAATGATCTGGTTTTTTTGAAAGTGAGTCCTTCTAAATCAAATCTGGTTTTAGGCAAAGATCGTCGATTGTCTCCTCGTTATGCTGGTCCTTTCAAAATCTTAAAGAAAATTGGTTCTGTTGCATATTTACTTGACCTACCTAATACTTTGAAAATTCATCCAGTCTTCCATGTTGGATTACTTAAAAAGTATGTTCCTAATGCTGATCATGTTTTGCAGGACAAATCTAAGTTGAAGGAAGATGCCACTTTTGAACTTGAACCAGAAGTTATATTGGATAGGAGAGTTAGACATCTTAGGAATCGTGAAATAGTTGAAATTTTAGTAAAGTGGTTTGCATATCCTATTGAAGATTCAACATGGGTTGGTTTAGATGAGTTTATGGAACATTATCCTTCTTTCCAACTCTGAGGACAGAGTTCTTTAAAGAGGGGGAGAATTGTAAGATGCCACGTTTATTTTCCACCTCGAAAAAAAAAAAAAGATGTGTAGGTAATAATGAAATTTTATGTTTAGGATATTTTAATCATGTCTGCAAAATTTTGTAGCAATAAGTTTTTACATTCTCTCTCTAGAAAGTTGTCGCATGAAATTTGTATGTTAATTTCGAGCATGAAGATGAAGGAATCTGAAAAAGTGTTGTATGAGAGAAAGGTAGAGTATTCTTAGTAGAAAAACTTTACCTGATTGAATTTTTTGTAGTTCCTATGTTTTATGTCTCATTTGGTTCCATGAAGATAGGTTAATGAAGAGATTTTTCATGTTTTTTCATCTCTCTCATTATTGTACAGATTTAACAACTGAAATATTTTTGTCTCTCACAAGCTCAAGCTGATTCCTCACTGTTTTTGAGTTACAGGGTTTTGAAAAGTGCCGTCTTCCAACACTCCAAAAAAAAAAAAGAGAAGCCCTCATTCATTCATCTTATTCATGTTCGCGGATTTAGAAAACGCACATGGGTATATGGGTTATTTTTGGGTGATTGACGTGTGTGTGAGTGCGTTGCAGGGATTACCTCTATTTTTGTAGGTACGATTCTTGATGGTGGACATGAAAAGTAGATGCATGGGTGGTCCGGAAGTCTTGCATGAGACATGCGAAAAGACGCTATCTTGGAGCATGCAGATTCGAAAAGTGCGGGTCTAGGAAGGCATGATTGGTCGTGCGCTAGCGAAAGGCGGAGATCCCAAAAAAAAAGACGAAGACTGAGAGATAGAAAAGGATGATGGTCGTACAGTCATTACGATCGTTTTTCGGCTTCTGGAATTGCGATTGAGATTGAGATTGAGATTGAGATTGAGATTGTGATTGAGATTGGGATTGAGATTGTGATTGTGATTGAGATTGGGATTGAGATCAACTCGGGGGTGGTCGGGTGGATGAGGCTTCACATTGAAGCAATCTGATAGATTTTGTAACGCAGATCAGAACTACTTGTAAATCTGCACAGATAATAAAATTCTCTCTCTTCCTCTTCTGCATATACTCTTTTGCCTTCTTTATATCTTGTGGTGTCGAAACCCATTATTCTGTGTGAGATTGTGACTCAAGTTTGGGAGACTTGTTAGAAGTGGTATCATAGTAGAGTTGGATTCTGGGACAAGATGCAGGCTTTGAAGAAGAAGATAGAAGAACAAGAGGAGATTATGCGTAGATTGAATGCAGAATTACATAAAGAAAGATCCAACAAACAAAAAGAGGCTACTGCAAATGCTTTCATGGACCTCAATGCTGAAGGTGGTAATGGTGCGGGCACATCAAACGCACGTAGAGTTAGACGGCAACGTGAACCTGAAGAGGACGATGATGCAGGTGAATATACACTCAAGCAAGTGTTCAAAAGAGCAAAATTAAATGAATTTAATGGTGAGAAGAAGACTGGAGAGGATCTTGAAGCATGGATTGAGGAACTTGAAGATTTCTTTGACCTGCGCGTACTTAGTGAGGAATCAAAAGCAAAGGTGGCAATTCTGCATCTGCAAGGAGTCGCAAAACTGTGGTGGTAATCTTATATACAGACAAGAACACGTGAAGGTCCGATCCGCTGGAAAGAATTTCGAGAGCAAGCAGAGAATCGTTATTGTTCTCCACATTATCGGATGGAAAAGAAAATGGAATTCTACTTTTTCAAGCAGCATGAGGATGATAGATATAACTTGCCTGTTGAAGAATATAAGCAGAAATTTTTGCGTTTACATAAGTATGCACTAGAAGTTTCTGGAGATGCGCTGAAAAGCAAGTTTATTGAGGGTTTGCGGGAAGAGCTTTGCTATCAAGTAAAGGGGTCCAGATGTGTAGATTTTCTTGATGCGGTTGCAAAAGCAAAAAACTTTGAGAAGATGGAGAAGTTTACCACGAAAAAGGCATTCAAATCAAGGTTTATCTCAACAGGACATTGACCGACAAGACCTATTTCAATAATTCAAAATGGACAGAGATCGACTAACTCTATTAACGGTCAAGGAGGAAGACCAAAGCCGAAGCAAACGGATACACCTAAGAAGCAAGAAGTTATGCACTAGAAACGTGATTCTGATTTCCTGGAGCGGGCTAAGAGGCTGGGACTTTTTTTTCGATGTGGAGAACAAGGACATCGCACTTTTGAATGTCCAAACAAGGCCATCAACCGTTCTATGCAAGCAAAGATAGCTCATCTACAAGAAGAAAACATTACAATTGAGGAAGCGGATGATCAAGGTAAGTGTTCTAGCCCTAGACTTCAATGCATGAAAAATTATTCTCATTCAAGGGCATCGGTGATTAGGATTATGGGGGACATATCCTCACGTAAGGTTAGTTTCTTGATTGATTCGGGTAGTACAAATTGTTTACTTTTACTTAAGATGGCAGAAGCTTTAGGGTTGCATATTGAGATGCAGGCTAAAAGGCCTGTACAGATGGCTAATGGTAGGATACACTATACTCGAGGCTGTATTGAGAATCTTGATTTTATGTTAGGAGAACATAAGTTTTTGGGTACCTTCCATGTAATTAAAATGAGAGAATGTGATGTAATCATCGGAATGGACTGGTTAGTTCATAACAGTGTCGTGATTGATTGTGAAAGCGGGATCCTTACTTTGAAAATAGAAGGGAAGGAACATCGTCTTGCAGGCAAGTGTAATTCAAGTTTTTCTCCTATTTCTGCAATAAAGTTGATTAGGGGTATTCGACAGGGTTGTGAGACATATTTGGTTTATGTGCATGACCTTCAGGAGAAGAAGAAAGAAGAGCAAATACCGGAATATGTTAAAAAAATTTTAGATGAGTACGCAGATGTATTTCCTGATGATCTACCGGGCATGCCTCCTCCTAGGAAAATTGACCATGCTATAGACCTTTATCCAGGAAGTGAGCCTTATTCTAGAGCACCTTATAGGTTCAATATTGATGAATTGAAAGAGTTGAAGCTCCAATTGGATGATGTATTGAAGAAGGAGTTGATAAGACCTAGTGTCTCACCTTGGGGAGCACCTGTTTTGTTTCAGAAAAAGAAAGATGGTTCATACAGACTTTGTATTGACTATAGGGGATTGAACAAGAAAACCATTAAGAACAAGAATCCACTTCCACACATAGATGAACTGCTGAGTCAATTGAGAGGTGCCACAATATTCACTAAAATTGACTTAAGATCGGGATATCATCAAATTAGAGTAAAGTCTGAGGACATACCCAAAACCGCTTTTAGAACACGATATGGTCATTACGAGTTCACAGTTTTGCCTTTTGGATTAACAAATGCTCCTGCAACATTTATGTGTTTGATGAAGCAATGTATGGTTATAATTGCTTGCTGCCACATTCACTTTTTAATTCACAGAATCAGGTTGAAATATCCAAACAGATGGTTGAAAACATTGATTTGGAGCTAAGGAAAAACATGAAAGATGCACAGAAACATCAGAAATTATATCATAATCTCAAAAAGAGGCCCTTGGAATTTAGAACAAATGATCTGGTTTTTTTGAAAGTGAGTCCTTCTAAATCAAATCTGGTTTTAGGCAAAGATCGTCGATTGTCTCTTCGTTATGCTGGTCCTTTCAAAATCTTAAAGAAAATTGGTTCTGTTGCATATTTACTTGACCTACCTAATACTTTGAAAATTCATCCAGTATTCCATGTTGGATTACTTAAAAAGTATGTTCCTAATGTTGATCATGTTTTGGAGGAGAAATCTAAGTTAAAGGAAGATGCCACTTTTGAACTTGAACCAGAAGTTATATTGGATAGGAGAGTTAGACATCTTAGGAATCGTGAAATAGTGGAAATTTTAGTAAAGTGGTTTGCATATCCTATTGAAGATTCAACATGGGTTGGTTTAGATGAGTTTATGGAACATTATCCTTCTTTCCAACTCTGAGGACAGAGTTCTTTAAAGAGGGGGAGAATTGTAAGATGCCAAGTTGATTTTCCACCTGGAAAAAAAAAGTGTGTAGGTAATAATGAAATTTTATGTTTAGGATATTTTGATCATGTCTACAAAATTTTGTAGCAATAAGTTTTTACATTCTCTCTCTAGAAGTTGTCGCATGAAATTTGTATGTTAATTTCGAGCATGAAGATGAAGGAATCTGAAAAAGTGTTGTATGAGAGAAAGGTAGAGTATTCTTAGTAGAAATACTTTACCTGATTGAATTTTTTGTAGTTCCTATGTTTTATGTCTCATTTGGTTCCATGAAGATAGGTTAATCAAGAGATTTTTCATGTTTTTTCATCTCTCTAGAATTTTCGATTTTGCAGGGCCCAAAAGTGATATCTGGAAGCAGATTTGGACCTGAGGCGTCTCTAACATTATTGTACAGATTTAAGAACTGAATATTTTTCTCTCTCACAAGCTCAAGCTAATTCCTCACTGTTTTTGAGTTACAGGGTTTTGAAAAGTGCTATTTTCCAACACAAAAAAAAAAAAGAGAGAAGCCTTCATTCATTCATCTTGTTCATGTTCGTGGATTTAGAAAACGCACATGGGTATATGGGTTATTTTTGGGTGATTGACGTGTGTGTGAGTGCGTTGCAGGGATTACCTCTATTTTTCCAGGTACGATTCTTGATGGTGGACATGAAAAGTAGATGCATGGGTGGTCCGGAAGTCTAGCGTGAGACATGCAAAAAGACGCTATCTTGGAGCATGCAGATTCTAAAAGTGCGGGTCTAGGAAGGCGTGATTGGTCGTGCGCTGGCGAAAGGCGGAGATCCCAAAAAAAAGACGAACACTGAGAGATACAAAAGGATGATGGTCGTACAGTCATTACGATCGTTTCTCGGCCTCTGGAATTGCGATTGAGATTGAGATTGAGATTGACATTGAGATTGCAATTGAGATTGGGATTGAGATTGTGATTGTGATTGAGATGGGGATTGAGATCAGCTCGGGGGTGGTCGGGTGGATGAGGCTTCACATTGAAGCAATCTGATAGATTTTGTAACGCAGATCAGAACTACTTGTAAATCTGCACAGATAATAAAATTCTCTCTCTTCTTGTTCTACGTATACTCTGTTTGCCTTCTTTATATCTTGTGGTGTCGAAACCCATTATTCTGTGTGAGATTGTGACTCAAGTTTGGGAGACTTGTTACAAGTGGTATCAGAGTAGAGTTGGATTCTGGGACAAGATGCAGGCTTTGAAGAAGAAGATAGAAGAACAAGAGGAGCTTATCCGTAGATTGAATGCAGAATTACATAAAGAAAGATCCAACAAACAAAAAGAGGCTACTGCAAATGCTTTCATGGACCTCAATGCTGAAGGTGGTAATGGTGCGGGCACATCAACGCACGTAGAGTTAGACGGCAACGTGAACCTGAAGAGGACGATGATGCAGGTGAATCTGCACTCAAGCAAGTGTTCAAAAGAGCAAAATTAAATGAATTTGATGGTGAGAAGAAAACTGGAGACGATCTTGAAGCATGGATTGAGGAACTTGAAGATTTCTTTGACCTGCGCATATTTAGTGAGGAATCAAAAGCAAAGGTGGCAATTCTGCATCTGCGAGGAGTCGAAAAATTGTGGTGGAAATCTTATATACAGACAAGAACACGTGAAGGTCCGATCCTCTAGAAAGAATTTCGAGAGCAAGCAGAGAATCGTTATTGTTCTCCACATTATCGGATGGAAAAGAAAATGGAATTCTACTCTTTCAAGCAACATGAGGATGATAGATATAACTTTTCTGTTGAAGAATATAAGGAGAAATTTTTGCGTTTACATAAGTATGCACTAGAAGTTTCTGGAGATGCGCTGAAAAGCAAGTTTATTGAGGGTTTGCGGGAAGAGCTTCGCTATCAACTAAAGGGGTCTGGATGTGTAGATTTTCTTGATGCGGTTGCAAAAGCAGAAAACTTTGAGAAGATGGAGAAGTTTACCACAAAAAAGGCATTCAAATCAAGGTTTATCTCAACAGGACATCGACACCCAAGACCTATTTCAATAAATCAAAATGGACAGAGATCGACTAACTCTATTAACGGTCAAGGACGAAGACCAAAGCCGAAGCAAACGGATACACCTAAGAAGCAAGAAGTTATGCACTGGCAACGTGATTCTGATTTCCTGGAGCGGGCTAAGAGTCTGGGACTTTGTTTTCGATGTGCAGAACAAGGACATCACACTTTTGAATGTCCAAACAAGGCCATCAACCGTTCTATGCAAGCAAAGATAGCTCATCTACAAGAAGAAAACATGACAATTGAGGAAGCGGATGATCAAGGTAAGTGTTCTAGCCATAGACTTCAATGCATGAAAACTTCTTCTCATTCAAGGGCATCGGTGATTAGGATTATGGGGGACATATCCTCACGTAAGTTTAGTTTTTTGATTGATTTGGGTAGTACAAATTGTTTCCTTTCACTTAAGATGGCAGAAGCTTTAGGGTTGCATATTGAGATGCAGGCTAAAAGACATGTACAGATGGCTAATGGTAGGATACACTATACTCGAGGCTGTATTGAGAATCTTGATTTTATGTTAGGAGAACATAAGTTTTTGGGTACCTTCCATGTAATTGAAATGAGAGAATGTGATGTAATCATCGGAATGGACTGGTTAGTTCATAACAGTGTCGTGATTGATTGTGAAAGCGGGATCCTTACTTTGAAGATAGAAGGGAAGGAACATTGTCTTGCAGGCAAGTGTAATTCAAGTTTTTCTCCTATTTTTGCAATAAAGTTGATTAGGGGTATTCGACAGGGTTGTGAGACATATTTGGTTTATGTGCATGACCTTCAGGAGAAGAAGAAAGAAGAGGAAATACCGGAATATGTTAATAGATGAGTACGCAGATGTATTTCGTGATGATCTATCGGGCATGCCTCCTCCTAGGAAAATTGACCATGCTATAGACCTTTATCCAGGAAGTGAGCCTTATTCTAGAGCACCTTATAGGTTCAATATTGATGAATTGAAAGAGTTGAAGCTCCAACTGGATGATCTATTGAAGAAGGAGTTGATAAGACCTAGTGTTTCACCTTGGGGAGCACCTGTTTTGTTTCAGAAAAAGAAAGATGGTTCATACAGACTTTGTATTGACTATAGGGGATTGAACAAGAAAACCATTAAGAACAAGTATCCACTGCCACACATAGATGAATTGCTGAGTCAATTGAGTGGTGCCACAGTATTCACTAAAATTGACTTAAGATCGGGATATCATCAAATTAGAGTAAAGTCTGAGGACATACCCAAAACCGCTTCTAGAACACGATATGGTCATTACGAGTTCACAGTTTTTCCTTTTGGATTAACAAATGCTCCTGCAACATTCATGTGTTTGATGAATAATGTGTTTCATTAATATCTCGATGAATTTATATTAGTTTTTCTTGACGATATTTTTGTGTATTCTAAGGATGATGATGAACATGCATTGCATCTCAGGAAGACTTTACAAAAACTAAGAGAGCATAAACTATATGGTAAGATGAGTAAATGTTTTTTTGCAAAAGGGGAAGTGACTTATTTGGGGAGAGTTGTTTCTAAGGAAGGGATTCATATAGATGTTGAGAAAGTTAAAAGCATAGTTGACTGGCCTACACCCAAATGTGTGAGGGATGTGAGAAGCTTCCTTGGTTTGGCACAATATGAGAGGGCACACATTAGGGAGTTTTCTCGAATTGCAAATCCTCTTACAGAATTGACAATGAAAAATAGAGAGTTCACATGGAACGATGAGTATCAAAAGGCGTGTGACGAATTAAAACAGAAAGTTATCGAAAATTGTGTGCTAAAGTTACCTGAGTTAGGGAAGCCTTTTATTGTTGCATGTGATGCTAATGGAAGCCAAATCGAATGCGGTTTTTCACAAGAAGGGAGGGTAGTGGCTTATGAGTCAAGGAAATTAAGGAAACATGAACTAAATTATACAACACATGACTTAGAAATGCTTGTAGTTGTTCACGCACTTAAACATTGGAGACACTTATTGCTAGGAGTAAAGTTTGAATTAAGAACAGATCATCAGAGCCTTAAATACATATTTACTCAACCTTTACTTAACAATAGACAAAAACGATGGATCCAATTGCTAAGTGAATATGATTTTGATATTAAATACTTAGCAGGAAAAGAAAACAAGGTGGCCGATGCTTTGAGTCATAAACCCCTATGCAGTTCAATTTCTATTTTATCCTCTGATTTTGATATTGGAAAAGAATTAAAAGAAGATTTATTTTATGCAGCAATCTTGGAATTTTTGGGTATGAATCCAGGTTCTATGTTTTAGGGAAAATTTCATTTTAGAAATAATAATTTGTATTGTAATTCTTGTTTATGTATTTCTTCAGAATCTGTTTTGAAAGAAAAGATCCTGCATGACTGTCATGATGCACCTTTCTCTGCACACCCTGGTTCTTCTAGAACTTATGCAAAAGTGAAAGCTTCATATTACTGGCCACGTATGAAATATGATATTAAGAGGTATGTTGAAGAATGTCTGAAATGTCAACAAGTTAAGGCCGACTTTAAAAGGAGTCCTGGCATGTTACAACCATTAGATGTGCCTGATCAAAAATGGGAATCCATCTCTATGGATTTCATAACAAAGTTGCCTGTGACCAGAAGTGGGCCTGATACCATCTTTGTTGTCATGGACTGTCTTACAAAGATAGCACATTTTCTTCCCATGAGGAAAACTGATACAGCTTTGCATGTTGCTAAACTTTTCGTAAAAGAAATTTTTAGGTTACATGGTATACCCAAAAGTATAATTTTTGATAGGGATGCAAGGTTAACATCTAATTTTTGGAAAGCAACATTTCAATCCATAGGAACAGATTTACGCATGAGTACTGCATTTCATCCTCAAACCGATGGTGAGATCGAGAGGGTTAACAGGGTGCTTGAAGATATGTTACGCATGTATGTGAATGATAAGCAAAACAATTGGACTGAATATTTACCCTTGGTTGAGTATGCATATAATAGTGCATGGCATTCCTCTATTAAGATGACACCTTTTGAAGCAATGTATGGTTATAATTGCTTGCTACCGCATTCACTTTTTAATTCACAGAATCAGGTTAAAATATCCAAAGAGATGCTTGAAAACATGGATTTGGAGCTAAATAAGGTAAGGAAAAACATGAAAGATGCACAGAAACATCAGAAATTATATCATGATCTCAAAAAGAGGCCCTTGGAGTTAAGAACAAATGATCTGGTTTTTTTGAAAGTGAGTCCTTCTAAATCAAATCTGGTTTAATGCAAAGATCGTCGATTGTCTCCTCGTTATGCTGGTCCTTTCAAAATCTTAAAGAAAATTGGTTCTGTTGCATATTTACTTGACCTACCTAATACTTTGAAAATTCATCCAGTCTTCCATGTTGGATTACTTAAAAAGTATGTTCCTAATGCTGATCATGTTTTGCAGGACAAATCTAAGTTGAAGGAAGATGCCACTTTTGAACTTGAACTAGAAGTTATATTGGATAGGAGAGTTAGACATCTTAGGAATCGTGAAATAGTGGAAATTTTAGTAAAGTGGTTCGCATATCCTATTGAAGATTCAACATGGGTTCGTTTAGATGAGTTTATGGAACATTATCCTTCTTTCCAACTCTGAGGACAGAGTTCTTTAAAGAGGGGGAGAATTGTAAGATGCCACGTTGATTTTCCACCTCGAAAAAAAAAAGATGTGTAGGTAATAATGAAATTTTATGTTTAGGATATTTTGATCATGTCTGCAAAATTTTGTAGCAATAAGTTTTTACATTCTCTCTCTCAAAAGTTGTCGCATGAAATTTGTATGTTAATTTCGGGCATGAAGATAAAGGAATCTGAAAAAGTGTTGTATGAGAGAAAGGTAGAGAATTCTTAGTAGAAAAACTTTACCTGATTGATATTTTTGTAGTTCCTATATTTTATGTCTCAATTGGTTCCATGAAGATAGGTAAGTGTTCTAGCCCTAGACTTCAATGCATGAAAACTTCTTCTCATTCAAGGGCATCGATGTTTAGGATTATGGGGGACATATCCTCACGTAAGGTTAGTTTCTTGATTGATTTGGGTAGTGCAAATCGTTTCCTTTCACTTAAGATGGCAGAAGCTTTAGGGTTGCATATTGAGATGCAGGCTAAAAGACCTGTACAGATGGCTAATGGTAGGATACACTATACTCGAGGCTGTATTGAGAATCTTGATTTTATGTTAGGTGAACATAAGTTTTTGGGTACCCTCCATGTAATTGAAATGAGAGAACGTGATGTAATCATCAGAATGGACTGGTTAGTTCATAACAGTGTCGTGATTGATTGTGAAAGCGGCATCCTTACTTTGAAAATATAAGGGAAGGAACATCGTCTTGCAAGCAAGTGTAATTCAAGTTTTTCTCCTATTTCTGC
Source organism: Ceratopteris richardii (assembly GCA_020310875.1). Classification (NCBI taxonomy): domain Eukaryota; kingdom Viridiplantae; phylum Streptophyta; class Polypodiopsida; order Polypodiales; family Pteridaceae; genus Ceratopteris; species Ceratopteris richardii. The sequence continues at coordinate 122,457,296 of CM035433.1, read as the reverse complement.
AATAAAGTTGATTAGGGGTATTCGACAGGGTTGTGAGACATATTTGGTTTATGTGCATGACCTTCAAGAGAAGAAGAAAGAAGAGGTAATACCGGAATATGTTAAAAAACTTTTAGATGAGTACGCAGATGTATTTCCTGATGATCTACCGGGCATGCCTCCTCCTAGGAAAATTGACCATGCTATAGACCTTTATCCAGGAAGTGAGCCTTATTCTAGAGCACCTTATAGGTTCAAAATTGATGAATTAAAAGACTTGAAGCTCCAATTGGATGATCTATTGAAGAAGGAGTTGATAAGACCTAGTGTTTCACCTTGGGGAGCACCTGTTTTGTTTCAGAAAAAGAAAGATGGTTCATAGAGACTTTGTATTGACTATAGGGGATTGAACAAGAAAACCATTAAGAACAAGTATCCACTGCCACACATAGATGAACTGCTGAGTCAATTGAGTGGTGCCACAATATTCACTAAAATTGACTTAAGATCGGGATATCATCAAATTAGAGTAAAGTCTGAGGACATACCCAAAACCGCTTTTAGAACACGATATGGTCATTACGAGTTCACAGTTTTGCCTTTCGGATTAAGAAATGCTCCTACAACATTCATGTGTTTGATGAATAATGTGTTTCATGAATATCTCGATGAATTTATATTAGTTTTTCTTGACGATATTTTTGTGTAGTCTAAGGATGATGATGAACATGCATTGCATCTCAGGAAGACTTTACAAAAACTAAGAGAGCATAAACTATATGGTAAGATCAGTAAATGTTTTTTTGCAAAAGGGGAAGTGACTTATTTGGGGAGAGTTGTTTCTAAGGAAGGGATTGATATAGATCTTGAGAAAGTTAAAAGCATAGTTGACTGGCCTACACCCAAATGTGTGAGGGATGTGAGAAGCTTCCTTGGTTTGGGACAATATGAGAGGGCACACATTAGGGAGTTTTCTCGAATTGCAAATCCTCTTACAAAATTGACAAAGAAAAATAGAGAGTTCACATGGAACGATGAGTGTCCAAAGGCGTTTGACGAATTAAAATAGAAAGTTATCGAAAATTGTGTGCTAAAGATACCTGAGTTAGGAAGGCCTTTTATTGTTGCATGTGATGCTAGTGGAAGCCAAATCGGATGCGTTCTTTCACAAGAAGGGAGGGTAGTGGCTTATGAGTCAAGGAAATTAAGGAAACATGAACTAAATTATACAACACATGACTTAGAAATGCTTGCAGTTGTTCATGCACTTAAACATTGGAGACACTTATTGCTAGGAGTAAAAAAAAATTTTAAGGTTACATGGTATACCCAAAAGTATAATTTCTCATAGGGATGCAAAGTTCACATCTAATTTTTGGAAAGCAACATTTCAATCCATAGGAACAGAATTACGCATGAGTACTGCATTTCATCCTCAAACCGATGGTTAGACCGAGAGGGTTAACAGGGTGCTTGAGGATATGTTACGCATGTATGTGAATGATAAGCAAAACAATTGGACTGAATATTTACCCTTGGTTGAGTATGCATATAATAGTGCATGGCATTCCTCTATTAAGATGACACCTTTTGAAGCAATGTATGGTTATAATTGCTTGCTGCCGCATTCACTTTTTAATTCACAGAATTAGGTTGAAATATCTGTTGGAGAAACAATCACTAACTGGACATATATTTGAAGGTCAAATCTTAGGAAGAAAACCCCATGCCTATGTGAAGGGACAAATTCACAAATGTATCATATTTGTAAAGTTAGTTCACTTTAGTTCTAGAAGTTTTTTAAAATCACGGGAATGAGAAAATCTATATAAGTTAGTTTGTATCAACTGACGCGGAGAGAGAGAGAGAAAGTGAGAAGAACTCATTTTTGTATGACTGAGTATAGTCGAGCTTCTCTGAGTGAGAAAGCATTTGTAAAACTTCTGAGTTTTTATAGTTATGAGAAGAACTGAGTAAAGTTCTGTGTATGAGCCTCTCTCCATCATCTCCATGATTACCTACTGTGTGATGAGTTACAAAGATCAAGTTTTCCAAGCAACTCGATGCCTGGCATCGAATCTCTGTTGATAAGTCATATTTTCTTTTATATTTTTCATTCAGTACTGAAGTGTTTGAAAAACATGATGTTGTTGGAGCAACTCGATGCCTGGCATCGAATTCTAGTTGATAAGTCATATTGTAAATGTGCATGAAACCACCTATAGTTTTGGTGTCCAAAAGTTCAAGACTTTATGCGGGAAGTCGATGCCCGGCATCGAATCCCTGCTGAAAAGTGGCCAAAAACATCCCAAGTCGATGCCCGGCATCGAATTCTCGTTGCAAGTCGATGCTAGGCATCGAATTCTAATTTTAAACAGGCGCTCTTACTAAAACAGGCAAGTTTTCCAGTTTTGGAAGGTCATACAGGGTCATCTTGTGAGGGCCATAACTTGAGTTCTAGAGCTCCGTTTGATGCATATGATAGCTTGTTGGAAAGCTCTACTCTTCTAGTTTTAGCCTATAAAGTTTCATAGAGAAATAATATGTGAGCTAGGAGAAATTAGCAAAATACTGAAGGTATGTCATTTCGGTGACTAGGAATTTCTGTAGAAGCAAAGTTCTCACTTTAAGCTATCATTTCTCAAAGTTTGGAGTGGCAATGAGTTAATGGTGACCATAGAGGTGTTCTAGTGTCACATTAATTCATTTCTTGTGGTGTTTTATACATCAACAAGTGGTATCAGAGCAGAAAGATTCTCGAGAGCAGAAGATGACAAAGGTACGAGAAGTTTTGTAAAGTTTTCCATTAAAGTTTGAAAGGTGAAGCATTTGAAGACACAAGGCATCAAAAGATTACTTTCGAAGTATCCTCATACACAAAGAACTTCAAAAGGTATTATCCTTTATCCTTTAAGCTCACAGGTTGCAGCAGAAGGAAAGAACTATGGCAGATCATATCTCCATTGACAAACTGGACAGAGATAATTACCCCGCATGGGTAATGAGAATGGAAGCCTTACTTATGAGTAAGGATCTCATGGTATATGTAACAGGTGAAGAAGAGAAGCCAGTATTTGAAGATGAAAGCCGACCAAAGAAAGAAGAACTTGATGCTTTAAAGCATTGGCAGAAGAAGGATGCAAGTGCAAAAGCCTACATCTACAATACAATCTCAGATCATTTGCTACCACACATCAGAGGATTGGAATCATCAGAAGATATATGGAATGCATTGGAATATCATTTCCAAAGCACTACTAAAGCACGGAAAGCAAGTCTATGGTCAGAGTTTACAACATTCAAGAAGAAGTCAAGTCAAACCATTAGTGATTATGTCACTAAGATGAAGGATCTAGCAGATAGTCTTGGATCCATAGATGAAGATGTTGAAGATCACAGATTGATTGCTCAACTACTTGCAGGCTTGAGAGGGGATGAAAGGTGGAAACCTTTTGTCTTATCAACAGAACTTTCATTAAATCATTATGTTCCAGATTTGAACCAGTTGCTTGGTTTGATGCTCACATATGAGCAAGACTTGAAGGGAGATGGAGATAAAGGACAAAGTTCTGCAATGTACATGAAGAACAAGAAGAAAGGAGATAAAGGTAAAGCAAAGGATGAAGAGGAGTCTAGTTCTCAAGCTTATTATGCAAGAGGTAAAGGCACTGGCAGAGGAAGAGCAAGAGGTTTTGGAAGAGGAAGAGGTAATCAAAATAACAACAAGAAGGCTTGCTGGATCTGTGGATTGAGTAATCATTTGGCTCATGACTGTTGGCACAACCAACAAGGATCAAACCAGAATCAAAACAACAATAGCAGAGGCCGAGGTGGAAGATATCAAAGTAATTTTCAAAGAGGTAGACAAAGTCACAGAGGAGGCTATGGTAGAGGTGGAGGAAGAAGTTGGGGACAGAATCAATCCTACAACACCACCTACTACAACTATGCAAATGACACACAGAATGAAAGTCATACATCATTGATGATGAATTCAATCAGCACATCAGATAAAGAAGATCTAAAGGTATTTTACATTGACTCTGGATGTTCTAATCATTTGTCAGGAAACATAGAATTGATGTCAGAATTGGAAAAAGGCATTTCTAGTCACACAGTTCAAACTGGTGATAATACAAGACATAGTGTACATTCAATTGGAAAAGTGAAATGCAAGAGTGGAGCAGATTTGCTAACCAATGTTTTGTATGTTCCTACAATACCTAAAAACTTGATTAGTGTGGGACAGATAGTTGAAAAAGGTTTTCAAGTCAGATTTACAACTGAAGGAGTATTTGTGGAAGATCCAGAGAATGGATATAATCAGATTGTCTCTGGTAAGAAAGAAGGTAGACTCTTTACTTTAAGAGTGCAAGGGAACATTGGTCAAGCTTTGCTCACACATGGTGAAGCAGTGATTACAGAACTTGATCTCTGGCATAAGAGATTAGGTCATTTCAATGAAAGAGGAATTAAAGCTATGGTTGCTAATCAGTCTGTACTAGGATTACCAAATGTGCAAAGTCAACATATGGTTTATAAATGTGAAGCATGTCAAATGGGTAAAGCACACAGGTTACCATTTCAAAAGAAAGGATTCAAACATGATGGAGTACTTGAGCTCATTCATACAGATGTATGGGGACCAACAAAAGAAGGATCTATCAGTGGCTCAAGGTATTATGTTCTTTTCATTGATGATGCTACAAGATGGATAACATTATATGTTTTGAAGGAAAGATCAGAAGTGTTTGGAGCTTTCAAGCATTTTCATGCATATGCAGAGAGAGTCACAGGTCAAAAGCTTAAGAGACTGAGGTCTGATGGAGGGGGAGAATATTTCTCCCAAGAGTTCAATGATTATCTTTGGAATGCAGGTATTAAGAGAGAAATAACTTGCAAGTATACACCACAACAAAATGGTGTAGCAGAAAGAAGGAACAGGACTTTGGTTGAGTTTGCTAGAGCTATGCTAAAGGAGAAGAACTGTCCAAATTATCTTTGGGCTGAGGCTGTAAATACAGCTACATATCTTGTGAATAGATTACCATGTGCAGCTCTGAATGGAATGACTCCATATGAAGCTTGGTGGGGTAAGAAACCAACACTAGATCATTGTAGAGTGTTTGGATCAATTGCATATGCTTATGTGCCATCACAACTTAGGCATAAACTTGAACCAAAGGCAGAAAAATATGTGTTCATTGGTTATGATGAAAAGCAGATGGGTTACAGATTGTGGAATCCTCTAACCAAACAATTTATTGTTTCTAGAGATGTTACATTTGATGAACAGAAAAGTTGGTATGCAGATCAAAGTCATACAGCTGAAGAATTTGAAGAAGAGGTAAGAAGATGTGAGAAAGGAAAATCAATTGTGCAGGTGAATAGAGATGAAGACTATATGCAAGCAAGTACATCCAGAAGTGGATTAACAAGAATGAATGAAGAAGCTCCTATATTTGATGAAGAGGTGTATCCAGAAACTTATGAAGAATGTGAACCAAGAAGGTCAAGCAGGACAAGGAGACAACCAGAAAGGTATTCTTATGATACTTCTTACATAACTCAGAAGAACTATGCATATATGGTCAAAGATGATGAAGAACCTCAGAACTATGATGAAGCTAAAGGTAAAAAGCAATGGGAAGAAGCAATGAAGGAAGAGTTCAATGCACTGGAGGAGAACAAGACATGGGAACTTGTTCCTAAACCAAATGGTAAGAAAGTAATTGGAAATAAATGGGTTTATAAAGTGAAGAAGCTTGCAGATGGAAGTATAGCCAGATACAAAGCTAGATTGGTGGTGAAAGGCTATGCCCAGACCTATGGCATAGATTATGATGAGATATTCAGTCCCGTAGCTAAGATGTCCACTATAAGGACAATCATTGCTATTGCAGCTTCAAAAGGATGGACTTTGAGTCAACTAGATATAAAGAATGCATTTTTGAATGGATACATATCAGATGAGGTATACATGGAACAACCTCAAGGATTTATAGATTCCAGGTATCCAAATTTTGTTTGCAGGTTGAGAAGAGCATTGTATGGATTGAAGCAAGCTCCAAGAGCTTGGAACTATAGACTGGTGAAGTATCTCAATGATCTTGGATATCAAAGTTCAAAAGCAGATTCAAGTCTACTTATCAAAAGAACAGAGGAAGGTACAATCTACATTTGTATTTATGTAGATGACATTATAATCACAGGTACTTCAGATGAAGGAATCAAGGAGGTAAAGAGATTACTTGAGAAAGAGTTTAAGATCAGTGACCTAGGAAAGTTATCATACTTTCTTGGAATGGAAGTTACTTATACAGATCATGGCATATATGTGTCACAAGAAAGGTATCTTCTGAACTTGTTGAAGAAGTTTGATATGGAAAATTGCAGAGAAGCTTCAACTCCACTTGAAGTTAATCACAAGCTCAGTAAATATGATGGTGCAGACTACAAAGATATGAGGAAGTATCAATCTCTTGTGGGTAGTTTGATTTATGCTACACTAACAAGACCTGATCTTAGTTATGCAGTGGGAGTTTTGTCACAATTCATGCATTGTCCAAAGGACCCACATTGGATTGCAGGTCAAAGAGTTCTCAGATATATCAAAGGAACTATAAAGGAAGGATTATATTATCCTTTTACATCAGATTTGAAGTTGAGAGCCTACAGTGACTCAGACTGGGCAGGTAATCAAGATGACAGGAGATCAACTCATGGTTACATGATATACATTGGTGATAAGCTTGTAAGTTGGTGTTCCAAGAAACAACATACAGTAGCATTATCATCAACTAAAGCAGAGTACAAAGGACTTGTGGAAGCAGCTAAGGAAGTCATATGGATGCAGACATTGTTCAAGAGCTTAGGCATTGATCAAGGTACACCTACAATACATGAAGATAATATGAGTTCACTTTATCTTGCAGCAAATCCAGTATTTCATGCAAGGACAAAGCACATAGAGATACAGTATCATTTTCTCAGAGAAAAGGTAATGGAGAAGGAGATTGAAGTGGAGTACATTTCTACTAAAGATCAGTTAGCAGACATAATGACAAAGAGCTTGGATGGTGTGAAGACCAGCAGATTCAAAAGCATGGCAAGAGTAAAAGAAAAGAAGATGATATGAAGAAACAGGGAATGTCAATTAGTGATTGAGGGGGAGCTGTTGGAGAAACAATCACTAACTGGACATATATTTGAAGGTCAAATCTTAGGAAGAAAACCCCATGCCTATGTGAAGGGACAAATTCACAAATGTATCATATTTGTAAAGTTAGTTCACTTTAGTTCTAGAAGTTTTTTAAAATCACGGGAATGAGAAAATCTATATAAGTTAGTTTGTATCAACTGACGCGGAGAGAGAGAGAGAAAGTGAGAAGAACTCATTTTTGTATGACTGAGTATAGTCGAGCTTCTTTGAGTGAGAAAGCATTTGTAAAACTTCTGAGTTTTTATAGTTATGAGAAGAACTGAGTAAAGTTCTGTGTATGAGCCTCTCTCCATCATCTCCATGATTACCTACTGTGTGATGAGTTACAAAGATCAAGTTTTCCAAGCAACTCGATGCCTGGCATCGAATCTCTGTTGATAAGTCATATTTTCTTTTATATTTTTCATTCAGTACTGAAGTGTTTGAAAAACATGATGTTGTTGGAGCAACTCGATGCCTGGCATCGAATTCTAGTTGATAAGTCATATTGTAAATGTGCATGAAACCACCTATAGTTTTGGTGTCCAAAAGTTCAAGACTTTATGCGGGAAGTCGATGCCCGGCATCGAATCCCTGCTGAAAAGTGGCCAAAAACATCCCAAGTCGATGCCCGGCATCGAATTCTCGTTGCAAGTCGATGCTAGGCATCGAATTCTAATTTTAAACAGGCGCTCTTACTAAAACAGACAAGTTTTCCAGTTTTGGAAGGTCATACAGGGTCATCTTGTGAGGGCCATAACTTGAGTTCTAGAGCTCCCTTTGATGCATATAATAGCTTGTTGGAAAGCTCTACTCTTCTAGTTTTAGCCTATAAAGTTTCATAGAGAAATAATATGTGAGCTAGGAGAAATTAGCAAAATACTGAAGGTATGTCATTTCGGTGACTAGGAATTTCTGTAGAAGCAAAGTTCTCACTTTAAGCTATCATTTCTCAAAGTTTGGAGTGGCAATGAGTTAATGGTGACCATAGAGGTGTTCTAGTGTCACATTAATTCATTTCTTGTGGTGTTTTATACATCAACAATATCCAAATAGATGCTTGAAAACATGGATTTGGAGCTTATGCAAAAGTGAAAGCTTCATGTTACTGGCCACGTATGAAATATGATATTAAGAGGTATGTCGAAGAATGTCTGAAATGTCAACAGGTTATGGCCGAATTTAAAAGGAGTCCTGGCATGTTACAACCATTAGATGTGCCTGATCAAAAATGGGAATCCATTTCTATGGATTCCATAACAAAGTTGCCTGTGACCAGAAGTGGGCATGATACCATCTTTGTTGTCGTGGAACGTCTTACAAAGATGGCACATTTTCTTCCCATGAGGAAAACTGATACAGCTTTGCATGTTGCTAAACTTTTCATAAAAGAAATTTTTAGGTTACATGGTATACCCAAAAGTATAATTTCTGATAGTGATGCAAGGTTCACATCTAATTTTTGGAAAGCAACATTTCAATCCATAGGAACAGAATTACGCATAATACTGCATTTCATCCTCAAACCGATGGTGAGACTGAGAGGGTTAACAGGGTGCTTGAGGATATGTTACGCATGTATATGAATGATAAGCAAAACAATTGGACTGAATATTTGCCCTTGGTTGAGTATGCATATAATAGTGCATGGCATTCCTCTATTAAGATGACACCTTTTGAAGCAATGTATGGTTATAATTTCTTGCTGCCGCATTCACTTTTTAATTCACAGAATCAGGTTGAAATATCCAAACAGATGCTTGAAAACATATATTTGGAGCTAAATAAGGTACGGAAAAACATGAAAGATGCACAGAAACGTGAGAAATTATATCATGATCTCAAAAAGAGGCCCTTGGAATTTAGAACAAATGATCTGGTTTTTTTGAAAGTGAGTCCTTCTAAATCAAATCTGGTTTTAGGCAAAGATCATCGATTGTCTCCTCGTTATGCCGGTCCTTTCAAAATCTTAAAGAAAATTGGCTCTGTTGCATATTTACTTGACCTACCTAATACTTTGAAAATTCATCCAGTCTTCCATGTTGGATTACTTAAAAAGTATGTTCCTAATGCTGATCATGTTTTGCAGGACAAATCTAAGTTGAAGGAAGATGCCACTTTTGAACTTGAACCAGAAGTTATATTGGATAGGAGAGTTAGACATCTTAGGAATCGTGAAATAGTGGAAATTTTAGTAAAGTGGTTTGCATATCCTATTGAAGATTCAACATGGGCTGGTTTAGATGAGTTTATGGAACATTATCCTTCTTACCAACTCTGAGGACAGAGTTCTTTAAAGAGGGGGAGAATTGTAAGATGCCACGTTGATTTTCCACCTAGAAAAAAAAAAAGATGTGTAGGTAATAATGAAATTTTATGTTTAGGATATTTTGATCATGTCTGCAAAATTTTATAGCAATAAGTTTTTACATTCTCTCTCTAGAAAGTTGTCGCATGAAATTTGTATGTTAATTTCGAGCATGAAGATGAAGGAATCTGAAAAAGTGTTATATGAGAGAAAGGTAGAGTATTCTTAGTAGAAAAACTTCACCTGATTGAATTTTTTGTAGTTCCTATGTTTTATGTCTCATTTGGTTCCATGAAGATAGGTTAATAAAGAGATTTTTCATGTTTTTTCATCTCTCTAGAATTTTCGATTTTGCAAGGCCCAAAAGTGATATCTGGAAGCAGATTTGGACCTGAGGCGTCTCTAACTAAGAACTGAATATTTTTGTCCCTCACAAGCTCAAGCTGATTCCTCACTATTTTTGAGTTACAGGGTTTTGAAAAGTGCCGTTTTCCAACACTCAAAAAAAAAAAAAAAAGAGAAGCCTTCATTATTTCATCTTATTCATGTTCGCGGATTTAGAAAAGGCACATGGGTATATGGGTTATTTTTGGGTGATTGACGTGTGTGAGTGCGTTGCAAGGATAACCTCTATTTTTGCGGGTACGATTCTTGATGGTGGACATGAAAAGTAGATGCATGGGTGGTCCGGAAGTGTTGCATGAGACATGCAAAAAGACGCTATCTTGGAGCATGCAGATTCTAAAAGTGCGGGTCTAGGAATGCGTGATTGGTCGTGCGCTAGCGAAAGGTGGAGATCCAAAAAAAAAAAGACGAAGACTGAGAGATAGAAATGGATGATGGTCGTACAGTCATTACGATCGTTTTTTGGCTTTTGGAATTGCGATTGAGATTGAGATTGAGATTGAGATTGAGATTGCGATTGAGATTGGGATTGAGATTGTGATTGTGATTGAGATTGGGATTGAGATCAGCTCGGGGGTGGTTGGGTGGATGAGGCTTCACATTGAAGCAATATGATAGATTTTGTAACGAAGATCAGAACTACTTGTAAATCTGCACAGATAATAAAATTCTCTCTCTTCTTGTTCTACATGTACTCTGTTTGCCTTCTTTATGTCTTGTGGTGTCGAAACCCATTATTCTATGTGAGATTGTGACTGAAGTTTGCGAGACTTGTTACAAGTGGTATCAGAGTAGACTTGGATTCCAGGACAAGATGCAGGCTTTGAAAAAGAAGATAGAAGAACAAGAGGAGCTTATACGTAGATTGAATGCAGAATAACATAAAGAAAGATCCAACAAACAAAAAGAGGCTACTGCAAATGCTTTCATGGACCTCAATGCTGAAGGTGGTAATGCTGCAGGCACATCAAACGCACGTAGAGTTAGACGGCAACGTGAACCTGAAGAGGACGATGACGCAGGTGAATCTGCACTCAAGCAAGTGTTGAAAAGAGCAAAATTAAATGAATTTGATGGTGAGAAGAAAACTGGAGAGGATCTTGAAGCATGGATTGAGGAACTTGAAGATTTCTTTGACCTGCGCATATTTAGTGAGGAATCAAAAGCAAAGGTGGCAATTCTGCATCTGCGAGGAGTCGCAAAACTGTGGTGGAAATCTTATATACAGACAAGAACACGTGAAGGTCCGATCCTCTAGAAAGAATTTCGAGAGCAAGCAGAGAATCGTTATTGTTCTCCACATTATCGGATGGAAAAGAAAATGGAATTCTACTTTTTCAAGCAGCATGAGGATGATAGATATAACTTGTCTGTTGAAGAATATAAGGAGAAATTTTTGCGTTTACATAAGTATGCACTAGAAGTTTCTGGAGATGCGCTGAAAAGCAAGTTTATTGAGGGTTTGCGGGAAGAGCTTCGCTATCAAGTAAAGGGGTCCGGATGTGTAGATTTTCTTGATGCGGTTGCAAAAGCAGAAAACTTTGAGAAGATGGAGAAGTTTACCACGAAAAAGGCATTCAAATCAAGGTTTATCTCCACAGGACATCGACCCCCAAGACCTATTTCAATAAATCAAAATGGACAGAGATCAACTAACTCTATTAACGGTCAAGGAGGAAGACCAAAGCCCAAGCAAACGGATACACCTAAGAAGCAAGAAGTTATGCACTGGCAACGTGATTCTGATTTCTTGGAGCGGGCTAAGAGGCTGGGACTTTGTTTTCGATGTGGAGAACAAGGACATCGCACTTTTGAATGTCCAAACAAGGCCATCAACTGTTCTATGCAAGCGAAGATAGCTCATCTACAAGAAGAAAACATGACAATTGAGGAAGTGGATGATCAAGGTAAGTGTTCTAGCCCTAGACTTCAATGCATGAAAACTTCTTCTCATTCAAGGGCATCGGTGATTAGGATTATGGGGGACATATCCTCACGTCAGGTTATTTCCTTGATTGATTCGGGTAGTACAAATTGCTTCCTTTCATTTAAGATGGCAGAAGCTTTAGGGTTGCATATTGAGATGCAAGCTAAAAGACCTGTACAGATGGCTAATGGTAGGATACACTATACTCGAGGCTGTATTGAGAATCTTGATTTTATGTTAGGAGAACATACGTTTTTGGGTACCTTCCGTGTAATTGAAATGACAGAATGTGATGTAATCATCGGAATGGAGTGGTTAGTTCATAACAGTGTCGTGATTGATTGTGAAAGCGGGATCCTTACTTTGAAAATAGAAGGGAAGGAACATCGTCTTGCAGGCAAGTGTAATTCAAGTTTTTCTCCTATTTCTGCAATAAAGTTGATTAGGGGTATTCGACAGGGTTGTGAAACATATTTTGTTTATGTGCATGACCTTCAGGAGAAAGAGAAAGAAGAGGAAATACCGGAATATGTTAAAAAACTTTTAGATGAGTATGCAGATGTATTTCATGATTAGCTACCGGGCATGCCTCCTCCTAGGAAAATTGACCATGCTATAGACCTTTATCCAGGAAGTGAGGCTTATTCTAGAGCACCTTATAGGTTCAATATTGATGAATTGAAAGAGTTGAAGCTCCAATTGGATGATCTATTGAAGAAGGAGTTGATAAGACCTAGTGTTTCACCTTGGGGAGCACATGTTTTGTTTGAGAAAAAGAAAGATGGTTCATACAAACTTTGTATTGACTATAGGGGATTGAACAAGAAAACTATTAAGAACAAGTATCCACTGCCACACATAGATGAACTGCTGAGTCAATTGAGTGGTGCCACAGTATTCACTAAAATTGACTTAAGATCGGGATATCATCAAATTAGAGTAAAGTCTGAGGACATACCCAAAACCGCTTTTAGAACACGATATGGTCATTACGAGTTCACAGTTTTGCCTTTTGGGTTAACAAATGCTCCTACAACATTTATGTGTTTGATGAATAATGTGTTTCATGAATATCGCAATGAATTAATATTAGTTTTTCTTGACAATATTTTTGTGTATTCTAAGGATGATGATGAACATGCATTGCATCTGAGGAAGACTTTACAAAAACTAAGAGAGCATAAACTATATGGTAAGATGAGTAAATGTTTTTTGCAAAAGGGGAAGTGACTTATTTGGGGAGAGTTGTTTCTAAGGAAGGGATTCATATGGATCTTGAGAAAGTTAAAAGCATAGTTGACTGGCCTACACCGAAATGTGTGAGGGATGTGAGAAGCTTCCTTGGTTTGGCACAATATGAGAGGGCACACATTAGGGTGTTTTCTCGAATTGCAAATCCTCTTACAAAATTGACAAAGAAAAATAGAGAGATCACATGGAACGATGAGTGTCAAAAGGTGTTTGACAAATTAAAACAGAAAGTTATCGAAAATTGTGTTCTAAAGATACCTGAGTTAGGGAAGCCTTTTATTGTTGCATGTGATGCTAGTGAAAGCCAAATCGGATGCGTTCTTTCACAAGAAGGGAGGGTAGTGGCTTATGAGTCAAGGAAATTAAGGAAACATGAACTAAATTATACAACACATGACTTAGAAATGCTTGGAGTTGTTCACACACTTAAACATTGGAGACACTTATTGCTAAGAGTAAAGTTTGAATTAAGAACAAATCATCAGAGCCTTAAATACATATTTACTCAACCTTTACTTAACAATAGACAAAAACGATGGATCCAGTTGCTAAGTGAATATGATTTTGATATTAAATACTTAGCAGGAAAAGAAAACAAGGTGGTTGATGCTTTGAGTCGTAAACCCCTATGCAATTCAATTTCTATTTTATCCTCTGATTTTGATATTGGAAAAGAATTAAAAGAAGATTTATTTTATGCAGCAATCTTGGAATTTTTGGGTTTGAATCCAGGTTCTATGTTTCAAGGAAAATTTCATTTGAGAAATATTGATTTGTATTGTTATTCTCATTTATGTATTTCTTCAGAATCTGTTTTGAAATAAAAGATCCTGCATGACTGTCATGATGCACCTTTCTCTGCACACCCTGGTTTTTCTAGAACTTATGCAAAAGTGAAAGCTTCATATTACTGGCCACGTATGAAATATGATATTAAGAAGTATGTCAAAGAATGTCTGAAATGTCAACAGGTTAAGGCCGAATTTAAAAGGAGTCTTGGCATATTACAACCATTAGATGTGCCTGATCAAAAATGGGAATCCATCTCTATGGATTTCATAACAAAGTTGCATGTGACCAGAAGTGGGCATGATACCATCTTTGTTGTGGTGGACCGTCTTACAAAGATGGCACATTTTCTTCCCATGAGGAAAACTGATACAGCTTTGCATGTTGCTAAACTTTTCATAAAAGAAATTTTTAGGTTACATGGTATACCCAAAAGTATAATTTCTGATAGGGATGCAAGGTTCACATCTAATTTTTGGAAAGCAACATTTCAATCCATAGGAACAGAATTACGCATGAGTACTGCATTTCATCCTCAAACCGATGGTGAGATCGAGAGGGTTAACAGGGTGCTTGAGGATATGTTACGCATGTATGTGAATGATAAGCAAAACAATTGGACTGAATATTTGCCTTTGGTTGAGTATGCATATAATAGTGCATGGCATTCCTCTATTAAGATGACACCATTTGAAGCAATGTATGGTTATAATTGCTTGCTGCCGCATTCACTTTTTAATTCGCAGAATTAGGTTGAAATATCCAAACAGATGCTTGAAAACATGGATTTGGAGCTAAATAAGGTAAGGAAAAACATGAAAGATGCACAAAAACGTTAGAAATTATATCATGATCTCAAAAAGAGGCCCTTGGAATTTAGAACAAATGATCTGGTTTTTTTGAAAGTGAGTCCTTCTAAATCAAATCTGGTTTTAGGCAAAGATCGTCGATTGTCTCCTCGTTATGCTGGTCCTTTCAAAATCTTAAAGAAAATTGGTTCTGTTGCATATTTACTTGACCTACCTAATACTTTGAAAATTCATCCAGTCTTCCATGTTGGATTACTTAAAAAGTATGTTCTTAATGCTGATCATGTTTTGCAGGACAAATCTAAGTTGAAGGAGGATGCCACTTTTGAACTTGAACCAGAAGTTATATTGGTTAGGAGAGTTAGACATCTTAGGAATCGTGAAATAGTGGAAATTTTAGTAAAGTGGTTTGCATATCCTATTGAAGATTCAACATGGGTTGGTTTAGATGAGTTTATGGAACATTATCCTTCTTTCCAACTTTGAGGACAGAGTTCTTTAAAGAGGGGGAGAATTGTAAGATGCCACGTTGATTTTCCATCTGGAAAAAAAAAAAAAGATGGGTAGGTAATAATGAAAGTTTATGTTTAGGATATTTTGATCATGTCTGCAAATTTTGTAGCAATAAGTTTTTACATTCTCTCTCTAGAAAGTTGTCGCATGAAATTTGTATGTTAATTTCGAGCATGAAGATGAAGGAATCTGAAAAAGTGTTGTATGAGAGAAAGGTAGAGTGTTCTTAGTAGAAAAACTTTACCTGATTGAATTTTTTGTAGTTCCTATGTTTTATGTCTCATTTGGTTCCATGAAGATAGGTTAATGAAGAGATTTTTCATGTTTTTTCATCTCTCTCTAGAATTTTCGATTTTGCAGGGCCCAAAAGTGATATCTGGAAGCAGATTTGGACCTGAGGCGTCTCTAACATTATTGTACAGATTTAAGAACTGAATATTTATGTCTCTCACAAGCTCAAGTTGATTCCTCAGTGTTTTTGAGTTACAGGGTTTTGAAAAGTGCCGTTTTCCAACACTCAAAAAAAAAAAGAGGCCTTCATTCATTCATCTTATTCATGTTCGCGGATTTAGAAAAGGCACATGGGTATATGGGTTATTTTTGGGTGATTGACGTGTGTGTGAGTGCGTTGCACGGATTACCTCTATTTTTGCAGGTACGATTCTTGATAGTGGACATGAAAAGTAGATGCATGGGTGGTCCGCAAGTCTTGCATGAGACATGCGAAAAGACGCTATCTGGAGCATGCAGATTCTAAAAGTGCGGGTCTAGGAAGGCGTGATTGGTCGTGCGCTGGCGAAAGGCAGAGATCCCAAAAAAGAAAGACGAAGACTGAGAGATAGAAAAGGATGATGGTCGTACAGTCATTACGATCGTTTTTTGGCTTCTGGAATTGCGATTGAGGTTGAGATTGAGATTCAGATTGAGATTGTGATTGAGATTGGGATTGAGATTGTGATTGTGATTGAGATTGGGATTGAGATCAGCTCGGGGGTGGTCGGGTGGATGAGGCTTCACATTGGGGATATGTTCATTACGAGTTCACAGTTTTGCCTTTTGGATTAACAAATGCTCCTGCAACATTTATGTGTTTGATGAATAATGTGTTTCATGAATATCTCGATGATTTAATATTAGTTTTTCTTGACAATATTTTTGTGTATTCTAAGGATGATGATGAACATGCATTGCATCTCAGGAAGACTTTACAAAAACCAAGAGAGCATAATGTTTTTTTGCAAAAGGGGAAGTGACTTATTTGGGGAGAGTTGTTTCTAAGGAAGGGATTCATATAGATCTTGAGAAAGTTAAAAGCATAGTTGACTAGCCTACACCCAAATGTGTGAGGGATGTGAGAAGCTTCCTTGGTTTGGCACAATATGAGAGGGCACATATTAGGGAGTTTTCTCGAATTGCAAATCCTCTTACAGAATTGACAAAGAAAAATAGAGAGTTCACATGGAACGATGAGTGTCAAAAGGCGTTTGACGAATTAAAACAGAAAGTTATCGAAAATTGTGTGCTAAAGATACCTGAGTTAGGGAAGCCTTTTATTGTTGCATGTGATGCTAGTGGAAGCCAAATCAGATGCGTTCTTTCACAAGAAGGGAGGGTAGTGGCTTATGAGTCAAGGAAATTAAGGAAACATGAACTAAATTATACAACACATGACTTAGAAATGCTTGCAGTTGTTCACAGTTGTTCACGCACTTAAACATTGGAGACACTTATTGCTAGGAGTAAAGTTTGAATTAAGAATAGATCGTCAGAGCCTTAAATACATATTTACTCAACCTTTAATTAACAATAGACAAAAACGATGGATCCAATTGCTAAGTGAATATGATTTTGATATTAAATACTTAGCAGGAAAAGAAAACAAGGTGGCCGATGCTTTGAGTCGTAAACCCCTATGCAGTTCACTTTCTATTTTATCCTCTGATTTTGATAGTGGAAAAGAATTAAAAGAAGATTTATTTTATGCAGCAATCTTGGAATTTTTGGGTATGAATCCAGGTTCTATGTTTCAGGGAAAATTTCATTTGAGAAATAATGATTTGTATTGTAATTCTTGTTTATGTATTTCTTCAAAATCTGTTTTGAAAGAAAAGATCGTGCATGACTGTCATGATGCATCTTTCTCTGCACACCCTGGTTTTTCTAGAACTTATGCAAAAGTGAAAGCTTCATATTACTGGCCACGTATGAAATATGATATTAAGAGGCATGTCGAAGAATGTCTGAAATGTCAACAGGTTAAGGCCGAATTTAAAAGGAGTCCTGGCATGTTACAACCATTAGATTGGCCTGATCAAAAATGGGAATCCATCTCTATGGATTTCATAACAAAGTTGCCTGTGACTAGAAGTGGGCATGATACCATCTTTGTTGTCGTGGACCGTCTTACAAAGATGGCACATTTTCTTCCCATGAGGAAAACTGATAGAGCTTTGCATGTTGCTAAACTTTTCATAAAAGAAATTTCTAGGTTACATGGTATACCCAAAAGTATAATTTCTGATAGGGATGCAAGGTTCACATCTAATTTTTGGAAAGCAACATTTCAATCCATAGGAACAGAATTACGCATGAGTACTGCATTTCATCCTCAAACTGATGGTGAGACCGAGAGGGTTAACAGGGTGCTTGAGGATATGTTACGGATGTATGTGAATGATAAGCAAAACAATTGGACTGAATATTTGCCCTTGGTTGAGTATGCATATAATAGTGCATGGCATTCCTCTATTAAGATGACACCTTTTGAAGCAATGTATGTGTTAGTATATGATCAATGTCTACCCCTCATGATTGTATGCACATTTTGTAAGGCCCCCTTTATGAGGAGAAGCCAAGCGTGCATTACCCAATTGATGGGAATCCCAACTTGAATGTTGGATGAAGGTCATATTGGACCATGTAAGATATTATAAGGAAAGGGAGTTACCAGGGTCCCCAATTGTGGGGTCCGGGGCAGCGGTGAGCAGCCCCGGCTGGGGGGTCCAAGGGGGCCAGCGGGCCCCTTGGCTGGGGGGTCCCAGGGGGCCAGCGGGCCCCCTGGTGGGGGTCCGGGGGCAGCGCCCCCGGCGCGACGGTAAAGGGAATATTCCATGGAATATTCCCTGTCGGAGTCAGAAAACATTTATATTTGTTAGGTCGGTTCAACCAGTCTAAGCCGTGTATGGCAATTACGCGGGCGGTGGCCGCCCACGCTCTGCCGCCCATGTATTGCCGTCCATGGCAGGCCACCCATGATCCTATATATACATGACTTCTGCACTACCTAAGACACCGAGTTGAGCCAGCATACCTCTACCTTGTATCTCCCTATCTAGAGTTGTCTAGATCACCATTTAAGCTCTACCTTGAGAGCGCACGGGTGGACAACGCCATCATCTTTGTACTTGTTGCTAGTAGAAAATTGTTGAGATTCTCCTATATCTGTTATCTTCTCTGCTATTGCTCCTGTGTTATATTGCGTAACTATTGTCTTACATGGTATCAGAGCTGTAAGGTTCGAATAGCTTGAGAAGTATCATTATTTTAGCCTACTAGCAGACTAGAATATCAGTAGATTATTCGAGTGATTACATGATGGCTTCATCGTCGAACACTAGTCTTGGTGCTTCTGCTAATGTTAATGCTGCACCTATTCGAATTCGTCCACCTGCATTCACTGAAGGGAAGCTGGATGGAACCAACTATACACTCTGGAAGTTCAAAATTTCTGCAATTTTGGACTCCTATGAATTACTTGACACTGTCATGGGACCGATGGGATTGGATCCAGAGCCTATACCAGTTGAAGATCCAGCAAATTCAAGATTGATGATTCAGCCAGATCCAGATCTTCTACGAGCTTGGAAGAGGCGGAATGCTGATGCATTATGTGCGATTGTCACTAGTGTAAGTGATTCTGTGCTTACTTTAGTTCAACATACTACTAAAGCACATGAGGCTTGGGGCATATTGGCTCGACAATATGAGACCAAGAACCACACTAGGATACAGAATTTAGAAAATCAGTTGGCAAATGAAAAGCATTCTGATTCTGAAAAGGCTGAAGATTTTATCAAACGGATAAAGCATCTTCAAGATCAATTGGCTGCAGTTGGTGTTGTTATAACACCAGAAGAGCTGGCTCGAAGATCTGTACGTGTTCTTCCAGCAAAGTATGATGGATTAGTAACAGCCCTTAACACTCAGGTAAGACCAACTCCTCTTACATTTGAAGAGTTTTGTGCGATGCTTTTAGAAGAAGAGATGCGGCTGAAGAATCGGCAAAGTACAACTGATGCTGCATTCTCAGCAAATGCAAAAGGTAAAGGCTCTTCTGAGGGATCAAAGAAGAAGCCAAAGAAGAAAAAGTTCACAGGAAGTTGCTTCTATTGTGAAAAGAAAGGCCATGCCATCAAGGATTGCAGAAAGAAGCAAGCTGATGAACGGAATGGGACTGTAAAATCATCATGGAAGAACAAAGAGTCTGCAAACAACACAGAGCTGGAACTTTGGGTAGCTATTGAAGAGGTATGTTCATCTGCTCAAGCTCGTGTTGATGAGCCATGGATTTTAGATAGTGGAGCTTCTCGCCATATGACCAGTAAGAAGGATTGGTATAGTTCCCTAATGCCTCTGCGGGAATCCATCAATGTAGTGGTGGGAAATGACTCCAAGTGTCCAGCCAAAGGAACTGGAACCATCTCTTTTATCACTTCTCCAGGTGTTGAGAAAAAGTTATCCGATGTTCTCTACGTACCTACACTCAAAAGAAATTTGTTGTCAGTTTCTGCAATAACAGATCGTGGACTTGAAGTTCACTTCAATAAGAGTGGTGCAGAAATCATGGATTCATCAGGTAATGTTGTAGGTAAAGGGATACGACGGGATAACTTGTATGAGTTAAGTGCTTTAACTGCTACAGAAGATAAAGATGTAAGCAGGTTATGGCACCAAAGATTTGGGCATCTCGGATTTGCAGTTTTGAAGGAGATGCAAGGAACAGGGATGGTTGCTCATTTGCCTGCATTTTCAGATTTGCAGGAACCTTGTGAAGCTTGTATGATGGGCAAGCAACAACGAAAGGCCTTTCCAAGAGAGACCAGCAATCGATCTCAAGCTCCTCTAGAGTTGGTACATGCTGATCTCTGCGGTAAAATGTCTACACCTGCTTTAGGAGGATCTTTCTACTTTTTGCTGTTAGTCGACGATTATAGTAGAAAGATGTGGGTTTATTTCATTCGAGAGAAGGCTGATGCTTTTGAAAAATTTAAAACGTGGCATAAGTATGTAGAAAATGAATCAGGAAGGAAACTGAAGAAATTTAGAACAGATAGAGGAGGTGAATTCTTGTCAACAGAATTCAACAATTACTGTAAGGATCATGGTGTGAAAAGGCAACTTACCACAGCTCATACACCTCAACAAAATGGCGTTGTTGAGCGCAGGAACAGGACAGTAGTTGAAATGGCTCGTTGTATGTTGAAGGCTCAAGACATGCCTGATTCATTCTGGGCAGAAGCAGTCAATACAGCAGTGTACATCCTCAATCGAAGCTACACAAAAGCACTAAAGGGGATGACTCCTCAAGAAGCATATTCTGGTAAAAAGCCTTCAGTTTTGCATTTCAGAATTTTTGGTTGTTTCTGTTATGCACATATTCCTGATTCAACAAGATCAAAGTTGGATTCAAAAAGCAAAAAGTGTGTCTTCCTAGGATATAGTGAAGAGTCTAAAGCATACAGGTTATGGGATCCTGAGGCAAGGAAGATTTTTGTCAGCCGAGATGTGGTGTTTGATGAACGACCACACTTAGTAGAAGATAAAGGTAAATCTACTATCTCATCAAACGGAGAAATATCTCACCTTGTGCCTATCAAAAGACAGGTTAAAGTTGAGGAGGAGGAAACATCTGATGGAGAAATTTCCTCAATAAAAAGCCAACCAGTTGTAGCTGCACAGCGTAAGCCACTACCAAAGTGGGCACAACAGCTCTTTGATGATCACAATCCACATGTAGATGTACCAGAATCATCATCGGATGGATTACGAAGATCAAAGAGAATAGAGGAGCAAAGAAGAGCCTCAGAACACATTGTTAACATGGCTCTAATGGCAGATATCATGGGTTCGATAAAGGAACCTACCACCATTGAAGAAGCCATTGATGATCCAGATTGGAGAGCGGCAATGCAGTCTGAGTATGATAGTATACTCAAAAATGATACATGGGATCTAGTCGACTTGCCGCCAAAGAAGAAGGTAATAGGTACTAAATGGATTTGGAAAGCTAAGTATAAAGCTGATGGAACATTAGAAAAGTATAAGGCACGATTAGTTGCACAGGGTTTTTCACAGATTGAAGGATTTGATGTTCAAGAAACTTTTGCACCAACAGCACGCATGACAACTATTCGGACGGTACTTGCAGTAGCTGCACAAAAGTCTTGGCCTATTTTCCAGATGGATGTCAAATCTGCATTTTTGAATGGTCACCTCAAGGAGGAGGTATATGTATCTCAACCACCAGGTTTTGAGGTGCCCAATTCAGAAAATAAAGTTTGCAGGTTGAAGAAAGCTTTGTATGGACTTAAGCAAGCTCCACGGGCTTGGTACCAACGAATAGATCATTTTTTCAAAAATATGGGTTTTGAAAGAAGTACTTCTGATGCTAACTTGTATGTAACGAAAAGGGATAGCAAGCTAGTTGTTGTCATTGTATATGTAGATGATTTGATCATTACAGGAGATCATCAAGAACTCATCAATCAAACTCGAATCAGCTTGGGAACTGAGTTTGAAATGACAGACTTAGGTCTACTCCATTTTTGTCTGGGAATTGAAGTATGGCAAAGGAAGGATGGCATTTTCATCTCACAACAAAAATATTCCAAAGAAATTCTCAAGGCATTTGGAATGATGGACTGCAAACCAACTAGCACACCTATGGAGGTAAATCATAAGCTATCTATGGATGATAACATGCCTGATGTAGATGCTAAGAAGTATAGGAAGCTCGTTGGAAGTCTTATTTTTCTGTGCAACACTAGACCAGACATTTGCTATGTTGTTGGAGTGTTAAGCAGGTTTTCCAACAAACCTAAGGAGAGTCACTGGAATGCTGGAATGCGAATTCTAAGGTACATTGCAGGAACCTTGGATTTTGGTATTTTGTATACCATAGGTGATACACTCCAAGGATATTGTGATTCAGATTGGGCTGGAGATTGTGATTCTAGAAAATCAGTTTCTGGATATTGTTTCTCACTTGGTTCAGGAATATTTTCTTGGGTAAGTAGGAAGCAACCAACTCTTGCACTCTCCTCCACTGAAGCAGAGTACAAAGCAGCTTGTTTTGCTTCTTGTGAGGCAGTCTGGTTAAGGAGAATTCTTGCAGATCTAGGCTTTCCATCAAATATGCCAACTGTACTCAAGTGTGATAATCAAAGCTGTATGGCTATTGCAAAGAACCCAGTATTTCATGCTCGCACCAAGCATATAGAAGTACAGTACCATTACATTCGTGAGCTAATTGAAGATGAAATTGTGGAGCTAGAATATTGCCCAACAGAGGCAAATTGTGCTGACATATTCACTAAAGCACTTGGAAGAGAGCAGCTCAACAAGCATCTTCAACAGATGGGCATAGGACCGAGACCTACTTGATTTATCATCGGTAAACATTGAGGGGGGGTGTTAGTATATGATCAATGTCTACCCCTCATGATTGTATGCACATTTTGTAAGGCCCCCTTTATGAGGAGAAGCCAAGCGTGCATTACCCAATTGATGGGAATCCCAACTTGAATGTTGGATGAAGGTCATATTGGACCATGTAAGATATTATAAGGAAAGGGAGTTACCAGGGTCCCCAATTGTGGGGTCCGGGGCAGCGGTGAGCAGCCCCGGCTGGGGGGTCCAAGGGGGCCAGCGGGCCCCTTGGCTGGGGGGTCCCAGGGGGCCAGCGGGCCCCCTGGTGGGGGTCCGGGGGCAGCGCCCCCGGCGCGACGGTAAAGGGAATATTCCATGGAATATTCCCTGTCGGAGTCAGAAAACATTTATATTTGTTAGGTCGGTTCAACCAGTCTAAGCCGTGTATGGCAATTACGCGGGCGGTGGCCGCCCACGCTCTGCCGCCCATGTATTGCCGTCCATGGCAGGCCACCCATGATCCTATATATACATGACTTCTGCACTACCTAAGACACCGAGTTGAGCCAGCATACCTCTACCTTGTATCTCCCTATCTAGAGTTGTCTAGATCACCATTTAAGCTCTACCTTGAGAGCGCACGGGTGGACAACGCCATCATCTTTGTACTTGTTGCTAGTAGAAAATTGTTGAGATTCTCCTATATCTGTTATCTTCTCTGCTATTGCTCCTGTGTTATATTGCGTAACTATTGTCTTACAGTATGGTTATAATTGCTTGCTGCCACATTCACTTTTCAATTCACAGAATCAGGTTGAAATATCCAAACAGATGCTTGAAAACATGGATTTGGAGCTAAATAAGGTAAGGAAAAACATGAAAGATGCACAAAACGTCAGAAATTATATCATGATCTCAAAAAAAGGCCCTTGGAATTTAGAACAAATGATCTGGTTTTTTTGAAAGTGAGTCCTTCTAAATCAAATCTGGTTTTAGGCAAAGATCGTCGATTGTCTCCTCGTTATGCTGGTCCTTTCAAAATCTTAAAGAAAATTGGTTATGTTGCATATTTACTTGACCTACCTAATACTTTGAAAATTCATCCAGTCTTCCATGTTGGATTACTTAAAAAGTATGTTCCTAATGCTGATCATGTTTTGCAAGACAAATCTAAGTTGAAGGAAGATGCCACTTTTGAACTTGAACCAGAAGTTATATTGGATAGGAGAGTTAGACATCTTAGGAATCGTGAAATAGTGGAAATTTTAGTAAAGTGGTTTGCATATCCTATTGAAGATTCAACATGGGTTGGTTTAGATGAGTTTATGGAACATTATCCTTCTTTCCATCTCTGAGGACAGAGTTCTTTAAAGAGGGGGAGAATTGTAAGATGCCACGTTGATTTTCCACCTGGAAAAAAAAAAAAGATGTGTAGGTAATAATGAAATTTTATGTTTAGGATATTTTGATCATGTCTGCAAAATTTTGTAGCAATAAGTTTTTACATTCTCTCTCTAGAAAGTTGTCGCATGAAATTTGTATGTTAATTTCGAGCATGAAGATGAAGGAATCTGAAAAAGTGTTGTATGAGAGAAAGGTAGAGTATTCTTAGTAGAAAAACTTTACCTGATTGAATTTTTTGTAGTTCCTATGTTTATGTCTCATTTGGTTCCATGAAGATAGGTTAATGAAGAGATTTTTCATGTTTTTTCATCTCTCTCTAGAATTTTCGATTTTGCAGGGCCCAAAAGTGATATCTGGAAGCAGATTTGGACCTGAGGCGTCTCTAAAATTATTGTACAAATTTAAGAACTGAATATTTTTGTCTCTCACAAGCTCAAGCTGATTCCTCAGTGTTTTTGAGTTACAGGGTTTTGAAAAGTGCCATTTTCCAACACTCAAAAAAAAAAAAAGAGAAGCCTTCATTCATTCATCTTATTCATGTTCGCGGATTTAGAAAACGCACATGGGTATATGGGTTATTTTTGGGTGATTGACGTGCGTGTGAGTGCGTTGCAGGGATTACCTCTATTTTTGCAGGTACGATTCTTGATGGTGGACATGAAAAGTAGATGCATGGGTGGTCCAGAAGTCTTGCATGAGACATGGGAAAAGATGCTATCTTGGAGCATGCAGATTCTAAAAGTGCGGGTCTAGGAAGGCGTGATTGTTCGTGCGCTAGTGAAAGGTGGAGATCCCAAAAAAAAAAAGACGAAGACTGAGAGATAGAAAAGGATGATGGTCGTACAGTCATCATGATCGTTTTTCGGCTTCTGGAATTGCGATTGAGATTGAGATTGAGATTGAGATTGAGATTGTGATTGAGATTGGGATTGAGATTGTGATTGTGATTGAGATTGGGATTGAGATCAGCTCGGGTGTGGTCGGGTGGATGAGGCTTCACATTGAAGCAATCTGATAGATTTTGTAACGCAGATCAGAACTACTTGTAAATCTGCACAGATAATAAAATTCTCTCTCTTCTTGTTCTGCGTATACTCTGTTTGCCTTCTTTATATCTTGTGGTGTCGAAACCCATTATTCTGTGTGAGATTGTGACTCAAGTTTGGGAGACTTGTTACACAATGTAACTAAGGATGCAACTCAGGACGGATCGGATTGCATTGTAAATAGACATCCAGTGAAGGAGATTCAGTTGGGCAATGAAGACCAACCGCGTCCCATTTTACTAGCCACATGGATAGGGAATCATCCGGAGGTGCTCTTCAAGGTAACTTCTTTCATAAATTCATTTGCAGACGTTTTTGCTTGGCACAATAAGGATTTAGAAGGAGTACCACCTATTTATGGAGAACACAGAATCCCTCTCATGGAAGGAGCAAAACCAGTGAGACGCAAGAGTTATAGGTTAAGACCTAAATATGTTGAAGTTGTTTATTTGGAAATTCAGAAAATGAAAGATACAGGAATTATCATCCCTGTAGAGCATTTAGAGTGGCTATCTCCTATGGTAATTGTGCCAAAGAAAAACACTAACAAGATCAGAATCTGTATGGACTTTAGAGCATTGAACAAGGTCACCATTCCATATGGATTTCCAATGCCATTTGCTAACAGGTCATAGAAGAAGTAGTTGAGCATTCTCTTTATAGCTTCATGGATGGGTTCAATGGATATAATCAGATATCCATCCACCCTGGGGATCGCGAGAAGAGAGCATTCATTACCCCTTGGGGAACTCATGTATATTTAAAGATGCCATTTGGATTGAGAAATGCTCCAGCTACCTTCGACCGAACAGTTAATCTCATTTTTGGGCCATTGCTACTAGAGTCTCTCAGGATCTTCATGGATGATTTCTCAACCTTTTCAGGTACTCTTGCAGAGACCCCATTGGATTGTTTAGAGAAGCATCTAGTCCAATTACAACAAGTTTTTAAGAGGTGTAGAGAAACAAAGCTGAAATTGAACCCAAACAAATGCCATTTTTTGGTGACTGAAGGTACCCTCCTGGGACATGTGGTATCTTCCAAGGGTATGGCACCTGATCCAGAAAAAATCATAGCTATATTAAAGTTGCCTAGACTCACATCTCCAAAAGAGATTCAAAGTTTTCTAGGCCATACAGGGTACCACCGAAGATTTATTAAGATGTATGTAGGTATAGCCAGGCCTTTGGCTAGGCTTACAGGCAAAGAAGTTCCTTTTAAATGGGAAGACGAAGAGGAAAAAGCATATCAAACATTAAGGTCAAGGTTAGTATCTGCTCCCATTCTCATCACACCTGAGTGGTCAAAGATCTTTCATATACATGTAGATGCCAGTGCCTATGCAGTGGGGGCAATTTTGACCCAACATAGTGAAGAATTTAAGGTGGACAGACTAATTCAATATGCCAGTCGAATCTTGACCAAAGCTGAAAGGAATTATAGCACCACAAAAAGAGAGGCCTTAGCCATGGTTTTTGTTGTCCAAAAGTTTCTTCATTACTTGTTGGGAGTGAAGTTCATTATTATAATTGATCACCAACCACTCAAATACTTACTCAACAAACCACAAGCGACCGGTAGAATCTGGAGGTGGTTATTACTGTTCCAAGAGTTTGATTTTTTTGTAGTCCATAGACCAGGTAAAGAAAATGTCATGGCTGACCATTTATCCCAGATTAACATAATGGATCAAGCAAGTGGGGTAAATGATGATTTTCCAAATGCCAATTTATTTAATGTACAAGCTCAAGGTTGGTATGAGGACATAAAATATTTTATTACAACTGGAATGTACCCTGAAAAGGAAAGTTCAGTGCAAAAGAAGAGGTTACTAATCAGAAGCAGACCATTTACCATTATTCAAGGCAAACTATACAGGCATGGGAAAGATGGTTGTTTGAGGAAATGCATAGAAAAGGAGGAGACAGGGGATCTCGTAACAAGCGCACATGAAGGTCCAGGTGGTGGGCATCTTCCATGTCATATCATGGGCCAAAGAATTCTAGATGCAGGATTATGGTGGCCTACCCTTTTTAGGGACTCCATTAATAGGGCTAACATATGTGACATCTGCCAACGATGCGGCCCTAAACCGACCAAGCAGAGGAACAACCCCCTGATAGTAGCTACAAATTGGCAACCATTTGAGAAGTGGGGATTGGATTTTGTAGGACCTATATATCCTCCCTCTTTCCCAAATGGATATAAATATTTACTTATTGCAACGAATTATGCTACAAAGTGGGCTGAAGCAATCGCTTCACCTAATTGCACAACACAAACAATGGCTGATTTTTTATTCAGCAATATTTTCTACAGGTTTGGGTGTCCTCTGGAGATCTGCATAGACCAAGGAACCCACTTTGTGAATAAAATTTTAAATGAAATCTTTATCAGGTTTACAATTATTCATAGGACTTCGTGCTCTTACTATCCCAGGGCAAATGGCCAAGCAGAGTCCACAAATAAGATATTGGTTACTATGTTGCAGAAGGAATGTATGATACAACCTGCCACTTGGGGGCACGCTTATCTTGGTACATGGTGGGCATACAGATTTGCCTATAAAGAAACGGGATTTTCTCCATTTCAACTAGTTTATGGAATTGTCCCCATTGAACCATTTGAGTTTATACATGGCTCGATCAGAACGGAAGGGGTTCAGAACAAAAGCAGCTCAAAAGTCTCAGATCGGCTCAAAACTTTGCACAAATTAGAAGAATCCTGGATTCTAGCCTCCAAACAGTTAGAGCAGATTCAGTTTAAGAGAAAGGAGACTCATGAAAAAAAATTGTGACATAACATTTTGAAGCCAGGTGACTTAGCTCTTTTACACAAACCACAAATGTCTACTCAAGCTCAAGGGAAATGGATCCCTAACTGGGAAGGCCCTTTTTCGCATTAAAAAGATGTTGAATTGGGGTGATGTGGAGTTAGAGACGCTCAAGGGAGAGACCCTGCCACTGGTAAATATCTCAAGGCTCAAGGCCTATGATCTACACTAATGAAGAAAATGAACCTCGGTTCTCCAGGTTGTATAGACCATTTGCTTTTACATAAAATCACCCTCTCCGTTTCTTTTATTTTTCACCCTGTTTTGCTGAGAAAAAAAATTATCCTACCCTTTCTTTTATTTCCATTAGTCTTCCTTCTCTTTATAAATTTTCAAGTGAAATTACTAAATATCAAACAATTTTGGTGTTAATTTTTTCCATGGATCTTTTTCTCTAAATATCAAACAATTTTGGCATTAATTTTTTCGATGAACTTTTTCTCTTGTCCCTTCAATTAAAGTGCTTCTTTTTTGGTAGGTGACATCATCCTTGCAACACCACTCTTTTGACCATACTTTATCCCCTCCTTTAAATGAGGCTTTTTCATATCAGTCACTCTTTCATGTGATCCTCCATATACCTCACTTTAATTGGAGTTCAAGAGGTTATATATTGATCAGAACCATCAGCCATAGTCTAATGTAAATCGGAGCTCTTCCTTGAAATTAGTTGCTCTGTCCATGCCACTATCGCTCCTCAGCGCCCCACCTCCATCTCTGCCAACCCACTCCAACAGTCACCACTACCACCTCCTTCCCCACCATTTCTCCCTCCTCTGCTGCCCTCCCCTCACCATTGCCTCACCACCCTCCTTCCTCTCCAATCCCTCCTCCCCTCCAATCCCTCCTCCCTGCTAACCTCCTCCATGGCCCCTTCCCCCCCAAATCCTTCTCCCTGCAGAGCTCACCCTGTCCACCCCTCACCACTCCCAACGTACCCACCACCTCCCCTCCCACCCAGCCACCCCTCCTACAGAGCCCCCCCCCTCCCACCATACCCATCCCTCCAATCCCACCCAGCCACTCCTCCAACAGTGCCCCCCCCACCGACACCCCCTCCTCCCCCACCATACCCCACCCCTCCACTCCCACCTAAATCCACCAACGTCCCCCCTCCCACTGTAACCACCTCCCCTCCACTCCCACCCTGCCACCCTTCCAACAACGCCCCCTCCCACCATCCCAACCACCTCCCCTCCCACCCCGCCACCCCTCAAACATCACCCCACCCTCCCATTGTACCCACCCCCTCCACTCCCACCTAATTCCAACAGCACCCCCCCCCCCTCCCACCATACCCACCCCCTCCAATCCCACCCCCCAACCCTCCTACAGCGCCCCCTCCTCCCACCATACCCACCACCTCCACTCCCACCCCGCCACCCCTCCAACAATGCCCCCCTCCCACTGTAACCACCTCCCCTCCACTCCCACCCCTCCAACATTGCCCCCTCCCACCGTACCAACCACCTCCCCTCCCACCCCGCTACCCCTCAAACATCACCCCACCCTCCCACCGTACCCACCCCCTCCACTCCCACCTAATTCCAACAGCGCACCATACCCACCCCTTCCAATCCCACCCCACCACCCCTCCTAAAGCGTCCCCTCCTCCCACCGTACACTCCCCCTCCACTCCCAACTAAATCCCTAACCACACCTAGCCGCCACCTCCCCAACCATAACCACCCCGTCAGCCCTCCAACAGTGCCCCCCCTCCCACCATACCCACCCCCTCCAATCCCACCCAACCAACCAACAACGCCCCCCCTCCCCACCGACACCCCTTCCTCCCCCACCATACCCACCCCCTCCAATCCCCCCTAAGTCCACCAGCGCCCCCCCTCCCACCGTACCCACCACCTCCACTCCCACCCTGCCACCCCTCCAGCAGTGCCCGTTCCCACCGTAACCAACTCCCCTCCACTCCCACCCCGCCACCCCTCCAAGAGCGCCCCCTCCTCCCCCACCATACCCACCCCCTCCACTCCCACCTATTTCAGCTATTCCTCCTAGCCGCCACCTCCCCATCTCGCTTCAGCGTCCACCCTGCCACCCCTCCCTCCACCAAACCCTCACATCCTCTTCTCCTCCTCCCCTCCTCCCCTACTGCCCCACCAAAACCTTCCCCTCCGCCCCCCCACACCATCTAACACCACCCCACCTGCCCCGCACTACCCGCCAAACCCTCACCGCCTCTTCTCCTCCTCCCCTCCTCCCCCACAATTAACTTTCCCTGCCACTGACCTCCACCCCTGCTCCGCCCTGTTCGCAAAACACCACCCCCCTCCTCCCCTACCACCCCCGCCAAATCCTCTCTTGAACAAGCCCTCATCCTCCATCTTCGCCCCACCAGAACCTTCCCCTCCGCCCTGCCACACCCTCTAACACCACCCCACCTGCCCTGCCCTATCCGCCAAACCCTCACCCCATGCTTCCTCCCCTCCTACCCCTCCTCTCCCGCAAAACAAAACCCCCCACTATCGATTATCCACCCCTCCACCCCCTGCAGCGACATCCCTAATCCACCCCGCCTTCTCTCCTCATTCCCAGTATTTACCTTTCCCCCACTACCTACTATCCGCCTTTTCCACCTTTACAAACCCCAACTCCAACCCAAAATTCCCTCTCCCTACAGGAAACGTACCAACCACCAAGATCCTGAAGATTTCAGCTTTCAATCGTCCAACCTTTGTTACCAGACAGATTTTGATCTCGTCATGGATGAATCGAATGCCCCGGAGGACCCTTCTGATCTCACTCCTTCGGCACTGCATACAACCCTACCAAATTATCCTAATCCTCCACCTGATTTTCAGCCCCTTGACAGGCCACATCAGATTGCATCCATCTCTCTTGATCCCCACGCTCATACGTCGAATCTGATTGCTTCCATCACTAATGACCAACATCCACCTGCGTCCTCTACCGCCCTTGATACGTCCATTCTGCATATCCCCACCTATTCTGTACCATCAGATTCCACTGCTTTATATTCTCCACCTTCCATCCCTCGAGCAGCTTCTCCTTCTCCTTCCGCTTCTCTGACTTCTCAACCTAATTCCCCTTCAGCCGATTACATCCGCATTTTTCATCCTACTAATTTGGATCTCCAGATTCGCATTCATTTGTCCTTACCCTCTATCGAATTGATTCGTCTTTTTTCTGAAGAAAATCTTCATCATGCGGGTCTCTGGGGATTAGCCAATGTTCTTTTGAATGATCCTACCAATAATCGTGATGTTTATAAAGCTCTTCATCTATTTCCTCATTTCGGCTTGGGCACTCTCTCCATTCCTGCTATTGCAGAGGGTCTAGGATCCTCACTCATCACCTTCCGTAGTCCACCTTTATTATATTCTGGCTTGTTGCCCTCTGCCACCATTGATTTTTGCCAAGAACATTTTGACTACAGCGCCAAATTTTCCATGCGCATGATGTCTATACTTAATTCATTCATTTTTTTCTTTTTGCTTCGTAGCCCGACCTCTTCCATCCCGTGGTCCGATATTCGAATTGTTGATCCTCTTTTTTGCTTCCTCAATAGACGTCCATACCCTTACGCTGCACTAATCTATGGATCCTTACAATTGTGGTCACGTCGCCTTCATGAGGCTTTGACTCGAGGCTCTAAATCCTTCTCCATCTACTCTGCTTTGTTCCTAGTTTGGATATATCACTTACCATCGCATACCTCCGTCAGCATTCATCAGTCCGATACTCCCGCTATACTTCCGTCGCCTCACATTCCACCTCGGATAGTTAGAGCCCGGCAAAACGTCTGTAACCCATCCACGTCCATTTTCCCTCAATCCCCTCACATCTCCATTGATTCAACCTTTGCTTCAACTCCTATCTCCGAACCCAATGATATCCCTTTCATTCCTTCGCAGTCTTTCTGGCCTACTCTCCCAAAGTCTCCTCATAATGTGACCATTCCTATCCCCGTCCTTTCTACTCCCGTTGTCTCTTCCCAGCAGCTACATCCAAACCCCCTAAATCCAACCAACCTAACCAGTACCCCCCCTCGTCCTCCCATTCCAATTTCCTCCCCCCCTCCCACTAATGTGGCCCAAACCCAACCCACTCCATCTGCTCTCCATGCAAACATTCCCAATACGCCTGCCCCACATCTGATCTCCCTCCTGCACCCTCATTTTTAAATTTAATTCGCGATGCAAGTGCGATTGCTATTGGCAGTGCTAACGCATCAAAGGTATCTTTGGATTCAGTCTCCACGGCGGCTTCAATTCATCAACAGTATATTGCTACAATTGATAACATAAATAGGATGGCCACATCTCAATGGCAATCTATCCAAGAATCGGCACGCTTACTCAAGGCAGAAAGAGATAAATATCGAGATATGGCTGATTCATCCACTAAAGCCTTAGGTGATCTTAATAATCGCTATTCCTTGGGTTTATGCGATAATGAATCTTGCCGTAGTATTAAACACTTAAGGGACCATCCCCAGCAATGCCTTAGCTCACTCAAACTTATGATTGAACAAGCTTTAGTTCCAATGCCTTCCTCTCCGCAACCCTCAGATGCTGGAATCAATCCCCATATTCCATAATATACTTCGCTTAGCATTCTCAAGCTTCAGGCTTCTTTTCAATAAAAGATCCGTAAAATAAAGCATTCATATGCATTTACTTATGTCACTTTTCTCGATATTTTAATCAAATAACTTCAGTCTTTATCTGTCTTCTCTGGCTTCATTCTTTTGTCGTTACTATAAGTTAAACTCCCTTGTGGTCTCTCTGGGACGGAGAGCGCTTTAGGTGTTGGGCATCTGTTGAGCCCCTCAGACTCAGACTGGTCAAAGTCAACAAAGTCAAGGTCAAAGTCATAGGCAAAGTTAAAGTGTCAGGGTCACAATGCACAATTAATTGTTCACAAAGGGTAAATTGGAGAAAGTGGATGCAGGTTGCAAGGTTCAAAAGTGAAGAATTAAAGGCAAAAGGTCAAGGCATGTGAAGCGGTAGCATACGCCAAAGTGAAATATGGCCCCCAATTAAAACTTTTTTCTTTTAGTCTGACATCACTACAAGACAAAAGAGGGATTCATTGGCCGCCACCTAAAAAGACAATCTTGGGATATCAAGGGAGGCAAAAAGTATCTTGGCAGTTAGGCGCGTATGTGAATCGACACTCAAAAATCAAAGCAAGGACTATTCTTGGACTATCCTAAGTGTAAGCAGGGGTGAGCATAGTCTAAGAGAGGAAAGAGAGAGAAGTGCAAGACACACAGTGTGGGATGCAGAGAAGTGAAGTGCAAGGTGTGCATGAAGAGTGACCAAGGAAGTGTGCAGAGCAGTGCTAAGGTATTCAACCCAAGTATCCCAAGGTCTCATTGAAGATGTGTGTGTGCTGACAGAAGGTGTCCAACCCTCCCCATATTGGAAGCTTGGTGCAAGGTGTGCACAAGTGTAGGCTTAGAGAAGGTGGAGGTCTGGTGCAGAGAAGGCCGGCAGCAACAAGACCCTTGGGTATTTGGTATTTTGTGATTGATCACTCTGTGGGATTTTGCATAGAAGCATTAGATTGTATTTTGCATCATCATTGTATTTGTCTTCTTATAAGCGAATCGACATAGGCTTCCAGTGTGTATCTTTCTTCTTGTCTTCCCATTTTCTCCTACAAACACTCAAATCCCTTCCTGTCTAAGAATCCCCCAACAGATTCCCATCATCAATTGACAAATTGGATCGAGGTAATTACTATGCTTGGTCTATTAGAATGGAAGCATATCTATAAGGTAGAAATCTTTATGGTTACATATCTGGAGATGAGTTAATGCCAATACTTATAAGCAAAGGGCAACCCACTCAAGAAGAACAAGAAAGGTTATCAACATGGTGTTCAAAGGAAGCATTGGCCAGGTCATACCTTCTCAACTCAGTCTCTGATTTCTTACTCCCACATATATTAGAAATTGTAAGACATCATAAGAAACCTAGAATGCACTTGAAGCATTCTTTTCTTCAAGCACTAGAGCAAGAAAGAATCAACTGTGGATGGAGTTCACAACACTCAAGAAGATGCCCAAATAGAATGTGACTGATTATGTCACTAAAATGAAGGATCTAACTGATCAACTTGGAAGCATCGGAGAAGTTATTGATGAGGAGCAAATTGTGAGACAAGTGATCAATGGAATCAAAGCAGATGACAAGTGGGAAGCATTCACTACTGCAATGGATCTATACATGGACATGCAGGTACCTGACTTCAATACTCTGATGGGACAACTATTTACTCATGAAGCCAAGCTTGTGAAGAACAATGGCAACTCAAAAGGTAATCAATCCTCTGCCCTATACATTGATAAGAACAAGAGTAAGGATGGTAAAGGTAAGGCAAGAAATCTGATGATGAAGCTAGTACCTCCCAAGCTAGCTTTGCAGGAAGAGGAAGAGGTACAAGAGGAAGAGGTAGAGGAGGTAGACAAGGCGGGAGAAAATTCCAAAGCACCTCTCCATGTGCCATATGTGGATTGACTAACCACACAACTGAGAATTGTTTCAAGAACCCAAGAAATCAGAGATGAAGAGGCTTCAATAGAGGAAGCTATGGAAGAGGAAGATCAAACAACTTCAACAACTATAACAACAACTACAATAACCAAGGAGGCTATAGAGGAAGGAGAGACTACAACAATTATACTGAACAACAGTGACAAGAAGACTCACGTTTGTTAATGAACATGACTATGAGACAAGATAAAAAAGATGATCATGTGTTTTATATAGATTTTGGTTGTTCAAATCATGTAGTAGGAAATGTGGCATTACTATCTGACTTGGAGGATCCAAGGAACAAGCATGAGGTTAAGACAGGGGATGATACAAGGCACTTAGTGGAAAAGATTGGGAATGTGAAAACTTTAGATGGAATCATGAACCTACTCAGTAAGATATTGTATGTACCTACCATAACCAAGAACTTGATAAGTGTTGGACAAATTGTAGAAAAAGGCTTGCAGGTAAGGTTTACAAGAAACGGAGCATTTGTTGAAGATCCTGAACAAGGATTCAAGAAGATATCCAAAGGAGAAAAAACAGGTAGACTCTTTACATTTGAAGTGTAGGATACCAGAAATATAGCACTTTTCAATTATGGAGGACAAACCCTATCAAAATTAGAAATGTGGCACAAAAGATTAGCTCACATAGGAGAAAGAAGTTTAAAGCAAATATGCAAGGACCAGAGTGTGCATGGATTGCCAAATATATCCAAGCAACATATGATATACAAATGAAGCTCATGTCAATTTGGGAAGTCTCACAGACAACCATTTATGAACAAAGGTTGCATTCATGGTGATCTATTGGAGCTAGTCCACACAGATGTTTGGGGACCTAGCAAAGACCCTTCAATTTCAGGACCCAGGTATTATGTATCATTCATTGATGATTGTAGCAGATGGACCATACTTTATTTTATGAAGCACAAAGATGAAGTATTCAATTGTTTCAAAAAATATCTTGCTCTTGTTGAAAATGGGATAGGGAAAACATTAAAGAGGCTAAGGTCAGATGGAGGGGGAGAATAGTTCTCCCATGAGTTTGATGCATATCTCCAAGATAGAGGCATCAAAAGAAAAATCACCACCAAATATACTCCAGAGCAAAATGGAGTAGCAGAAAGGAGGAATAGGACCATTGTGGAGGCAGCAAGGTCCATGATCAATGAGAAGAAACTGCCCAACTATCTATGGGCAGAGGCTCTATCCACAGCCACCTATCTTATCAACAAACTCCCATCTAAAGCATTGGATGGGATGACACCATATGAAGCTTGGAATGGAAGAAGGCCTAGCCTACAGCATTGTAGAATCTTTGGGTGCATAGCATATGCACATGTTCCATCACAAATCAGAGGTAAAATGGATCCCAAGGTAGAGAAATGTGTACTCATAGGTTATGATCTTAATCAAAACGAGTACAGGTTGTATAATCCAAGTACTAAAGGTTTTATTGTTAGCAAAGATGTTGTTTTTTATGCAAACAACTCGTGGTTTGAAGATGATTGCAGAAAGGTCAAACTACCTTATGACCTAGAAGAAGATTTTCCTACAATTCAGAAGGCAACTAATCAACAATGTGAAGATTCAAGTGATTCTGGTGATGATCAAAAAACACCAAGGAGAAACTTCAATGTATGGAGCAACAAAGGTAAAGAGCAGATGCAAGACTTGAGGGATATTGCAGAATCCTCTCAACAAACAATAAGGAGATCAACTAAGGAAAAGAAGAAGCCAGAAAGGTATGGATATGACACCTCTTTAGTCACTAAACACTCAATCTATATTGCTCAGGATATCAATTCAGAAGAACCATCAACCTTTGAAGAAGTAGACAAGAAATCTAAATGGAAGGAAGCAATGGAGGAAGAGATACAAGCACTTCAAGAAAATCAGACTTGGGATCTAGTTCCCAAGAATCAATCCATGAAGATCATTGGATCTAGATGGATCTATAAGGTTAAAAAGAATTTTGATGGATCAATAAACAGGTACAAAGCAAGACTTGTGGCCAAAGGGTTTGCTCATACCAATGGGATTGATTATGAGGAGACCTTCTCTCCTGTGGCAAAGATGCCAACAATCAGAGTTCTCTTAAGCATAGTTGCTTCAAGGAATTGGAACATCTATCAATTAGATGTAAAAAATGCTTTTTTGAATGGTTGGATTTCAGAGGAGATGTACATGGCACAACCTCTTGTATTTATTGATGATGTACATCCTGAGTATGTGTGCAAACTTAGGAAAGCTCTCTATGGTCTCAAACAAGCTCTTAGAGCTTGGAATCATAGATTGGTTACATTTTTATAGGACAAAGGATTCAAGATGAGCAAAGCTGATTCTTCACTCTTCACCAAGAAGAGTAACTCCGAAGTTATATACCTATGTGTGTATGTAGATGATATTATTCTTATAGGTAATGATGCAGATGGAATAAAGAAGATCAAAGACCAAATGAAGGAAGAATTCAAGGTAAGTGACCTAGGATTGCTCACTTATTTTCTTGGATTAGAAGTTGTCTATACAGATAAGGGGATCTTCCTTACTCAAAGGAAGTATGTTAAAGATGTAATTGCAAAGTTCAAGATGCAGGATGCTAAGGTTGCAGGTACTCCCATGGAGGTCAATCACAAGTTAAGTGCTCATGAAGGGGAACCCATTGAAGACATTACAAGCTATCAAAGCCTAGTTGGAAGCTTGAATTATGCAACCCTAACTAGGGTAGATATATGCTATGGTGTAAGTGTGCTTAGCCAATTTATGCACACTCCTAGAAAGCCTCACATGGATGTAGCAAAGAGGATATTGAAATATCTAAAGGGAACTATGAATGAAGGATTGTATTATCCTTATACTTCTGATTTAAGTGTAAAGCTATTCAATGATGCAGATTGGGTAGGATCAAAAGATGATAGAAGAAGCACATCTGGATATTTATCTTTTGCAGGTACAAAGCTTATTTCTTGGTCTTCCAAGAAACAACCCAGAGTAGCACTCTCTTCAACTGAAGCTGAATACAGAGGATTGGCAAATGCAACTCAGGAAGCAATGTGGATCAAGACCCTATATACAGATTTAGGGTTAGAGTTTGGCACTCCATACATATTTGGAGAAACATGAGTACCTTGCATTTAGTTGCTAATCCTATCTTTCATGCCATGACTAAGCATATAGAAGTCCATTATCACTTTGTGAGAGAAAAAAATAGCAAGCAAAGAAATTGAATTGTCTTATGTGTCTAGTCACATGCAATGTGCAAATATGATGACCAAAGCACTTGATGGAAGCAAACTCAACAGGTTCAAATCAATGATTGGAATATAGGAGATACCTATGGATTGAAGACTCAAGCATCTTAGGCTTGAGGGGGAGCTGTTGGTACATTTGGCAAGCCTTGATGCTTGACCAAAAGTCCAAAGGTTTGCTTCATCTTGAGCTTAAATGTTCATTAGTCACATGTGAACACCTCTTGTAAATATCTTGAGTTTAACTCAAGATAAATGAAAAAGAAAAAAGGTTGAGAGAAGCTCATAACTTTACGAGTTGTAATACACAACAACCAAGTGATTGGAATCAAATTAATTAGGAGCCTAAAAGAGATCACTTTTAGGTGATAGATTCCAAATTCAAATTCAAATTTATTTATAAAAGCTCATGATTTTTAGTCGCGGGATAGCAAGCAAAAGAAGCACACATTGAGCTTCAAGATTGTGGGCACATTTTGTCCACACATGTATGAGTAAGCCTACAGCATCTCCTTTGTATCATACATTCAGTACAATATACATATGGTTAAGATTATGCAACTATCTCATGCTCACTATTGACTACTGCTATACTCTCATTTCCAGTAAGTTTGTTCTGAGGAGTTCTCTGTGTATACTTAATGTTTTTGTGTGATTCAACTTGGTCCATGTATCTTAGACCTTCTAGTTCTATGCTATAAAATTTCATGTCATTTGGTTTAGAGATCAGTAAGATATGTTCATTACATTCTGACTAAGTCTGTTGTCTGTCATCCTCCTAAAATGTCGGGACTACACCCCTAACTTCTTAAGATTAGTTCTCATCACATACTCATCCTAAATTAGTGAAATAACTTCCTATAGCAAGCTTAGGGTCCAATTAGATATGGCTAAAAGCTCTTGGGTCAATTGTAATCAGTGAGTGAGTTCTGAGTGAAACACTGAGCAGATTACAATCCATAAATAGGAAGTTTTGCAACTCTTCAACATTGGAAGTAGTCTGTTTTGATGCAACTACTTGAAGGTGATGCTCCAAAGCACATTATGGGTCCAAGTACATATTTGGGAAGCTAAAGTTTTCTACTAAGGAAATCTGAAGTAACATTGGCAGGTGTAGAGCAGGATTTGTGCAGCACCAGCTCATTTCTAAAGTGTATCCAACCATCTCCTCGCAATGCCTTCTTCAACCTGCACACCTTGTTTTCATGCCCTTCTTGCACAAAGCCACAGGGCTGAAAAAAACACACTTCTTCATGAAAGTCACCATTCAAAAATGTATTCTTAATGTCTAATTGATGTACATTACAACCATGATGAGCTGCAAGTGCACAAATGCTATGAACAATAGTCATTCGACATGTAGGTGCAAAGGTCTCATCAAAATCAATGCCTCTTTCCTGAGCATAACCCTTTGCAACAAGCCTAACCTTATACCTGTCAACTGTTCCATCAAACTTACCCTTCAGCTTGTATACCCACTTAGTGCTAATGGCCTTCTTGCCAAGAGGCAAGTCACATTAAGACCAAGTATCATTCGTCATTCTAGTATCATATTCAAATCGTATACCAGCCATCTAACTTTTTGAATTTTGTGCTTCATCAAAGGAAATCGGCTCATTATCTTCATAGAGACTAGACGTAGCCTTAGCATAGCAATCTAATGCAAAAGAGGCACTACGAGGTCTTGAACGAGTATGATATGAAGAGGTGCATCTAATTTGCTATCACACAAAGTTTGCATAAGCCATTTTGGCATAGTTTTTACCTCCTCAATATTAGCTCTCTCATCAACAAGTGCATCATGTAAATCTATATCTGAAATGGAATGATCTAGATCATCACATGAAACTTGTAAAGGCTGAGAAGATGGACTATTAGAACTAGCACTAGACTATCCACCTATAAAAAGAGACAACAATGTATCATACATGTCTTTGGAGCTAACAGATGTCTCCTTAGTACATGAAAGTAATGGTTGAATAGCATCTTCCACAAAAACAACATTATGAATAACCAAAATGAATTTATTCTATGGATGATACAGACGATAGCCTTTGCTTTCAAAACTGTACCCAACAAAAATACATTTCACTACTTTATCATCCAATTTTTTGTGATATTGTTCAATGCATATGCCAGACAACCAAAAACACATAAATGAGCAAGAGATGGTTTACAGCCATGCCAAGCCTCATATGGAGTGATAGTACTATAGCGCTTTAGTGGGACACCTGTTAAGTACATATGTTGCACACATTACAGCCTCAAGCCAGAAACCATGTGGTAAAGCTTGACTCTTGACCATACACCTCACCATCTCCATGAGTGACCTATTCTTTTATTTAGAAACTCCATTCTATTGAGGTGTATGTGGCACTGCACACTAATGTTTTATCCCAGGTTCAGCTAGAAATGCTTACAATATGAAGACATATCCCCCCTCCCCCGCAATTAGAACGAAGGGTGCCTATTTTACATGCTAACAGATTTTCAGCCAAAACCAAAAACTATTTGAAGAACATAAAAACTTTGTACTTTGCTTTTAGTGGAATACCCATGCATGCCTAAAAGAATCATCAATGAAAGTCATGAAGTAAAGATAGTTTTCAAAAGTGGGTGTCTATATAGGACCATAGACATCACTATGAACAAGCTGCAATTTTTGAGTAGCTCGAACTGAACTATCCTTTGGGAATGAGGAACGCTGCATTTTGCCCAAAATACAGCCTTCACATACATGCTTACCGGGTGCCTCAAGTTTGGGCAAAGAGGACACAATTTTAGAATTCTGTAGGTGTAGTTAACTAGCAAAATTCAGATGACCAAAGTGTGCATGCCAAAGCTTTGCATCTGACATAGCTTAAGAATCATGCACTGCACATGTTGAATCATTCATAGATTTTTCATAGTCTATGAGCTTATAGATCCCAAAAACATAAAATTCTAGAAGCAATAATCACATCGCCATTTGACGGATCATGAACTGCACATCTGTCATTAATAGAGACTGATAACAGATTCTTATTGATCCCTGGCATAAATAAAGCATCTGATAATGTAAAAGAACTACCAAGAGCAATAGTCAAAATGATCTTACCAACTCCCATGACAGAATAAGAGGATTTGTTGGCACATGTGGTAGTATTCCTTCTAGAGGCAGGCTCGAGTGAAGTGAAGAAACTATGCTGGGGGGTAATATGTTTGGTTGCCCCACTATCAAAGTACCAAACATCTGAGTCTACTCTAGACATGCACTATTCAAGAGAAGATGGGTCAAAACTACAAAGAGTACTAAATGCCCACTCTTCATTTTGCACTAGATTAGCGAACTCTATTTTGAGTGTAGAGGCCTCTATAACAACTATTCTAGCCTCTTTTTTCTTTGCCTCTTTTGAAGCCAGTTTTGGAAAATTCTTTATGAGATGATCATTTGCTTTACAATATTTGCAAAAAAATTCTGCTTTTGTATTTTCTTACCGTCTCTATCATCCTTCTTTGATTGTACAAAATTAGTAGATTTCTGGTTACTGGTAGAAGAGCTCCATTTACCTTTGCCCTTCTGACTAGCCAAGAAAGCTTGATCTCCAACATGCATAATGGACCTATTTTGCCTAGACTGATCTTCCTACAACAAAATAGAGACTAACTCCTCAAATGTTAAGGCATTTGGATTTCCTTTCATCATCAATCGAAGAGTAGAAGCAAAACTCTGATATGAATTGGGAAGACCATTCAAAACACTCTACACAAGTGAATTGTCAGGCAAGACCTCATTAGCAAAAATCAATTATTCTTTCAAATCTTTGATCTTTGTTAAAAAATTGTCCATGGAATCACCTTCATTCATGTGCTCACTCTCCAACTGTTTTCTGAGGTAAGCAACACGAGCCTCATTCCTTGCCTAGTACAAAGTGGTATGTGTATCCCAAGCATCCTTAGCTGTTCTGCAAGAGCGAATGTGAGGAATAATGGCATGTTTGACAGACAAGGCTATCAATGCATGTGCTTGAGCATCTCTGCCATCCCAACAAATTTTCTCTACAGTAGGTGCAGTAGGATCCGCAACATGAATAAGAATCTGTAGAATATCACCATCCTCGATGCCTTCTGCATCAACTTCAGTAACTGTAGTTGCAGGTGTAATAAGATGTTTTTCAACACCTTGCACAATATTCCAGAGTCCTTTTATGACCAATACATGACGCATCATATAAGCCCATAATGGGTAATTCGTACCATCCAACTTATCCTCAATGACCAAC
Source organism: Ceratopteris richardii (assembly GCA_020310875.1). Taxonomy (NCBI): domain Eukaryota; kingdom Viridiplantae; phylum Streptophyta; class Polypodiopsida; order Polypodiales; family Pteridaceae; genus Ceratopteris; species Ceratopteris richardii. The sequence continues at coordinate 122,415,145 of CM035433.1, read as the reverse complement.
ATACGAAATACATCATTGTCTTCAGCCATGGCCATTGACTATAATACCCTGATGTAGATAAATGACTATAACTAAAAAATAATGATCAGAAGTACCTTGATGAGTTCTGCTAAACCTGTAGTAGACTTTGAGACACTTATACTAGCAAATCGAAACTGTTATATATCTTTGGCACATCAAGAGAAAATTTCCTACACAAGCATTATGATAGTGCATTCGTGTGGAGAATGAGTTCTCCTATGCGCAACGAAAACGTGTAGTGAGCCCTTGTATGTCCAACACTTGGACAAATAGCTCCACCTTAGATAGCTTGCTGCTCTCAATACAAAACCCACATGGACCTCTACCTTTAGTCAATCAAAGTAGACAAAGAGAGATTTCTAAAAGCTATAAATAACTTAATTCGGACAAGTTTTGATTAGGAAATGCAACTGACAAAGATGAACTACCTGTCCACACAAGTATGCTAAAGAATTGAACTTCACTCTCAAACTAATAACTCCCTGGATATATATTTTTTGAGCAAGATAATTGAGACATAGAAATTACACACAAATAGCTTTTAAATAAGCTAAAAATCAAGTAATTTGGATGGTTTCTGGTCAGGAAACGCGATTGACCAAAATAGACCACCTGCATGCATAAGTATACTAAAAAACTACACTTCACTCTCTAATAGATATCTCCCAGAATATAAACCTTTTAATGAAATATTTGGGAGAGAGAACATGCATGCAAAGATCTTTCCAAGAAGCTTTCAAACAAGCAATTTTGATATGTTTTTGTTGGCAAATGTAACCAGCCAAAATAGACTACCTGTCTACACAGGTATGCTAAAAACCTGGACTTCACTCTTTGACTGATATCTCATAGAATATATAATCTCTAAAGAACATATTTGCTAAAAAGACAATCTACACAGGTATGCTAAAAACCTGGACTTCACTCTTTGACTGATATCTCATAGAATATATAATCTCTAAAGAACATATTTGCTAACAAGATAAGCTTTCCAATGAGTGTTTAAACACAAGAAATGGTTACATATACAGTGAGATATGAACTTCACAACAGAGCTATGTACAAAATGATGTGCGGCTAGAAAGAGTCTATGGTAAGATAAAATGACAAAATGACAAGATCCGACTATTGAGAGCTCTTGCCTCTTTCTCTCCTTGTTTAGAAGGTGCTCCCACTCCACTTTTATAACCAATGAGCATGTGAAGAAGTTTGTGCCTCCTTCTTAACTCACCACTTTCATTTGATTGCCCCCTATATGCCACTTACTACAAGGCAGATATTGTATCTTTTACTCATCATGAATTTTGACTAGACTTCTTTTTCTTTTTTTCTTTTTTCTTCTTTTTTGTTATCTTTATATTTGATAAATTTATCCAAGCATAGCTCTGTAAGACAATAGTTATGCAATATAACGCGGGAGCAGTAGCAGAGAAGATAACAGATATAGGAGAATCTCACCAACTTTCTACTAACATCAAGTACAAAGATGATGGCATTGTCAACCCGTGCGCTCTCAAGGTAGAGCTTAAATGGTGATCTAGACAACTCTAGATAGGGAGATACAAGGTAGAGGTATGCTGGCTCAATTCGATGTCTCAAGTAGTGCAGAAGTCATGTGTATATAGGATCATGGGTGGCCTTCCGTGGACAGCTATACATGGGCGGTAGAGTGTGGGTAGCCACCACCCGTGTAATTGCCATACGTAGTTTAGGCCGGTTGAACCGACCTAACAAATATAAATGATTTCTGACTCCAACAAGGAATATTCCATGGAATATTCCCTTTACGATCGTGCCGGGGGTGCTGCCCCCAGACCCCCACTAGGAGGCCCACTGGTCCCCTGGGACCCCCCAGTCAGGGGGCCCGTTGGCCCCTTTGAACCCCCCAGCCGGGGCTGCTCACCACTACCCCAGACCCCACAATTGGGGACCCTAGTAACTCCCTTTTCATACAATACCTTATATGGTCCAATATGACCTTTATCCAACATGCAAGTTGGGATTCCCATCAATTGGGTAATGCACGCTTGGCTTCTCCTCATAATGGGGGCCTTACAAAATGTGCATACAATCATGAGGGGTAGATATTGATCATATACTAACAAGCTCATGTGAAAATGAGCTTGTACATTTATTTTCAACACTCCCTCTCAAGCTCATTTGGGAGTTATCTTCAACCATGTCCTGCAAATTTATCACATCCTTAAAACCTTTGAGTTTAGAAGCATCTAAGAACTTTGTAAACATATCTGCAACCTGGTCTTTGGTTCTGATGAACTTTATCTCCATATCTTTGCTCAATACCTTCTCCCTTACATAATGGTAGTGGATCTCTATGTGCTTGCTCCTTGCATGGAACATAGGATTGCTTGCCAAGTAAATACTTGACATGTTATCATCGTATATAGGGATGGTTCCAAATTGCACATCGAGATTATCCAAAAGCTTTTTAATTCACATTGCTTCACATGTGGCAAATGCTAATCCTCTATATTCAGCCTCCATGGACGAAAGTGCAATCAACATCGCTAAAGCCTTTGACCTGCAATTCTTCATCAAACTTGTAAAACAAAGCGTAATTAATTGTATGCATTATGTATCTCAACACTCTCTTGGCTGAATTTAAATGTTCACTTTTTGGGGCTTGCATAAACTAAGAAAGTACACCAACAACATAAGATAAATCAGGTCTTGTAATGTTTGCATAGATTAATGATCCTAGAATGCTTCTGTATGTCGTTACATCTTCCAATAGTTCTCCATCATTTGAGCAAATCTTTGTATTTGTGTCCATGGGTTGAGTGAGTGGCTTGCATTCACTCATTCCAAATCTGAAAAGAACATCCAACAAGTTTGCATCGAGTAGATGCCACTTTTTCCACAAACAACTTCAATTCCTAGAAAATATTTCAGCTCTCCAAGATCTAAAATTTTAAACTCCTTACCAAGCTTCCTTTTGATATCTTTAATCCCTATAACATCATTTCCTATTATGATGAGGTCATCGATGTTTATGCAAATATATACCTCTCTATTTTCTTCCTTCTTCATGTACATTGAATGATCCGCACTACTTGGGTTGTATCAACACTTAGTTAGATATTCTACCAATCTCTGATTCCATGCTCTTAGTGCTTGCTTCAAGCCATAAAGTGCCTCTTTCAACCTGTAACAACCTGCAAACAAAGTTTGGATGGTTTTCATCTTCAAAATACAACTGGTTGACTCATGTATACCTCTTCTTGTAGTTCTCCATTGAGAAAAGCATTTTTGATGTCAAGTTGGTATAATGGCCATCTCCTTGAAGCACCAATTGCTATTAATGTTCTGATTGTTCCCATCTTTGCAACAAGGTTGAAAACTTCATCATAATCTATGCCTTGTGTTTGTTTAAATCCTTTGCCAACTAATCTAGCTTTATATCTAGCTAGTGAACCATCAACATTCCTCTTTACTTTAAACACCCATTTTTTTGGAACAATCTTCATACCTTCTTTCTTTGGCACTAGCTCCCATGAGTGATTGTCTTTGAGAGCTTTGGTCTCCTCTTTCATAGCTTGCTTCCATTCCTTTTGTGTGCAAGCTTCTTCATATGTCTCAGGCTCTTTATCTTTGATAACCAGCATCATGTATGCAAAATGTTTTGCCATGAAACTACCATAACTCAGCCTTTGAGTTTGAGTTGGAACACTTATTGCATTCCTTGTTGATGGTGATGAGGCGACCAGACCATTCTCGATAGCGAAAGTTTTAGAGGTCATTAAAGGTATTAATCAAAGAGGAATAGAGGCTTTGATAGTCCATTGGTATTATAAAAAAAGTACTAATGCATTCAGAGGTAAGTATAACTTAGAAATGGTATATGAAACCAAACGAATAGGCTCAAAAAAGCAAAAGAATATTCGAAGTACATCCACTCTTAACATGGATGATGTATATATTCTTGTTTATGATTTTGCCTTGACAAAAACAAGGCACTTAAGGAAAGCAACCATCAATATCATAAAACAAAAGCTTTGAGATGTATGTGGGACAACTAATCATAGGTAAACAAGAAGATATGTGCATGATCCTATAGAATTTGGTATGTACTCAGATGAGGATAGAGCTCTTGTTGATATAGAAGAAGAAGAGGAACAGAGCTCTCAACAGACTCAGACTGAATTAGATGCATCCGATGATGGGGGTGTAGACATAGACCAAGAAATTTGTGAGTTAATTTGAAAATCTACGACATTTTTAGTGCTTATACAAATGCTCCAAATCACTTTGCATAATGAAACCATGTTCTATTGCATTTTTAAATCAGTATCGGAGATCCTCCATCAAACACAAGTTCAATTTTTATTTTATATGTAAGATTTTTCATCAAATTTTTATTTCTCATATAGATCTTGGAGATGTCAATGTTAAATAGATCAAACTTTTGGGCACATTTTGAGCTCATAACTTTTCAAAAAAATTCAAGAAATTGCATGTTTTCACTTGATTTTTGAAATGTATGTATACTGGTGTCAATAATATGTAAATTTCTTCATTTTTGACAAAGGAGTTCTCTTTTTACAACATAGTTCTCATTTGTTATGACTCGATGTTTCTAATTTGTGAAGGTATATGTGCATATGATATGCACCCAAAGATCTTGCAATGATCAAGGCTAGGTCTTCTTCCATTCCATGCCATATGGTGTCATGCCATCTAAAGCCTTTGATGCTTTATCAAGTATGTAGTTTTTGATACTACCTGTACCCACAAGTAGTTGGGTAGCTTCTTCTCATTGAGCATTGACCTTGCAACCTCGATAATTGATCTATTCCTTCTCTCTTCCACTCCATTTTGCTCAGGAGTATATCTGGTAGTGATTTCTCTTTTGATTCCTCTCTCTTGGAGATAAGAATCAAAGTCAAGGGAGAAATATTCTCCCCCTCCATCTGAGCTTAGTCTCTTTAGGGTTTTACCTGTTTGGTTCTCCACAAGAGCTAAATATATTTGGAAACATGAAAACACTTCATCTTTATGCTTCATGGAATATAATATAGTCCATCTCCTACAAAATACATGAAAAATACATAATACCTTGATCCAAATGCTCTTGGTGTCTTGGAGCTCAAAGGTGAACAATCTACCTGATTTTTCTCCTCTTTCTATCTTCATGAATCCCTGATGTGGGTCTTCAACAAATGCTCCATGTTTGGTGAATCTGACCTGCAATCCCTTCTCAACAATCTAACCTATAGTTATGAGGTTCTTGGTAATAGTTGGCACATACAATACTCTGCTTACTAAGTTCATATTTCCATATGAAGTTTTCACATTACCTATCGTCTCAATTGGATGCCTTGTGTCATCTCCTTTTTGGACTTCATGCGTATTCCTTGGATTCTCCTAATCTGAGAGTAGAGCTACATTTCCTGCCACATGATTTAAGCATCCTCAGTCTATATAAAATATATTTTCATCTACTTTGGCTTCCTTCATAGTCATGTTCATCAAAAGAAGTGAGTCCTCTTTAGTTTAATCATCTACATAGTTATTGTAGACTCTCCTTCCTTTGTCTCCTCCTTGGAAGTTGTTATTGTCGCATGAATTGTTATTGTATCCATTGAAGTTTTTGAATCTTCCTCTTGAGCTTCCATCTGCTTTGGCTTCCTTTATTGTAACATCTTCCTCTTTGGTTCCTAGGATTCGTGAAACAATTCTCTATATTATGATTTGTTAGACCACATATAGCACATGGAGATGAGCCTTGAGCTCTCCCCCTATCTTGTCTACCTCTTATGCATCTTCCTCTTGAATACCTCTACTTGCAAAGTTTTCTTGAGAGGTACTACCTTCATCATCAGATAAATTTGATGAATTTATGGGAGTATTCCATAAGTCAAATGTCAAGCTTTTAGGCTTGCCATTTGCACCAACAAAGTGCCCTAGACGTCTCATCTAGTGGCATGAGGTTATTATAGAACATGATTTTGAACTAATCCCAAGTAGTGGGCTCTTTCTTATCTTGTTATATATTACACCACCACCTATGAAAAAATCCATAAAATTGTACATAGCCTACTAGATCTTATGCCTATCGTCGATGATATAGCATAAGCAAAAGCACTTTTCCCACTTGCTTAGCCATTGGTTAACAAATTAAGAAGTATGTGAACTAGTAGATCCATGTTGGCAAGGTGGCTTAAGAATCTTAAGCTACCATCTGGCTTCTCTGGTTGGGACACACTCATTAGAGACCTCTAGAGTGTGGTGCTCAACCAAAGTCCCCAACTCCATCCCTAGGGCACGAACATCAAGCATAGCTTCCTCTCTCTTAGAGCCACGACCATGCTTAAGATAGTATAAAGGGTGATTTCTAAATGTGATATTCTATTATTCATGGTCTCTATAGTCTCTACATGATGCTTGACAATGTGTGTATTCTCTTTATGTAGAGATGAAGGTCCTAAGTTCATGTTTAAGGAAGTAAAAGTTCTTTTCCTTTTATGTTTTTAACAATTTTTTATTTAAGTTTATGTGTGCATATCTACACCTAATATGAATAATGAAAGTAAGAAACTAACAAGTCACAAGTTTTTCCAAGAAAGAACAACAAAACAAAAAACTATTATTATTATTATGGTATCCACTTATGCATGACACAATCATGCACAGAAATTTCCAAAATTTGTCTTGCATTTTGACAAAAAAATGATAATCAAAATATAAAAATCAAAGTTCTCTACGTGCACTTTAACTATAACTGTGCTTTTAGGCACACAATAAGCAACAAAAGACCATAGTTCTTCACACATCCTGTACAAAAGAAAATCACATGCTTACCACACAGATATCAATTTTACATAAGAGCACTACATGATCTTGCTTTGTCCTTGCCATACCTGGCCTTAATCTCCTTTCCTCATGACACAATAGGAGAGCAGACGAAATATCCCTCGCCTATTGAGACATGAGCTCATGCGTGGGAAATCTATCTATCGGCTGATGTGAAGCTCCTTGTCTTCTTATGGGCATCATTCACACGTAGCTTTGTTGGGGGGCTCTTGGGCTGGCCTCAAAGGGGGCTCAACCTCCCATCCTTTTTCTTACTCCTCTGCTCTACAATATCTACTTGCTCACATGAAGATAGTGGTTCATTCACAAAGAGCATGGTTAGGAAACGATGGCCTCCAAAGTTTCATCCAAAAAAAAGTCTTAAAAAATTCTCTCCTTAACTATTTGGGATACCAAATGTGAAGTACATTTAGTATCTAGCTAAATGTTCTCACTGGGATGCTCTAAGTAGAGATGTCAATAGTTGTGTGTGCAACTCACCTCCCATCCTTTATATCCTTTTGCATCCAAAACCACAATGATGTAGAATGCTCTAGTGTGTACATGTGGCCATCATGCACATTCATTCCCATTACCCCTTAGGTACCTTAGGATATCCCTTGAGCTAACATTGGCTAAACTTAGCCTTGTCCCGCAAGCACATATTGTGATCTCTATAGATTGATGACTAACAACATTCATCCCACAACATTCATCCCTTCTTGTACTTGGCACTAGACTCCAAGCATTTTTGTCTTCAAGTTCTTTCTTATCTTCTTTCATAGCTTCTTGCCACTCCTTTGTGTTGTAGCCGTCTTCATATGTGGAAGATTCATGGTCTTTGATAATGCTACACATGATTGCATGATGTTTAGAAACGAAACTAGGTGGCCTAAAGTATTGTTGAGGTTGGTCTTGATTCGGATACCTTCCCTATTGTTGATACAACTATGGATAATTTTGCCTAACTGCCTGCTTGTTATAAGGGTAATCCTGCATAGTGTGGTCTGTGTATCTCCTCTCAATGGTGTAGTATTGGCTATTAGGGTTTCCTTGGATTTGAGCCATAATTGGACAAACATTAGCCATGTGATATCCTCTACAATTTGTAACATTGTTTCATTGAGATCATTCTAGGGGCATGTTTACTCAAGACTCCTAATTTCAATGCTACTTTCTCGGCTAATGCCTCTATTGAAGTGGGTGGTTTAGAAGTGAAGCTAGTAGCACTGTCCAAATCTTTATTGATCTTGGATAGCTCTAAATCTTCCCCAAGACTATCCTCAATGCCAATGCACGGAGGCACACATTGCTCTATGGTTCTTGACTCTTTTAGATACACATATGATCTCAATTTGGCACTAAAAAACCCATCCAAGAACAACACCACTTGTTTGGATATTGTGGGTACTTCTAGAATAGGGCATGTCTCTAGGTACTATCTAAATCTTTGACCTGCTAGACTAACCATGTCATCAGGTGTGTGTTGGAAGCTATGGATTAGAGATGAGGTATTGTGTCTGATGCAACTCTTGGAGAATTCCATGATAAAGGCTTCTAGCAGTTGATCAATGTTCTTGGATTGTCCTTGATGCAGTGGTTGAAAACACATCAAGGTTGTGTTCTTGAGAGTTAGACCAAAGGCATTATATTGAGTGAACAAGTCATCAATCGCTTCAGCTCTCAAAACTTGTCTAAACTCTACTATGTGCTTGTATGGGTCTCCAGTACCATCGAAGTAATTCTTCATGGATTTAATTAGTTGAGTAGGGTAGCCTCAAGATCCTAGGGTGTTCTCTAGGTCTAGGCAAGGGAAAATCATCCATACCCCTTTGGTGTCTTACATGATCTATCCTTTCCATCTCCATTCTTTATCATTCTCTGCCTAAGGGGTTTGCAAAACTCACCTCAGGTCTTTCTCTAGTTCTTTCCTTATGGGTTCCATGAATATGAGATGATCCTACTCCTTGTTGGTCATAAGATACATTCGATCTAGGTAGGTGGAAAACTGATTGGCCCTTCTACGTGTATGCATGCTTGCCATGCTCTGTAACCAAGAACATCGTTTTAGACATGTTATCTAGATAGAAAACTTTTCTTCGTATCTTAAGATCTTTGAGCTCGTATATGGTGACTCTGCGTACTTTGCTAAGTTGATCCAACTTGAATCTCCAAAAAGCTTCATCCCTTTCTCTATTCAAGAATAACTCTATGCTTTTGTTGTCCCGTGAAAACCACTTAGGTTTAATCAATCTAGTCAAGATAGATTTACCTTGAGGGGTCCTGGGTTCTTTTCCTAGGTCTCCTTGCTCTAGGTCCCCTATCTCATTTTCTAGGATTACATTTCCAAACTCATATTTCTTGTCTAGTAAGCTGGTGACTACGTACATCGTTCCCTACTTATCAATGTATGAACCCTCCTCAAACTTGAGCACGGGGTGTTCAAGTCCAAAGGGTTGATCTGGGTTTTTAATTTAGAAAACTAATCTTTGTAGCCCATCCTCATATATGCGAGCAGCTAATCACTTAGTCTTGATATACTCCAATTGCATTTTATAGGGACCTTCTAGTGTTTGTAAATATGCAGTGCCTGAACTACCTGTCATTCTCTCCAAGCCAAAAGACATTTCTGAATAACTCATTTCTGAACTTAGCATGTAGCAATAACCTCTGAGTTGTTCGTCCCATGACCTAGTTATATGATTGACTCTAGCCTTGAAGGATCTCATTGTTTGGCTATCCCAATCTAGGTGTCTACATGATCTAACTTCCATAAGCTTTATCTATTAGTCCCAATTTTCCCAAGCACAACCATGTTGCAAGGTCCTTTTGTACTAATCTCTTTTTCTTTTATAGATTTCTTCGATGTAATCTTGTATGTTGAATATTTTCATTAGGAATAATTGAGTTTTATTGCACTTTGAGATGTGATTGATCCACTTAAGTCCTTTTACCTTAGGGTTTTCCACAACAATATTCTAACTTACTCTTGAAATTGAATAATCAGGCTTTCTTGTACTTATATCATGCCTAACGTAACCCTTAATCAATGTCACTAGTCTTACGAAGTGTGAGCTAAAGAATTGGCTGAGGGGGTTTAGTGTTCTTCAAACCTCAAGTATGTTGATTGATGAGTGCTCCAATTACTAGGAACTAAGCTCCCCAAGCATGATTCAACTATTCACAAGCTTTGCCTTGCGAAGAGATTCTAAAAAACTCCAAGATCCTGACAAAAATGCCAAAAGTTAGCTCCGAATATGCAAAAAATTAGAAACCCTAATTTTCAACCAAAAAAGGTTGTCTATTGCGATCGACAAGGCTGTCAATCTCAATGGGTAGAGCTATCCATCGTGACCTTTCTATCACGATGGACAGATATGTTGGGGCTTATCTGTCATCTACTGCATGATGGAAACCTATCAATCGTGATGGATTGGTGTCAATCGTAATGGACTAATGCGGCGACGGATACTCTCAATCATGGTCTATCAATCATGATGGACTGATTTACTCATAAAAGGCTATCACTTGTGTGAGGGTTGTCTATCGTGATGGATAGACTCTATGTCACAATGGACATGTGGTCCATCGTCTACTATCTATCCTCTGTCATGCAATGGACACTTGTCTATCACGATGGGCAAAGGTATCGATCGGGATTGATAGGAAAAATGTGCCTTTTCTAAAAATGTTTATATTTAGGTGTAGTGTACTTAGTTTTACAAAACAAACAATTTTTTTTTCTATCGCAATTGATCGAGGATTACGCTTGGGGGCCTGTGTAGAGAATTTTTGTACCTACCAAAGTTGCAAGAAAGCTGAAGAAAAATGCAAAAACGACACATGCAATTTTGCTCTCTCTCTCTCTCTCTCTCTCTCTCTCTCTCTCTCTCTCTCTCTCTCTCTCTCTCTCTCTCTCTCTCTCTCTCTCTCTCTCTCTCTCTCTCTCTCTCTCTCTCTCTCTCTCTCTCTCTCTCTCTCTCTCTCTCTCTCTCTCTCTCTCTCTCTCTCTCTCTCTCTCTCTCTCTCTCTCTCTCTCTCTCTCTCTCTCTCTCTCCTCTCTCTCTCTCTCCCTCCCTCCCTCCCTCCCTCCCTCCCTCCCTCCCTCCCTCCCTCCCTCCCTCCCTCCCTCCCTCCCTCGCGCCCTCCCTCCCTCGCGCCCTCCCTCCCTCCCTCCCTCCCTCCCCCTCTCTCTCTCTCTCTCTCTCTCTCTCTCTCTCTCTCTCTCTCTCTCTCTCTCTCTCTCTCTCTCTCTCTCTCTCTCTCTCTCTCTCTCTCTCTCTCTCTCTCTCTCTCTCTCTCTCTCTCTCTCTCACACACACACACACACACACACACAAGTGAAATGAGGGAAGGTGAGGTAGAGGTGGGGATATGGTCAAAAGTGAAAATTTGGTGAAGAAGGAGATGGAGGTGGGAGATGGTGAGGAAAGGGATGATGATGTAAAAACTACGAAAAGTAAAGAAATTACCCAATTACTTACCATTCCAACATCACATCTCTATGTCTTACCATCACATGCTCATCCTCAAAGCTTGATCCCCAAGAAGTGCACCAAATTCGATGTCACCCTAGCACAATGATAAGCATCAAATTGAGGAGATCCACCTTATAATTGTCAATCCAAGAAGACGTGAGGGTGGTGTGATGACCACGAGCAAGTGAGAATGCAAATGTGTGAGTGAGAAGCACACCTACATGCACACACATACAAACACACATGCACACAAGGAAAGACAAAGATATAGAACAATGGAATGTTTGATTAGCCAAAAGTAGGATTACAATATCTTTTTCTCACTTCAATTCCCTAAAAATGATCTCTCTACCTCTTTTTATAGTTGTTCACTAGTTTTGGCCCTGTCCAAACCTGGTGTCCAACCTAGTTAAAAAATAGGTTCCTATGCCTATTTGAAGGCTCAAACAAGCTCAACAAAACACAAAATTTGATACATAGGTACTTTTGGTACTCCTCAAGCTTGACAACTCCTTGGCTTGAAAAAAATTCAGTTGGGATTATCAAAAGTGGATTTTACAATGATGTGTAGTAACTAAAATCATTTTTTTACAAGGAGTAGGAATTTTGAAAATTTTATAGGCCTAGTTGCCGGACCTTATTTAAATTCCTTGCCTACTTTGTTCTGCTTGACTTTGCCTCTATCGTGACTCTCTTTGACTATTTTGTCTCATGCTCCCTTGTCTCATCACAGCACCTGGACCTCCTTGGCTACTGCCAACAGAGAGTACTCCATAATCTAAATGCCAAGATTTTAACCTTGCTATTTGCACCAAAAGCTCCCCCTCTAACCTAAGAAACTTGAGTGCCTCAATCCTTCAAGATCTCTTGCAACCCAATCATTGATTTGAATGTGTTCAGCTTGCTTGCATCCAATGCCTTTATCATCATATATGCACATTCTTGATGTGTTGACACATATGGTAATTGAATATCTTTGATTGTAATCTTTTCCCTGACATAATCATAATGCACTTCTATGTGTTTAGTCCTAGCATGATAAATTGGGTTAGCAGCAAGATGTAGTGAAGCGATGTTACCCCCAAAGATATGTGGAGTGGAAGACTTAAGACCTAAATCACATTATAATTTCTTAATCCACATTGCTTCTTGAGCAGCATTTTCAAGTCCTCTATATTCAGCCTCAGTTGATGAGAGTGCAACTATGGTTTGCTTCTTTGAGGACCATGAAATTAACTTTCTACTTGAAAATGTAAGGTATCTTGATGTGCATCTTCTATCATCTTTAGAGTGCCCAATCTACATTAGAGGATTTTAATGTCCATATTAGATGTGTAAGGATAGTACAAACCTTCATTGATAGTACCCTTGAAATATTTGAGGATTATTTTGGTTCCTTCCATGTGAGGTTACCTTGGAGCATGCATGAATTAGCTTAAGACACTTACTTCATACCAAATGTCCACTCTAGTTAGAGTTGCATAGTTCAAACTACCAACTAGACTCTGGTAGCTAGTTACATCTTGAATTTTCTCACCTTCATGAACACACAATGTCTAGTTCATCTCCATAGGAGTACCTGCAACCTTTGAGTCTTTCATTGTGAATTTTGGGAAGCATGTATTTGATGTACTTCCTTTGAGTGAGTAACATACTACTTTCAAAACCTAGGAAGTATAAAAGTAGAGCTAGATCACTGATTTTGAACTCCTCTTTCATATGAAGCTTAATCTTCCTAATTCCTGCAGCATCATTACTTGTAGTCATAATGTCATCACACATAGGTAAATGACTTCTGATTGGTTCCTCTCAATAAAGAGGGAAGATCTACTATGCTCACATTGAATCCTTTATCCTATAAATAGGTGACAAGCCTATTATTTCAAACCCTAAGGGCTTACTTTTGACCATATGAATCTTTCCTTAACCTGCATATGTATTCCAGAAATGATGAATCTTCAAAACTAGGAGGTTGAGCCATGTATAACCCCTCAACTATCCATACATTTACAAAAGCATTTTTTAAACCCATTTGATAAATCCTCCGATTCTTGGAAGATGCAACACTCATAAGTACCCTAATGGTAGGAATCTTTGCACCAATTGAAAAAGGTTCTTCATAATCATTACCTTGTGTTGGCAACTAGCCTTGATTTGTACCTATTGATAGATCCGTGAGAGTTTTTATTTACCTTATATATCCACCTTGAACCTATGGTTTTCATAGATGGAGTCTTGAGCACAAATTTTCAAGCTTCATTTTCTTGTAGAGCATCTATCTCTCCCTCCATAGCATTCATCCATTCGGGCTTCTTCTTGGCTTCTTCATACGATGAAGGTTCTTTAGAAATTGAGTCTTGTGCTATATATATACATATAGTATTTAGTAACCAATGAAATATCTTATCCATACCTTTCTAGTTTTTTCTTTTCTCTAGTTAACCTTCTCATGGTTTGTTGAGAGGATTCTACCACATCTCTCAATTCCTGCATTTTGGCTTTGCCTTTAGAGTTCCAGGAATTGATTTCTCTCCTTGGAGCCTTCTAATCATCTTTTGATTCAGTTGATGCTTCAAGTCTGTACTCCTTCCTCTTTGATAGAGTTGGAAAGTCCTCCTCTAGGTCATAAGGTAATTTGATTCTTCTACGATCTTCTTCAAACCATGATTTTTGTTCATCAAACACAACATCTCTACTTACAATGAAGCCTTTCTTGCTTGGATTATACAACCTATAACCTTTCTTATTAAGATCATAGTCAATGAAGATGCATTTCTCTACCTTAGGTTCCAATTTACCTCTAATCTGTGAAGCTATGTGTGCATATGCTATGCACCCAAAGATCCTCCAATGATCAAGACTAGGTCTCCTTCCATTCCAAGCCTCATATGGTTTCATGCCATCCAAAGCCTTTGATGGAAATCTATTGATCAAATATATAGCTCTTGATACTGCCTCTGCCTGCAAGTAGTTGCGGAGTTTCATTCCATTAAGCACTATTCTTTTAGCCTCCACAATGGTTCTATTCCTTTTCTCTGCTACTCCATTTTGTTCAGGAGTGTATCTGGTAGTGATTTCTCTTTTGATCCCTCTCTCTTGAAGATAAGAATCAAAGTTATGGGAGAAATGTTCTCCCTCTCTATGTGACCTTAGTATCTTTAGGGTTTTTACATGTTTGTTTCCCCACAAGAGCGATATATTTTTTGAAACATGAAAACACTTCATCTTTATGTTTCATGAAGTACAAGATAGTCCATTTTCTACAATCATCAATGAATGACACATGATACCTTGATCTAGAGATTGAGGCTCCTTTCTTGGGCCCCATATATTTGTGTGGACCAACTCCAATAGGTCTCCATGTATGTAGCCTTTCCTTATGAAGGATTTCCGGTGTGACTTAACAAACTAACAAGCACTACATTTAAAAATCATATGTTGTGTATCATTGTCCCCTATCACCACCTACATATAACAAACCCTAATAAGTTGTTCCTTCGAATAGCCACCCTTAATTTAATATTATCTACAAAGAAATTTGTACCTTAGCACCATAATATATCAGTAGAATGTAATAAATTATCATGTGATGCTGCAGCCCAATATTAATTTATCTATGCTTTTTTGATGTGTGGTAAAAAATCGATGACAAGGGGATAGCCCAATATTAATTTATCTATGCTTTTTTGATGTGTGGTGTTAAAAGGACAAACTTCCGTCAAGTCCGCCTTTTTATCTCTGTTCGGGTTCTTGGGGATGGTAGGGGTCTGATACTTCAGAGGCCCTTTATCTAGTTTTCCCACTTAACTAACAAATTAAGTAGTACGCCATTACTCAGTATCAATTCTTCTACACAATCTCACTACTCGCATTCCAGTTATTCTTTACGTCGTAGGTAACACAGAAGTTAATGATCACCATAGCACAGATTGATCATCGTCACCGAACATTACTATGTTAACCAGAAATTAATGTAATTCAACAAAGTAAAGTAATAGTACTCAGAGTTACTGGAATCTGCACTCCGACGTCTCCGTAGGGTCCTAAATCGCCCAGACAGACAGTCTGGGGATCCCGTCTCCTCTCTCTGGAGAACACCGTAATGTCTCTTCATTAATAGAAAACGGGTTACAACACTTCGCTATGACCTTTTGGTACGTGCGGTATAGAAAAAATATAATATTACATGATCCCAATCTGGCGGCCTAACACTGGCACGCATGGTGGACTTGAACCCACAAGGAAAACAAAATTAAGGCTCATCTACGATGCCTTGGATATACATGGTTCTTGCTAATTTGAAGGTTCTGGCGATTTTCTGTTTTAATGAATCCAACATTAGTTTTAATGTTTCCGGCTCCACCAGCTGTGCGTCAGTTCGGACTGAACTTGCCACAATGACCTGACTCACCAGAACTTCAGTCTGGGTCTGCAAAAATGCTTCTTGCAAGTAAAAGTCATTTGCAAGGGCTGCATCATGGCTCAATCTCATATCATTAATTTGTCCATCTATTCTGGATAGTGACCGCTCTGCTTGAAAGCCTAGCTGCTTTTCTCTTCGTTCCAGCTCCTGAGCTTGATATTGAATGGTTTGAGAAAATAAGCATCTCTTTCTTTCTTAATCCCTATTATCTCCTTCTAAAGTTGAATGGTTAAACTCGTATGGGCTTTGAGAGCAGAATTCACCTGAAACAGATCGGCAGTTGCAATCTAGAGTTCTGCAATAGTCTGCTTAGCTAAAGTAGCCATCTCCTATCCTCTCTACACAATCTCATCAAGCTGTATTTGAGTTTCCTCCAACAAATTGCCAATCGCCACTCGAGCATCTTCTTTATCCTGTACCAACTGATTTAACTGCTTGATCTCTTCATCACGAGCAGTTAACAAAACATCCTTGGCATTTAACTCTGCCAATGCTGCATCGCGTTGTGCAATCAATGTGTCTTGCTCTGCAATCCTAGCTTGAAGTTGCTAAAGTTGCATCTGCAAAGCATGGTTGTCTGCCTTAATGGCATCTGCTTCTTCCTGTAATGGGGCAATATCAGCCTCTAAAACATCAACTTTGTGCTGCAACTCCTGTCTGATATTGTCGGTTGCCATCTTCATTTGCATTGGTAACTGCTGCGAGAATTGGATCAAAAGTCGACCCATGGATTCGAGTTCATGAAACATCAGGATTGGAGAAGGAAGAGTAGGAAGGGATTGGGATATAGAAGTGGAAAACATATGAGGGGAAGATGATGGAGACTAGGCGGGAGAAGAAGATGGAGAATTGGGTACGTTGGGAACAAGAGGCTGGACTGGGACAATGGGCTCAACAGTGTTCATGGTGGAAGAAAGTGGGATAAAAATGTTAGGCACCAGCACTATTCCGGTGGTCTGCTGCTTTGTCGCTTCCGTTCGGTCAATCACAGCATCAACCAGAGCAATCACTTCATTGAGAATCTCTACAATAATTGCTTGAACAGCATCTTGATTCTGCTGATGAGAATCCTCTCGAGAAGAAACTTCTTGAGAGTCGGCAGAGGAAGCACTTTGTTCCTGCTGCTAGATTGGAGAAGAATGCGTGGAAGAATCAACATGAATGGAGGTAGCGGTGTCGTGGAAGACCTCTTCTTCATGTCCAATGTTCGATCCTTGCACTTGGCTCTCAGAGGGACTTATACGTCTGCGTTTCCGGTGAAGAAGTTGAAAAAGATCTGCATCATCATCGTCCTCATCTTCGATCATCCGAGTAGAGTCTTCATGCAACAGGAAGGGAGTGTTTGGCGGGGGTTGCACGGCTTGAATGGCTGGAAAAAGAAAAGTGAGGATATGGGGTAGACGCGAACGCGGAAGATCACCCTTATTGACTTGTTTGATAACCGTAACACATTCACGGTGAATGCGTCGGAAATAAAAAGATGCAAAATTAACAGACTCGTGAGAAGCCATATCTATCATCAATTAGAATGGGCGCGAGATACCGTAGGTGCGTTTTTGCAAGTTCAAAATCGCGACTAAAAACTGTAAAGCGGTACGCTCCGGGTTAGGTCGACACAGAATGGTGTACTCATTAGATGAGTGCCGTGGAAATAACGTGGTCATGGTGGCTACAGGAAGGAGTGGACCATTCTCCAATCCATCCCGAGGAAGTCGGAAGGCATCGGCAAACGAAGCCAAAGTGATCACGACTCGTGACGGTAAACAAAGGATAGGCCAACTCTGCTCCATAGCAGGTGTGGCAGCGATAGCGCAAATAATCTGCGCATAAAATGGTTGACACTCCACTGAATGCTAAGGCAATTCAGCGAAGTTCAAAAGGCCACGAATACGCAAATGAGTCTTCAGGGGTGAGTCCTTCACGGAAGGTAGTGACATTGGCTAGTGCTTCCATGATGCGCACGCGAAAGCACAAGAACACAGAGAACACAGAAAACAAAGAACGCAGAAACACACAGACACAATAGCGATTATCAGTAAAAGGAACAAGATTAAGTAGACACACGGGCAACATGAGGCGATCGAAAACCCTAATCATCGCGCGGTATTGAAATGATAACCTTCATAATTACGACGTGCATGCATGAGCAGACACAGTAACACAAGGTGGCGATTAATCATATTTAGATATCAAAACGAGGAGACTGACGGTCTATATTCAGCCAAAACAAGAAAATAAAAAGAAAATAAGTGACACGCAGAAAACCGAAGAACACGTCAGCAGTGATCAGTCGATTGGTGATATGGGCGTAACTTTGAACCATTAATCGCTTTGGGAAGGGAAACTCCGATCAATGTAGTGAACCGAAAAGTAGCAGGTCCCACTTGCTCACTAATCCAGTAAGGATCGAACCACTGTAATTTAAATTTTCCAGCAGATCGATTTGCTTTAGCATTATAAAATAACACAAGTTGGCCCACCGTAAACACAGGAGTCTTAAGGAACCGATCATGGGTACGGGCTTGACGAAGCTGAACTTCTTGAAGAGTTATGAAGCTTTCCCAGCGTTGTTCATCCAATGCCCTGAGTGCATCCAACCGCAATGGCAAAGAGTCTTCTAGCAGCAATTTCTGAGCTAGGGCAACGCGTAAACTCGGCACTACTACTTCCATCAGTGCAATGGCTTCCAATCCATAAGCAAGCTTGAATGGGGTCATGCCAGTAGCAACTTTGTAGGTAGTCCGCTAAGCCCACAAAACTGCAGATAGTAACTGGTCCCAACGTTTCGGACATTCCAAAAGCAATTTGCGGAGCATAGTCAACAAAGTCTTATTGGTACTTTCAGCCAAACCATTAGCACGTGGATAATACTGTGAGCTGAATTTATGGACAATTTGAAAAGTCTGAGTTAGTACTTGCATTAAGCGGTTTGCAAAATGTGTTCCTTGATCTGTCACTATTTCCAGAGGTAATCCATAACGCGGGAAGATGTCCTTCATCAGGCATTTTGCCACTGAAATAGTTGTGGCCGACCGTAATGCCCAAGCTTCCGCCCATGGAGTGGTGTAATTGGTACAAGTCAAGATATAGCAATTGTTGGTGAGAGTAGCCGGAGGTCTTATGGGACCAATAAAATCTAGACCCCACTTCTGAAAGGGTTCTAGCCGTAATACAAGGTGAAGGGGAAAGAGGTGCCGATGTAATGGCTATCCAGACCGTTGACAAGTATCACACTGCTGCACAAACTGAGTCACATCTTTGTACATGGTAGGCCACCAAAGCCCACTTTGCAAAATTTTATGGTGAGTAAGGTCAGCTGCGAAATGTCCACTCGAGGGTAATGAATGAGCCATAGCAATAACCGATTCTGCTTCATGTGGTGGAATACATCGAAGTAAAACACCAGTATGATCCATGTAGTACAGTTGGCCTACAATCAATCAGAATCTGCGACTGTAAACTGCAAATTTCCGCCAAAGCCGGGGGAGTATGAGGAGGAAGACACCCGTCAGTTAGAAAAGTGAGTAACGTATCGTAGTATGTAGGAGGAACAAAAGGTTCGGTAGACTCTTCAATAGTTGACTCTGTAGTGTAAATTGTCGGTGTAGTGTCATCAACCCCCACCGGAGCTTCACCGGAATCCAACCGAGATAGAAAATCCGCCAATGCATGTGTTGTGCCGGATCGATGAATAACTTCATAGTCGAATTCCTGTAATAATAAAACCCATCAAGCCAAGCGACCACCTAAATGTTGCTGCCGGACCAAATACACAAGTGCGGCATGATCCACATGGAAGGTGAATTTTCGGCCCAACAAATAATGTCAGAATTTCTTCAAAGAGTACACCAACCCGAGACATTCTCGTTCGACCACTGAATAGTTCCTTTCAGCAGGGGCTAATTGGCGACTTGCATAATATACAGGCCGAAACCATTTGTCAGTTTGCTGCATTAGAATGCTGCCAATAGCTATGTCCGATGCATCCACAAAGACATGGAACGGACGGTCCCAATCAAGTGGTTGCAAAATGGGGGCCTGCATCAATAGCACCTTTAAACGATCAAATGCATTTTGGCACTCTGGAGTCCATTCGTACTACCGTGGAGGACTAGTCATGAGCCGATTAAGTGGTGTTGCTAAATGAGCTAACCACCCTAAATGTATGCCATGCCACCGAATCTGGCCCAGGAAGCACATAACTTCTTTCGGTGTTGTGGGGACTGGTGCCTCCAACACGGCGGCAACTTTATCCGGATCAACTTGTATTCCTTGTGTAGAGATAATATGTCTGAGTAGTTTGCCACAAGAGACCGCAAAAACTAACTTTGTCGGATTCAAGCATAATCGGTATTCACGACATTTTTCAAAGCAGCACCGTAAATGATATAGGTGCGCCGTAATCTTTCCAAATAAGGAAAATTCCTCCAAATATACTTGCATAAAAGTAGTCAGGTAGGGTGAAAAGACTTCTTGCATACATCGTTGAAACGTACTTGGAGCATTCCTTAACCCAAACCACATTATCGTACAAGCATAAACACCCCAGTTTGTGATAAAGGTTGTTTTAGGTATGTCCTGTTCGGCCATCCTCACCTGGTTATAACCATTGTAACCATCCAAAAATGAATACATCTCGTGCCCTGCCACCCGGTCAAGCATTGTGTCCAAAAAGGGGAGAGGAAATGGATCCGATATAGTAGCAGCATTCAGTTTCCGGTAATCAACACAGATGCGCAGCTGTTTATTTTTCTTTGGGACGATCATGATTGGAGATATCCATTCAGCATGCTCGATTGGTACGATGAATCCCACCTTCAGTAACCGATCGAGTTCTTCTTTGACATGTGCTGCATAATTGGGGTTCATTCAGTAACTAGACTGTTTGATTGGCTTTGCTTCTGATTTGAGCACTACCCGATGTTGATAGATCCACAGGTCCAGACCTTTCATATCTCGATAGTCCCAAGCAAAAACATTGGAGAACTCACACAGGAGTCGTATCAAATCATCTTGAAATGTCTCTGACAATCTTGCCTTAATCTTAACGGGTCACAAGTTGACCGCATCACCCAAATTATATGTTAGTAACTGATCTTCCGGTACATAAAATTGTCGAGGTTTTACCAGATCATCAGCTGACTGCAAAAGTTGATGTAAGGTGGCTCCATCCATAGCGACACTATCATCTGCAGCTTCATCTCCGGTCACTGGTACCACCGTGCAAGCGGCCGGACTCCACTTGTCTACGACCGACTGGAGATCTACAGTACCGAATGAAATCAGATCCTTATTGGTCTTCAGAAACGCCTCTTCCTCGTCGTCAGATAAGCCATCCAACATGTGGACCGGCTCCGCTACATATGGTCTTGCATGAAGCTCGCAGGGTTGCATGACATCCAATTTAACTACATATTTACGGTGGTTATCTTTGAAAGTTAACTCCTACGCGGACCAATCCTATACCACTTTGGCATGTTTCAACCATGGTCGACCGAAAAGTAGATTGTAGTCGAGGCTGGATTCTGGTAGTTTGAGAACTACAAAAGTCATTTTAAACGTGATACCCTGCAAGGTAATCGGAATATTTCGTACTAGTCCCACCGGATGGACTCAGGATTGGTCTGCCATGCGTACAAAAAATTGTACGGGCTCGATTTGGGTCCACCCCAATTGCTTGCAAAGTGCTACCGTTGCTATATTCACACCTGAACCGCCATCAATTAGCACTTGAGTGATCTTGTGATTTTTATGCCAAACAGTGATCAATGGGACTGAATGATCCACCGTAGAATCAGCTTCTGGTTGTATTGTGGCAGTCGTCGAAGTACAGGAAGATCCAGGACTAACCTGTTGTTGGAATTGCTGCCTGACTCCTGGCACTAAGGCGAGCAACTGTCCCAGAGGGAGTGTCATTGAAGCCTTGGTTAGAATATCCCATACCTAATCTGTTTGGATCCTACTTCTCACCGATTCTGATGATGATTCTACTGTTGCTGGGGCAGTAGTTTGTTCATTCGCTCTTGCCTTAGGCAGGGGAACCTGTGTTATCGGAATTGGATCAAGAAACACCATTGGCTCTTTGGCTGTCCATTGACTAGCCCTTGTATACATTCGCTGCTGCTCGCGGATACCAGGCTCGAACACCTCAGCGGCGGGTTGTAACTGCTTACCCGATCTAGTCTAAACCGCTGCTGCTTGTGATTCAACTGGTGAAATATAAACCATGTTGGTCATTGGATTCTGTCGCTCCTTCCTTTTGTCGTACTCTGCTGCATCCTTGCAGAATCTACGAATGTGGCCAATCTCGCCACAAAAATGACATCGAGGTGGTGGAAGAGAAGTACCTTCCGCTGATGTACCCGCCTGCCATCGATTTGAATTAAAATTGGTGTTCCGTTGACCCCTATAATTCCGATATCCTTGCAACTGATTGTTTTGCATTTGTGGTGGCACGTAATGGGCTGCTGGCTGACTTGGTTCCTGTATGATGGCATTTACAGCTGCTCGCCCTTGCACCTTGGCATTATACGCACAATTTTCCGTTGAGTGTCCTGTTGTGTTGCAGATGGCACAATACATCTGGTTAAGGGCACATGTAGCACTGGTGTGCCCTAGATTTTTGCACTTAGTGCAATATATCTGTTTAACCGGATCATCTATTACGTTCTTACTAGCCTTCAGCCACTCCAAGTCTTCGGTGAATCCCCCAACTTTATGCTCTAGTTGCAGGGCCATCGCAATAACAGCATCTAGTGTCATAGCCCCCACACAACGGATGATCATAATTTGTCTTAACTGTGGGGTCAAACCGTTAATGAACCACTGGTTTATAACATCATCCGGTAGATTAGCATGTGCCAGAGGCAGTTGTCTTAAGTGGGTTCTAAACAATGTTGCATATTCCTGAACAGTCTGGTGCGGCTTCTGCCGATTGTTCTGCAAATAGACAAAGATTTTGGCAGGATTCTTCTTCAATCGGAACCTCTGTAAAAACGCGTCTCTCACATCATCATAGTTAGAGA
The DNA here is from genome assembly GCA_020310875.1 of Ceratopteris richardii. Taxonomy (NCBI): domain Eukaryota; kingdom Viridiplantae; phylum Streptophyta; class Polypodiopsida; order Polypodiales; family Pteridaceae; genus Ceratopteris; species Ceratopteris richardii. Next base: position 122,392,385 of record CM035433.1, on the reverse strand, counting down.
AATGTTTGATATCATACTCTGTTAGCCACCTCACTGCTTCATTGACCAATGTAGCCTGAAATACGATGGCCTTGTATGCCGGGTCAGGTGGGTGGTTTAATACTACATAACTGATCTCAAACGTGTGCACATGTGCATCAGGATCGTCCCCTGGAAATCCACCGAACTTTATGTACGTCACCCCTGTTGGAACCGGCCGAAGTGGAATGATTGGATGTGGTTGTTGTTGTTATTGTTGTTGTTGTTGTTGTTGTTGTTGCTGTTGTTGCTGTTGTTGTTGTTGTTGTTGTTGTTGTTGTTGTTGTTGTTGTTGTTGTTGTTGTTGTTGTTGTTGTTGTTGTTGTTGTTGACCACTCATGGTGCTAATATTGGTACCGCTGCTATTTCTTGAGTCCTGAGGGGGTGTGCCTTGTCCTTCAGAATTTGTATTATCAGAATGCTCACCTTCCGGCTCAAAAATAGCTTTGAATCTCTTACGTATCTCCAAATCAAATAGCCTATCCTCAACTGTAGTATCAAAAGGAGGCAAGTTTGCCCCAAACAATGGTGTACGTAATAAGGATCCACCAGGGATTACCACACTGTCACTGAAAAACTGTAAATTCCCACCAACTGGTACCGAACTTTCACCGGAACTTGTCGAACTTTCACCGAAACAGGGTATACTTCCACCGACAACGATCTCTCTAGGTAACACAACTTTATCCCCAGAAAGGTTCAAATTCTGACCAAATGGTGTCGACTCAGCTGCGCACTGCATCCCTGTGCACTCAGCAGTTACTGTACCTTCTTCATAACGTACCGGAGTCACACCGAAATCTACCGGAATCTCATCATGTGTCATCGAACTGGCACCGGAATCACTGCTAACTGGCTCTGATCCTTCGACAACTGGGCTTAAATAGCCTGCACTTCTACCGCTTGAGGGTGTCCTTAATAGATTTGGAACTGCCCAGGGGTGCTGGTCTCTTCTATACTTCGGATAAGACTCGTCGGACCGAGTAACCGGCATATATCACCTCTGTACCGTTTGCCTTACGTGCTGCTCTACCTTTACTGATTTCTTAATCGATTGCCATCTTCCCACAAACGACGCCAGTGTTAAAAGGACAAACTTCCGTCAAGTCCGCCTTTTAATCTTTGTTCGGGTTCTTGGGGATGGTAGGGGTCTGATACTTCAGATGCCCTTTATCTAGTTTTCCCACTTAACTAACAAATTAAGTAGTACGCTATTACTCGGTATCAATTCTTCTACACAATCTCACTACTCGCATTCTAGTTATTCTTTACGCCGTAGGTAACACAGAAGTTAATGATCACCGTAGTGCAGATTGATCATCGTCACCGAACATTACTATGTTAACCAGAAATTAATGTAATTCAACAAAGTAAAGTAACAGTACTCAGAGTTACTGGAATCTGCACTCTGACGTCTTAGCAGGGTCGTAAATCGCCCAGACAGACAGTCTGGCGATCCCGTCTCCTCTCTCTGGAGAACACCGTAATGTCTCTTCATTAATAGAAAACGGGTTACAACACTTTGCTACGACGTTTCGGTACGTGCGGTATAGAAAAAAATATAATATTACATGATGCCAATCTGGCGGCCTAACAGTGGTAAAAAATGGATGACAAGGGGATAGGATTGAGTACCTGCCTTCCCTGCAATTTACATATGTTCTACCCTATACTGTTTGTTGAATGGTGGTAGCTAACAACTTGTCCTACCACAAACACAAGAATTTCTATCACCGAATAACACCTAGTTATATGATTGGTTCTATATTCGGATGAATAGTAGCATGCTTATATAAATTCCTTAATATTATATATTGAAGTAAGGAAATATCAGTTTCTGTCATTTCTGCCATAGGTGTCGGACCATCACGATGGTCTGACACATTTGACTTTTTTGGACTACATCTATAGCACAGTGTAGGGCACACTTGCACCAAAAGAATCTAGAGATGCATCTTGAAAATCTCCATTTTGGTGGACCATCACGATTGTCTCACGCCATCGTGACAATGTCACGCCATCACAACAATGTCAGACCATCACGCTTGGCTCAAGCCATTGCGATGACACAACCGGACCATCATGATAGGCTTATGCCATCGCGACAGTTTGTGACCATTGCAATGGTTTGTGACCATTGCGATGGTTCACCGTGCCACCGCAACATTCCAATTGTACACCATCACGGCGATCTAGGTATGCCATCATGAAGCTTCAGTTCTAAACCATCCTCAAGCCATTGCGACGTCTCATGACCATCATGGTGGCCTCATGCTATCATGATGGTTCACCGTACCATCGCGATGCCTCAAACATCAATGACCATCACGACTCTTCGATAGACCACACCATCATGATGGGCTTATGCCATCACGATGGCTTGCTTGATTTAGACCATCATGACAACACCCACACCATCGCAATGGTTTGAGACCATCGTTACGGCTCATCACCATCGCAATTCTAGAGGACCATTGCGACGGTTCGATTAAAGCACAAATTTAGGGTTTTTATTGTTTGGGCAATTTCAAGGCCAATTTGAGTGAATTTTGAGTCATTGGTGCATTTGAGGGACTCCTTAACTCATATTTGAAGAAAACTTGTCTACCTGTTTTAACCCCAAGAGCCTGAACACCCATAACTTTCTCCTACAAAACCCGTTTTTTAAACTCTAGAGCTCATTGGAAAGCTCGTTTCGAATCCTACATTGTTGATATTTAGATAGGATAAATTGAAGTTGAACCTTCTGTGGGGTTAGGAAACCAAGGGGGTATCTCAGAATTTGCATCACTACAAAGAGAAAGAGGATCCTTAAAAGTCAATCAATCAAAGTGCATGATCATTAAGGTCAAGCATTGGTCTAATCTTTGGAATTTGGAGGTCTAGCAAGAACCATCCAAGGGCATTCAAAGCAAGGCAAACAATGATGTGAGCAAGGCTTGGGAATCAAGACTTTATGGGCACTAGAGCAACCAATGAAGCTGACTTAAGGTTGGAAGAACTCTCAACCCCCTCAGTCAATTACTAGCTTAAGCTAAGTGCATGTAGCATTGTTGCTTGAAATAGAACTGCAATAGGAATGCATCAAGTATAAGAGCATTAATTTCTCAAGTCCAAGTGTAAATTGAGAGATTGCAAACACGAAAATCCTAAGGGAAAGAACTTAATTTCGATGATACAAGAACTTAAACATACAACAAAAAGTTGATTTCTGACATGTATATTGAGACAAACAAGAGTTTAAGATAAATAAGAACGAAACAAGTGATTGAAAAGAAAGAAGTATTGATGACAAGAACGCGTATTGAGTGATTGAGGGAGTAAACTCATGAACCTTAGATCAGAAAAGTGTTGGGGATGTAAGGGTCATGTGACCTTACCCCCATATTCATATATATACATCATATATAGAGCATTGCCTTAAGAGAGATCATTATGTGGGTTTCCAGGCTCCCACGCATATCCGCGCGTCTCTCCTCTCTTCTCTCTCCCTCCATCTCCTCCTTCCTCTTCTTCTTCTGCACTCCAAACCCCTTCATTGGTATCAGAGCATGTTGAAGGCTGGTGTGCAAGAAGCTTCAATGGAAGCTTAGGTGAGAAGAGGTAGAAGTGCAGGTCGGCATCTCTTGACAGCTGTTCAGTATTTCGGTCATAACTCGAGCTAAGAAGCTCGGATTGACGCGTTTTAAAGTTCTGTGCGTAGCTAACACAGAGAGCTACAACTTCACAGAAGGGCGCAAAACTTGGTTCGGACTTCTGAAGTGCCGAAAATTCGAAAAACGCAGAGAATTGTAGAAGGCGAATCTACATTGAGTAGGACAGCAGGTCGGTTTTTTTGTCATAACTTGAGTTCTACAGCTCGGAATGCGATGATTCAACTTGCTGCTCGTAGCTTGGAAAGATAGCTACAACTTTGTAGAAGAACTCAGATCCAGATTCTGAGTTTTAGGTTGCCGAAATTGCAGAATACAGAGCAGTACTGTTGCAAGTGAAATTGAAATTGACAGCAGGTGCTTGTCTTAAGCATATCTTGAGCTACGCACCTCCGATTGAGGTGTTCTTTATGTCGTTACGTAGCCAAGAAGTGGATCTTGAAGTTTGCTGAAGACCAAAAGTTCAGATTCAGAGGTTATCACCTCTGAAACAGCAAAACACAGAGCAGTACAGTTTTGCCCAAACAACCCTAATTGCACTTGGAGGTTGAATTTGCTTTGGAACTTCTTCGAGAGAGAATTTATGGTGTGCAAGCTCTTCTTTTCAGAGCTTCAAGACATTGTACATGTATGATCATTGTGTTAGCTCCTCTCTTCTCCAGTGAGACATATGTGATGTGAGTTATGCATATGGATATGCAGGTGTGATCCTATTTAGGATAGAGTATTGTTTCTAGTCTCTTGTTATATTGCTAGTCTATTGGATTGCCAGCATGGTGTCTTCTCGATTTGATGGCACTGACTTTCCGAGATGGAAAGCTCAGATGTGGCATACATTGGTTCGTGCAGGGTTACACATGTATGTGCATAGAGATGCACAGAGGCCTCGTGACATGCCCGATCACGTATGGATGGATATGGATGCATTGGCCAGCTCCACTATCCGATTACAGCTTGTGGATTCTATATATGAGTCTGTTATGTATGAGGAGACGAGTAGTGAATTATGGCAAAGACTACATGATATGTATGCGAGTCCATTGACTCATGTGAGACATAGATCACATCGACGACTTCGATGTTGGCACTGTGGTCATGAGGGCCATATTCGACGATGTTGCTTCAGGCGGATGCGACAACAACGTCAGAGATATGCACGTGATTCAGGTCAGGTAGTGATTTCAGGAGATTCTATGGCAGTTGATTATGCTAGTGATGGAGATATCACTTTCTCCTACGATTCATCTCATGATTCCTCTTGTTCATTGGATAGCACACATATGGCTTGGTTGCTTGATGCATTAGCCACTTTTCATGTTACTCCATATCGTGAGTGGTTTTGTCGATTCTCAGGTGAGAGTCGTGGATGTGTGCACATGCCTGATGGTACGACATATGACATTGAGGGTGCAGGAGATGTATACCTTATGTTACCTAGTGGAGCATCACTTATGCTCAGACATGTACGTTATGTGCCTTCATTCCCTATGAGCTTGATTTCAGTTAGCCAATTACAGGAGAGCAGATGTTATGCATTCCTTGGTGAGCATCATTTTCAGTTGCAGTTGGGACAGCTTATGCTTGTCAGAGGTTCCAGGGTTGGGCACAAGTATCCACTGCAGGTACTTCATGTGAGAGACAATCTCGTCTCAGTAGGAGTTCAGCCTTATGTGCGATGTGAGACTCATCATGTCTCATTTTGTCTACCTACACATATGTCTATTGACATTCATGATGCACATGTATGGCAGGATTCAGATGCTCAGATGGATGCACATGTAGAGCATGTTTTGGATGCTCATGATGCTTATATAGAGCATGATTTTGTTGATCATATGGATGCTCATGTAGAGCACACTTTGGATGATCAGTTAGAGTTAGATCATCAGTTTGACCTTGGTGTTGATGTTGTGCAGTTAGCTCATGCGGAGCATGATGATACACTTGGTGTGGTAGAGCAGGATAGCTCTCATGGTATACAGTGTATGGTAGAGCATATTAGCTCTCAGGATGCACAGCTAGATACATCCTTAGTTGATGGGATGGCTGATTTGGATGTTGAGGAGTCAGCAGTTATGCAGTCATTCTTGGATTCGCTCATGCCAGATGTTGACACAGATATATCAGGACATGTTGGTCTTGATGATGGTGCTTTGGATGCCTTGGATACAGGCATGGCTGACATACTTAGGTTAGCCAGGATAGCACATGTTTCGTCAGCATTTGGGAGTCTGATGTACGAGTTGTTATGCTCGAGACCAGACATTGCAGTTGCTATTGGAGCATTTGCACTTGGAGTTGTCAGTCGTTCGATGATTGACACAGGCATAGAGCGAGTGGGAGCTTTGCAGGAACTTCATGAGTTCTTGCATCAGTCATATGTGAGCTCGACTCTTATTGATATGAGTCTAGAGCAGTTTGAGGTGCATGGATACACCTTGTCCGAGGCAGTTGGTGTAGGCTGATCTGGTATGGGTAGAGATCCGGACTCTTCCTGTACATTATTGTATAGTCCTACATCATTCTTTGTATATTTTTCCACTTATGGTCACATTGACCCTTAAGTGGGAGATTGTTGGGGATGTAAGGGTCATGTGACCTTACCCCCATATTCATATATATACATCATATATAGAGCATTGCTTTAAGAGAGATCATTATGTGGGTTTCGAGGCTCCCACGCATATCCGCGCGTCTCTCCTCTCTTCTCTCTCCCTCCATCTCCTCCTTCCTCTTCTTCTTCTGCACTCCAAACCCCTTCAAAAAGCACATAGGTAAGTCAGATTGATGAAGCCTTAGGTTATCAAAAGCAAGTGTGGGGACTACTGCATGTTCCTATGTGCAACAACTAAATAGTTATCCATACGATTTGAGCTCAAAAACAAGTGAATCAGAAATGGCATATAGCATGGAGAGACTTGAAGGAGGGTTAAACATAACTTATCTAGAAAGACCCGAAGGACCTTACATGACCGAATTAGAATACATCCAAACCAACCAGTTAAGTGCTTGCATCTATGAGGATGGTTTGAGAAGATCAATGGTTCAATTGCACAACCATGACCAACCCATTGGATTGGAACGTCTAGTGTTGAAATTCAAGACAGATTCATACCTAGATAAAGAAGGAACAATGTATTCATAACAAATCAACCTAATATCACTAATGCTTTTGGCGTAGTAATTGGAAGCAGGAACCCAAGGAAAAGAACCATTAGGAGACAAACCTAGGACACCTAGAGGGAAATCGGTATTGACTAGAATGTTGAATCCAGAGTGGATCCCTCAGGACAATAGAAGCATTGCGTTATTTTTTAATAAGGACATTGATGATGCTTTTTGGAGGTATAGAATGGAACAACCCAATGAAATAGGCTCAATCACAATTTACGAATTCAGTGACCCTGATACACTGGGAAAGGTTGTATACTTAGACAACATATCAGAACGAGTGTTTGTAGTATCAAGATAGTCATACACTTGGAGAGGCGAGCTAGTATTCCACTAATCACGGCCACACGCAAACACTAGCCATCAAGGAGCCGAGACATCCTCAGCCCATGGCTCTCAAAGAGAGAAGAACAAGGAAAGGCCAAAAGTGAGTTTTACCCACCCCATAGGGAGAGATAGACCAACAATGGAAATAGACAGAGCGGAGAGACCAAGAGAACCAAGGCTACAAGGTGGTAGTGATGACTTTCCTCTACCTAGACCACATGAGCATCCAAGAATATTGGGGCCTACTCAATTAGTGAAATCAATGAAAAATTACTTTGATGGGACAAGAGATCCCTATGACCATGCTGTTGAGTTTAAATAAGTGTTGTAAGCAGAGCAAGTAGAAGACATGTTCACGCAATACAATGCATTTGGACTCATGTTTTACAACACGGCCTTAACCTGGTTCCAACCCTTGCAGCAAAGGCAATTTAGGTACATTCATCACTTATTAGAGTCGTTCATCACTGAGTTCTCAAAAAGTGGAATTAGGCACAACACTTCCTCGTCCATAGTTTCAAGCAAACCCCTCAAGAAATGGTTAGACTTGCAAGACGTAGGTTTAGACAATATATCGAGAGATTTCCAATGCTAGAACTTCCCTCATAGGTGAAGCAAATGTCTTTGTTTTTGGACGGCCACTTGAGCTCTGAACTACGATCTTATGTATACTTAAAGGAACCCAGAAATCTAGAACAATGCGTATGAATTTGTATAGACATTGAGGATAATTTAGGAGATGAATTGGAACTTTCAAAGGTCCACAAAGACTCAGATAGCTCCTCTCTATCATCCTCGAAACATTCTAGCTCTATAGAAGACCTTGAAAAAAAGGTGGCCCAAAAATAAGGAGTCTCTAGCAAACAAATGACTAGGTTAACAACGAACAAACATTGTTACACCTGTGGTGGTGATCATATGGCAAATGTATGCCTAAATGTAACACAGCCAACCCTAGTGTTCAGTACTACACGATTGAAGATGGTACACTAATCACATGGCACAAGATTGTCCATACAACAAACAAGTAGTGTGTCAGAACTACCCACAAGCATACAAGGTAAATATCCAGGTCAGTACAATGCTCAACCTTATTACTACAAACCTCCATAAAATTACCCCTATCAAACTCAGCTGAGACCTCAACTTGTTTTGGCTGAGTAGCCACCCCCACTAGCCAATGTAATCTCATTCAAATACACGGTTGCAAAAGAGAACCTCAGTAGGGCTTTAGTGCCTTCATCACTCTTGATCACTAAAAGTGATCCGAATTCTAACAGCTTTGACTCCACCCATGTAGATAGTCCACCCGCATACTACACGGAGTCCCTAGAAGACTTAGAAACATATCAATATGATAGTCCACTGTTGGAACGTGATTGGGAGCGTGATTATGCCAATGTTATGTATGGCAACCCTAACCCATGGCCCCAATTGAGATAGCCAAGACTGTTATATTCTAGAGATGTACATGCTTGGAGGAACGAGAAGTTCCTTGCTCGGGGGATAGCCAAGGCCAAAAGCTAGAGAGTTCATACGAGGTACCTACTCATGATGGCCAGATGAGTAGAGGAACCTTAGAGAGAACTCTAGATGGTGACTAGGCAAGGGCTATATATAGGTTGGGAGGTGAGTCCTAGGCATGTCATTCTCGACTTCTCACATTTGGTATCAGAGCATGGTGAAGAGATCCATGGAGGGCAAGGTAGAGATGAAGATGGAGGATTCTCATGAGCATAAAATGATTTTTTTCTTCTTCGCATATGGAATTTTTCTTCTGCGTCTTCATCTTTGAGCAAAAAAAGAAATTCGGGGGTTCTTATGGAGTTTGAATTGTGGGCAGCCTCAAGAGTAGTGCAAAAAAGGGTTGAGTTGCTCTAATTCAAAGAAGTCTTGACGTGAGACTCAAGAACGCTTGCAAGCAATGAATGAGCTACACTCGGTTCGAACTCTGCATCTCCAAAACCAAGAAATTTCAGCTAGCCACGCTCCCTTTCAAGAAGAGGATGCCATCAACTCGCGGATGCCACCTATATCCAAATACTGTTCAGAGGGACATGGGAGCAATCTCTACAGGTAAGTGTTCGACCTTTCATAATATTTCTCACACACACACATGCTTAAAGTGACATACCCCAAAGATTCCAAATAGTAGATATGGGTGTGAGAGAGAAAGAAATAAAGAGAAGAAGGAGAAAGAGAAAGAAAGAAAGAGAAACAAAAGAAAAGGAAAGAGAAAGAGAAAGAAAGGAAGAGAAGGAGAAAGAGAAGAAGGAAAAAAAGAAAAAAAAAACGAAAGAGGAGAAAGCGAATAGATAAAGAGAGAAGGAAGTAGAAAAAGATATATAAGAAGAGAGAAAAAGAAAGGTAGAGATAAAGAAAGAGAGAGAGAGAGAGAGGGAGGGAGAAAGGAAATAGATAGAGAGATAAGAAGAGAAGAAAAAGAGAAAAGAGAGAATAATTAAGAAAGGAATTAAGAGAAAGAGTGATAAAAGGAAAGAGAAAGAGAGAAAGAGATAGAAAGAGAGAACAAGAAGAAGGAGATCCTAAGTGAGACAAAGTGAAGAATAGAGAGAGAGAATGAGAATATTAGAAAGAGAGAGAAGAGTAAAGAAAGAAGAAAAAAAGAGAGAAAAAGCAAGATTAGTATACCTACCTCCACTTAAATGGCCGTAACTCTCTCATACGATATCCAAATTGGATGATTCTACTTGGTATAGAAGTAGAATTCAAGCGCTTTTCAATGAGTGGATGGAAACTATAACTGGATAATCAAAAACCACCTTTAGGGAGTATTTAATTCTCTGCATACCTCTTCAAGGAGGTATGCTGCCCACTCACCTAGCTTCATTGTTTTGGCCATAACTTCCTAATGGAAGCTCCAAATCAAGAAATTCAACTCGGTATAGATTCCACACTTCAAGATCTTTCTTTTGGCTATCATAATCTATATTTTGACCATTGGAAGCCATCTTTGTACAAGCTTTTAAATGGCTATTGACTAGCGAGAAACTCTCTTTTAGTGAATTGAGTGTCCAATTATGATAATTAAGCATTCCTCATCATATTTTGAACCATTTTGGATAGGAATGAATTTCTTTTCATAATTTGCATCATAATTTTTCTCTCAAATAAATTCATTTGAATACTTCTCACATCAAAGTTTATAATTTTGCATTGTATTTTCTTCCAGTTTTATGAAATCAACATTGGAATCAACATTTACATGAATTTATCTATGCACATGAAGTTACACTAACTTATGTTGATTCATAAAAGCATGCCCAGATCTTGTTTGTGTGTTTTTGAATTTTTTGCAGGTATTGAAGGTAGTAAAAGACATTGTAATGAGGGCGTGTAGTGCCCAACAACACATTTTGGAAAATTTTGTTATTTGCAAGTTTCTGGAGTAAAGAGAGTGGTTTGCCAACCACTAGGCTGATGCCTATCATTGTAATGGTTATTATTATTTTTTTCAGGCTTTATTTTCCTCACGAAATGCTGTCGGAACTTTGTAGCCACATGGCGTTGTATGCCATGTGAGAACTAGAGTGATGTTGTGTTCTATGAGAGAGGAATTCTTATGTCTACTTGATTAAAGTAGAGAAGAAGATGCATGAGTGAATGCATGCATACATAGATGATATGATTGCTAGAAAGTTGAAATGCATGATGCATTTTTTGTTTATAGAAGATCACTTTTATGAATCACCACGATGAGTTAGGGTGAGCATGAGGTATGTGATAGAGGTATCATGCATAGGCTAGATGTGCCTTTAGAGAGTAAAGGACAAGGTATATACATCAAGAACAACTAAAATGTGTTCTCGACTAGTAACACATGAGCACATAAATTGTTTTTCATGTGAGTCTATGTACTTGATATAAACATTTATCTCAAGTCCGCACAAGAGTGCTATGGTTATGATCATCTATACAATTATTAAATGCTTTTGTATGATTGGTTGTGATGAGATTAATGAATATGCAAGAAGCACAATGAATAGAATGACGTCCATAGATATTCACTTTCACTAAAAGGTGGATATTATGTAAAGAGTTGATTTTTCCATGAGACGATTTGGATGATTATTTGGTTTGCATTGATCTAGATGATCCCTATAGTCATGGATATGTCTCCATGTCATAATCCATCCAAGAAAATTAATGAATATGTATAATCATAAGGATTAACATGTCTCGTCATTTTTTTAGATTTGAAAAATGATTGAGCAAATAGTTAATGAGGTAGTAGCCTCATAGAGATTTGGATGCTTCTCTTTAAGGGAATGCCCAAATTTATTGAAATTTGGAAGGCACGTAGCTCCTAGGCTTTTTCTTAAGCTGACCAATTTTCAAGTAATTTGGAGTTAGACATCTGCAGAAGCACGCGAACAGCACAAGGAAGAAGAAGAAGCTTGGAGCACAACACATAATACTGAATGTATTACTATAGAATGTGCAAAGATAAGTAGCCCATTAGGGCAATAGGCATATATACAAGCCGAGGGAAAAAAACCTGCTAAAGAGGGAAAAAAGTGCCCCGACGGTCCTAGTGTGTTCACACACATCACTACCTAAATATATCAACAAATCCCCCCAAGGAGTGATGTGGTGAACAAGGAGCTCTCACTCATGTATAAGGAAGCGCCAAGCTATGTGGAAGTCACTCCACAAAAGGAAGTAAGCCCAAAGCTTTACGGAAAGCTTCAAACTTCTCCCTAGGCGGAGCCTTCATGAAAAGGTCTACAATGTTCTCTTGCGTGGGCACATATGCCAAGGTGATCTCCCCAACAGAGAACCTCTCCCTGACATAGTGATAATGCACCTCAATGTGCTTAGTGCGAGCATGGAACACAGGGTTTCTCGCAATTGCCAATGCGCTTAGACTGTCAGTGAAGATGGTGGTGGCAGAAGACTGACCAACACCCAAATCAGCCATAAGGAGTCTGAGCCACACACACTCAATAGAAAGTTGCCCTATACTCAACCTCACAACCGGAAGTGGCCATAGTAGGCTTCTTCTTGCTCAACCAACATATACATGAGCTACCAAGCATGAAGCAAAAGCCACTAGTGGACACATGAGTGTCATACCAACCAGACCAATCAGAGTTAGAAAAAGCATGCAAATCTAGCGGTAGTGATCCCCCCTTGGAATAAAACAACCCAAATAGTCGTGTACCACTCAAGTAGCAAAAGATGCGCTTAACCGCTTGCCAATGCTTGACTCCTGGGAAATGCATAAACCTGCTCATCTGTGAGACAACAAACTGAATATTTCATCGAGTAATGCACAAGTAAATCAAGCATCCAACAGCCTGCTGATAGAGAACAGCATCAAATGCATCTCCAGCATCATGAAGACTCAATCATAAACCTGTCTCCATAGGAGACTCGTTCCATGATTTGATACAGCCTTCGGAGTTCTACTGTATATGTGGGGGCTTCAGTGGTCTCCTCTTCGTCTGCTCCTTCTTCTTCTAGGTGTTCTTGTTGTTGACCTTGTTGATCGTCACCCCAATGTACATGGCGACCTTCTGTGGATTTTCTCCTTCTTTGTGAAGATGTGCCTTGTTCTTCTGTATCTGAATAAAACTCTACATCAGAGATTTGTGTACTTTGTAAGAATGCTTCAAAGTCATGGGGATCCATCCCTTCAGCGTCTCCAGTTGTAGCAAATTCAAATTCAGATGGAGCAGGAGGAGCCGAAGGGGCAGCTTGTGTTGTAGTTTCAGATCCAGACCACATATGATCTCAGTTTGGTGCTTAACAATCCATCTAAAATAAGGCCACTTGCTTGGCTGGAGTGGGTAACTCTGGGGCCGGGCATCTCTCTAGATATTGCCTAAATCTTCTGCCTGCGAGCCTCACTGTCTCTTGAGATGTTTGTTTGAAGTTGTATATCAGGGAGGATGTGTTATGTCTTATGCCACTTTTAGAGAATTCGATAATGAATGCCTCTAGAAGTTGATCTATGCTCCTAAACTGCCTCTCATTTAGTGGTTGAAACCATGTCAGGGCGGTGTTCCTAAGGGTTAGACCAAAGGCATTGTACTGCGTGAACAAATCTTCAACTTGTTCAGCTCTCAAGACTTGCCTAAACTCGGCTACATGATCGTAGGGGTCTCCAGTGCCATCGAAGTAGTTTTTCATGGACTTAACTAGCTGGGTCGGTCTCAAGGTCCTCGTGTGCTCTCTCGGTCTTGGCAAAGGGAAATCATCGGCATTTCTTCAGTTCCCTGGGGCTCTATGTCCCTCAGGTTCCACTCTATTTGTTTCCGTTCTCGTTCTTTCTCTTCCCCAAGAGTTGGCAAAGCTTACCTCAGGTCTCTCTCTACTCCTTTCTCTTTGAGTCCCAATCGTCTATCGTGGTTTTGGTCTGTCGCGATAGACGGTGTCTGTCGCAATAGACTGAGTCTGTCGTGGAATTTGGTCTGTCGCGATAGACAGGTGTCTGTCGCGATAGAAGGGGTCTGTCGTGGGTCTCTGTCTGTCGCGATAGATGGGTGTCTGTCGCGATAGACGGGGTCTATCGTCTGTCGTGGTTTGGTCTGTCGCGATAGACGGTGTCTGTCGCGATAGACCATGTCTGTCGCGATAGACTGTGTCTGTCGTGATAGACTGAAAAAATGCAAATTTTTTAGAAAGTTCTAGTGATTTGGAGTGCTCTAATGATGTAGGTTACCGTGCCAAACATGCATTCAAAAAATATCAAGTTTTTCTGTCTGTTGCAATAGACAGAGGTCGTCGTCTCGGGACCTGTGCAGAGTCTGTCGTACCTGCGCAAGCTGCTGGAGATGGTGGTACAGCTAGTTCCTGCAACAAAAGCTCAAAAAACACACAAAAACAGATCGCATGCAAGCTCTCTCTCGCTCTCTCTCACAATGAAATGAGGGAAATGAGGTGGGGAGTGGAATATGACCAAAAAACTGAAATTTTTGTGGAGATGGAGATGGAGGTGAGAGATGGTGGGGATGATGATGATGGTGATGATGGTGATGCAAAAGTAAGAAAAAATGAAGAAAAATAAAGAAAAGAAAGGATATTACCTATAACTCCAATGTCTCAACTCGGCGTCTTACCATCACACGCTCGTCCTCGAAGCTCTCTCCCCGGCAACGGCGCCAAATTTGGTGTCACTCTAGCACATTGGTGAGTACCAACGTGAGAAGACTCACCTCATAATTGTCAATCCGTGGAGACGTGAGGACTAGTATGAAGACTATGAGCAAGTGAAGGCACAAGTGTGTGAGTGAGAAGCACACAAGCATGCACACACATACACACACACGCGCACACAAGGCAAGAACAAGGAGAGGAACAATGGAGTTCTTTGCATTAGTTAAAAAGTCTCTTACATAAGCTCAATTCACAAACAATCTAACCTCAAAAATGAGCTCTCTAGCTCTTTTTATAGTTTTCTCACTAGCTTTGGCCTTGTCCAGACCTAGTGTCCGGCCTAGTTAAAAATTAGGTTCTAAAGCCTATTTGAGGGCTCAAACGGAGTCTAAAAATTATGAAAATTGGTACGTAGCTGATTCTAATACTCCTCAAGCTTGAGGACTCCTTGGCTTGAACAAAATGGAGTCTATTCTACCAAAAACGGGATTTACAATGTGTGTGTAGTGATAAAAATCACTTGAATTGGAAATACTTTAAGAGAAAAATTGATTGGGCCTTGTTGCCCTATTGTGCATGACTGCTCCGTTGTGCCTGTATACTCTTTATATGACTTGGATTCCAACAGCCCCACTGTCAAAATACCAAACATCTGAGTCTACTGCACACATGCACTGCTCATGAGAAGGTGGGTCAAAACTACAGACAGTAGTAAACACCCATTCTTCTTCCTACACAAGATTAGCAGACTCCACTTTTGGTGTAGAGGCCTCTGCAACAACCATTCCATCCTCTTTCTTCTTTGCCTCTTTTGCAGCCAGGTTTGGAAAGTTCTTTATGATATGATCATTCCTTTACAGTACTTACAAAACAATTTCTGCTTTTTTTATTTCTTCTCATCTTTATCTTCCTTCTTTGAATATGCAGAACTAGCAGATTTCTGCTGACTAGTTGAAGAGCTCCATTTTCCTTTGCCCTTCTGACTAGCCAAGAAAGCTTGATCTGCAACTCGCATAATGGACCTATTCTGCCTAGACTGATCTTCCTGCAACAGAACAGAGACAAACTTCTCAAATGATAAGGCATTTGTATT
Source organism: Ceratopteris richardii (assembly GCA_020310875.1). Classification (NCBI taxonomy): domain Eukaryota; kingdom Viridiplantae; phylum Streptophyta; class Polypodiopsida; order Polypodiales; family Pteridaceae; genus Ceratopteris; species Ceratopteris richardii. The sequence goes on along the minus strand of CM035433.1, from coordinate 122,377,001 downwards.
GCCTTTCATCATCAACCGAAGAGTAGAAGCAAAACTCTGATATGGATCAGGAAGACTATTCAGAATGGTATGCACAAGTGAGCTATCTGGTATAACCTCATCAGCAGAAATCAACTGTTCCTTCAAGTCTTTGATCTTCGTTAGGAAACTGTCCATAGAATCACCTTCATTCATGTGCTCACTCTCCAACTATTTTCGGAGGTAAGCAACACGAGCCTCATTCCTAGCTTGGTACAATGTGTTAAGTGTATCCCAAGCATCCTTTGTTGTTCTGCAAGAGCGAATGTGAGGAATAATGGCTTCTGGCAAGGAACAAATGTGCCATAACTCTCTAAATCTAATAAAGCTCAATGAAGTATCCCTGACATATATCGGCGTGACCACTATACATGTTAGAGAAATGAAAAATTGGTACATGTCATCCTGGATCATCACATGTTGAGCTTGATATCTCAACACTCCCCCTCAAGCTCAATGCCATATCCTGTAATCCAAGCATCTTTCGAAACTTCTTCAACTTCTCAGCTCCAAGTGCTTTGGTGAAAATATCAGCAAGCTAATCTGTTCTCACATAAACAAGATCAATATCACCTGCTAATACCTTCTCTCTGATGAAGTGATAATGTACCTTGATATGCTTTGTTCTAGCATGGAAAACAGGATTTTGTGCTAACTGTATGCTGCTAAGATTATCACAATAAATAGTGATAGGCTTTCCCACTTCCACACCTAAATCTGCAAGTAGCATTTCTAGCCATGATGCCTCACATGCTGCCATTGCAGCACCTCTATACTCAGCCTCTATACTCGACAAAGCAACAGTGGGTTGCTTCTTGCTGCTCCATGTAACAGCTGCACTCCCAAGTGAGAATAGAAAACCACTAGTAGATCTTCTATCTGGAATGCGCACAACCCAATCTGCATCAGTGTATCCATAAACCTGCAAATCTACACCAGCCTCATAAAACAATGCATAATCCAAAGTAGCACTCACATAACGTAGAGTGCGCCTCAGAGCATCCAAATGTGGCTTCCTGGAACCTGCATAAACTGACTTTCAAGTCCAACAGTATAACTTAGATCAGGTCTTGTAATTGTGAAATATATAAGACTTCCCACAATTTTCCTATACATAGTAGCATTTTCCAATGCTTCACCTGATGTAGTATCCAATTTCAAACTTTGATCTAATGGCATAGAAATTGGCTTACAATCATCCATACCATACTTTTGCAGCATATTCAAGGCATATTGCCTTTGCGACATCCATATATTTGTATGTATAAACTCAATGCCCAAGAAATAGCATAGCACACCAAGATCTTTCATGTCAAATTCCTACATAAGAAGTTGCTTTACCTCTTTGATGCTTCCTTCATTATCACCACCTACAATCAGATCATCAACATAAATAGCCACAATAGTGATGCCATCATCATCCTTCCTTGCATATAGTGAGTGATCTACATCACACATAGAAAACCCAATGCTGGTTAAGTAATCAGCAATCCTTGCATGCCATGCACGAGGGGCTTGCTTCAGCCTATACAAAGCCTTTTGCAACCTGCAAACATATTCTGGATGCTTTGAATCTTCATATCCTTGTGGCTGGTCCATATATACTTCTTCCTGTAACTCGCCATGTAGGAAAGCATTCTTCACATCTATCTGATGCAAAGTCCATCCTTTTGTTGTAGCTAATGCAACAAGTGTTCTGACAGTAGACATTTAGCTACAGGGCTGAATATTTCCTCATAATCAATGCCATATGTTTGTGCATATCCTTTAGCTACCAATCATGCTTTATACCTGCTTATGTTACCATCAACATTATGCTTTACCTTGTAAACCCATTTGCAGCCTATGGGTTTCTTCCTTGTGGCAATGGAACCAGCTTCCATGTATCATTTCCATAAAGTGAAGCCATCTCCTCATCCATAGCTTTTTCCCAATCTGCATTACCAATTGCATCTTCAAAACAAGAAGGTTCAGCATCTTGTATTGCCTTTGTCATGTAGGCACAATGGCGAGTCATGTAACTATCATATGTCAATCGTTGCACTGAATTACGCATCCTCCCAGATCTTCTTGGTCTTGGGTCACTTCTCCTTGTATCATCTGCATGTGCCCTTCTTACTCCTGGAGTCTTCACAGAGGGCAATCCAAGTTCCTCATCAAGACTCTTTTCTGAACCACTTGAATCTCCATCAACATCTTCAAAACCTGCACATGTTTTACTACCAGCAGAAAGCTTTTATTTACCTTTCTTGGATGTATTTGATGAATTTTTTGGACTGAAATTTCCATGCAATCTCCCACTCCATGGATTTGAGTTGGAGCTATTGCTTGGTGGTGCATCCGGTCCACTCAAAACTTGAGATTTTGCACTTGATTTTTCAGCATCCTGTCTGCTTTTCCACCATAGCTTTAAAATTATGGAAGTAAGTGAACACCTCACTCTTCTCTTTCATGAAATATACCCATACTTTGTGTGTATGGTCATCAATGAAAGTAACATAAAACGTGCAACCGTCCATAGATGTGGTCTTTGTTGGACCCCAAACATTTGTATGTAGTACTTCTAGTACATTCTCACTAACATGCTTGTCATGTGGAAAATGATTCTCTTGACTGTTTATCAAATTGACATGCTGCACATACCTTTTGCATTTTTGCAACTTTGAAATTTTGTAGTCCATGGACAATCTCCTTTGACTGCATCAATTTCAGCCTTTGCAAGTTTGCATGTCCAATCCATTTGTGCCACATCTCTATATCTACAATAACTCTTGCACCTTTTGCAAGCATGCTGCATTCATTTCAGGAATCTTAACATTTAAGGTGAACATCCTACCCCTTTGGTTCCTTTGGCAACCAATCGTCCATCCTGCTTATACTATTCTACATATAATCCATCAGCATTGAACCTGACTTGTAATCCCTGGTCAACCATTTTGTCCAACAAAAACCAGATTCTTTGTTATATTTGGAACATGAAGCACATCAGCAAGATGTTTTACCTTTCCATCCTCCATCGATAGTGCTATATTTCTTGTGTGCTCAATAGAATGTGATGTGTCATCACCTGTTTCAACATATCCAGGAACTGGCAATTTTTGCAAAGTACTAAACCATTCCGCATGACTGGTCATGTGATTTGAAGCACCTGATTCAACATAGTAGACATTATCATTCGATTTTGAAACACCAGCAGACATCATATTCATCATGTGATGTTGAACCATGAACAGCTTCTCAGAATCATCTGTACTTGTGGATGCATAGTTGTTTTGCTGCCTTTTGTTATTTTGGTTCTTCAACGTGCAGTCACGTTCAAAGTGTCCAAGTTTACCACAATTCCAGCATCCTTTACTATCATTACCTGAATCATTTCTTTGGAAATTTCTGCAACCTCTTTGGCTCCCCCTGCCTCGAAACTGTCCTCTTCCTCCTGCATGATTCTGTTGTTGACCTTGGTCTTGGTTACTGTTTCTTCTTCCATTTCCAAAACCTCTACCTATGCCTCTTTCTCTGCCGGAGTAGAATACCTGCTCAGAATTGGTCTTTCCTTGGGAGTTTGAATCCTCACCAAGAAACTTTTCTTCAATAATCAGCATGGATACCAAATCAGCAAAATTCGGAATATTTTCCTTGGTCTATATAGAAGTTCTGAACTGCTTATATGCAGCTCCTAAACCACGAAGGCACACTTCCACCTTATCATCATCATCTAAATTCATGCCAATAGATGCAAGTGACATATGCTTTTGATTTTCAGAGTGTAGTCACTTACCGACATGCTCTTTTTCTCCAATGTATGCAGCTTGTTCTTGAGTTGCAATTTACGTGCCTTTGTATTGGTCTCGTACAATGTGACCAAACTGTTTGAAGCCTCTTTCGGAGTCTTGGCATCCTGTATGTGCCCAATCATGCTATCCTGTATGCTAATAGATAGCCAGTACATTACCTTTCGTGCTCCTTGATTCCATTCCACATATGCTCTTATTTGTTTTGCAGTCTGATTCCTCTTTGGTAATTGTGGAGCATTTCCGTTCTCTCCTTCGATGTACTTCCAGTAGCCTTTTCCCATCAGGAAATTCTTCATTCTGAATCTCCAAGCATGGAAGTTTTTCTTGTTGAGCTTATCACTCATAAGCTAACTCATTTCATCTGCGTTTGCCATTTCTACAGCAATTCACAACACTGCAAAACACTACAAGTAGCACTTCTACTTGAACATTGTCGCACTATGACGTGACAGTTTGATCTCAGAAAAACACAGTTTTTGTGTATCAACATACATGGAATCACTTGAAATTCTAGATCTGGAATATATGAGTGTTGTCGAATACAATGGAAGTTACAGTTTCTGAAACTGACCTGGTTTTTCTGTGGGCCCTACCTTGCAGGCTCGAAACGGAGGTCGAGATGGCTCCAAAACTTCGATCTGACAAAAATGAGTGATCCTAAAGGGATAACTCGTGAAAATATTTTGGTCTTCTACCTTTATGCCAATTTTTGTAGCAAATGGAGGTCGTTTGTGAATTGCATTTTCTCCATGCCGTGCTGCGTACTCTTCACTGTCGCCTTCTCCACGAGCTCTCTACAGCCACGCTGGCTCTGATACCATGTCACGAGGAAGGAGATAAGGAAAAGAGCTCATACACACGCTCTCACTCTCAAGGAGAAGCACACACACAGATTGAGGCAAGGAAGAAGACCTTCTTCTTCTTCTTCTATTACATAAAAGGGAATGTACAAGAATGAACCTAAAAACAAGAATACAATAAGTGCAATATATAAAGATCAGTACATAAGGAAAAACCTAATGTCCGCGAATAAGTGAGCTAGCAAGGAACAAATGTACCATCACTCTCGGTAGATAAATCTAATAAAACTCAATGAAGTATCCCTGATATATACCGGTGTGACCACTATACATGTCAGAGAAACAAAAAACTGGTACGTGTCATCCTGGATCATCACATGTTGAGCTTGATATCTCAACAAAATTTCCTAGTTGTTCTCATTTCATATAATTGGATTCATATAAGTTGTATAAATTCCAAATTATTGTGATTTAATATTTGATTTAAGTCGCATGAGTTGATATTTGATGCAATCTGCATCCGTCACAACTCTCGTTGAGTTGATTTATTATATAGTTTCTCATTTCGCAACTCAAAATGAGTTGATGTTAGAGATAGTTATGAGTGATAGAGTCACAGGAATGACTTTGTTCTTTCCATCGAGGGAAGGAAACACTTCAAGAACACTTCATGATTTCATCGCATTATTTATGTCTGTGAGTACTCACCGAGTTATTCTTATTGTTTTCGAGAAAAGTGTTCGACTTTAATCTCATACACGCCTCTATGTGGGATATAAAGTTTGGTGGTATGGGACATCAAACTTTGTATTCTACCTAGGTGTAGGACAGATGGTATGGGAGAGAAGTCTTTGAGATTTTATTTTTGATATGATTTGGAGTTCATTCATATGATCTTCTTATTATTAGATAGCAGAGGGGCAGTTGAGACAGTCACTCTGTATGTGATCACAAACAAGGCAAGTCCGCAGGCCAGCAGCCTAGAAGCGGAAGGCAACGTCTGCACATAAGAACTATGAATAGGCAATTGCATTGAGAAGAAATTCACAGAGTACGTACTACTTTATTTGATATGCCTGAGAATAGGCCATGGTTCATACATAGTGCGTATGAGGTGAGCTAGATGCTTAGCCTAGTGGGCTACGAGTGTGCACACATCTACTTACCATTTTTTTTCAGTCTATTTGGTGGACTCATATTATGGTCCTCATTATATCAGGGAGTGCCAGATTATTAAAGTAGTTTACTTGAGACACCTCATTCCTAGTTAGGAATGATTTGATCATAGTAATGATCATATGGTGGTTAAAAAATAAAGCAAGTTTCATCCACTTGGAACATCTTGCATGTTATTATTGAGAAGGTGGTGGTAGTTCCACTAGTTGCTATACTTTCTTAGTGCGTCTTCACTTGGCATGATGGACTTAGTTCCAGAGAGTGGATTGGGATTTACTTTATATGAGAGATATTTTGGTCCACAGTTGGGATTCTTATATATGATAGATTGAGATTTGGATCCATAGTTTGGATGTGACTGGTTGAGATCTTAGTCCATAGTTTGGATGTGACATATTGAGATCTTGGTCCATAGTTTGGATCATTGACATATTGATATCTTGGTCCATAGTCTGGATCATTGGCAGATTGTCATCTTGGATTCATAGTTTCGATCATGATGAGACTTTCTTGGGTTTCATTTTCATTACTATGAGTTAATCAAGTGGATTTACTCGAGAGTAGAGATTACGCAATATTTGAAAAAGATTTCCATTTATCTTTAGTATTTTTTCCATAGAGATTGGGACATAGTCACATTATTTTGAATCAGCATAGTAGTTTTCATTACTTTAGTGGAGTAAGTGGTTTTGCATGATTATACCATATGACAAGTTGTCAGTGGGTATTTCAGGGAGGCAAGGGCAAGCTTCCGAGGTCTCTATAGGTGACAAGCTGTCACAAGTTAGTGGTCAAGGTCCAGGCATAGGGAGTCCGAGGATATTCCGAGTACTCATGTTGCACACATCTCGACTCATTGGGCCTTAGAGGGATTCCTATAGTATGCCCAAGGCAAGGACTACTATTGATTGGTGGAAATGCTAGATAGGACATAGAGACTATTTGTCTAATTTTTGAGCATCTAGTATTTCACACACCTAGCACACTCTACTCTTATTATTTGGAATCACAGATTCTGATTCCTAGGTTTATAGCTCCTTCTATATCATTGAGGACAATGATCTATAGAAGGGGGAGAGAGTGTTATATTCCAGAGATGTACATGCTTGGAGGAATGAGAAGTTCCTTGCTTGGGGGATAGCCAAGGCCAAAATCCAGAGAGTTCATACGAGGTACCTCCTCATGATGGCCAGATGAGTAGAGGAACCTTAGAGAGAACTCTAGATGGTGACTAGGCAAGGGCTATATATAGGCTTGGAGGTGAGTCCCGGGCATATCATTCTCCACTTCTCACAAAGACCATAGGGCCCTAAAGGACCATGTTTTAAGTGCCAAGGAGATCATTTCATAAAGGATTGCCCACATCCTCCAATAGCACGAGAAGCACAATATTACAACATACAAGGTTTTTATGCAGAATGTGGTAAAGATCATATCATAAGAGACTATCATAAGAACCCTGCTAATGCCTCTAAGGTGACACCAATAAACGTGATAGGTATTGCACATCTCAGATGGATCTAACCTAAACCCATCCCTATTCAAGAAATATATGACTTACAGGAACAATTTCATTCCAAGACCATTGAAAGGGGTGATGTTTTGAAATGGGCATAGATTTTTGCCATCACACCAAAATTATCAAAGCCACTGCAAATTTGCATGCAACATTTTGTTTTCCCTGCACATGATCATTTCAGGATACCACAGAAGTGCATTTGGTTAGGATTGTATTTAACGAATATAGGACCTCAAACAATCAACATTGCTGATTGGATCCAAGAACAATTGTACTTACCACAACAAACATGGGCATGAAAGCATGTCATCCATGGAAGTTGTGCCCTCATAAGAATAGTTTACATGTGTCTGGCAGGCATGGTATGTGTGCATGTGTACTTAACTCACTCAAAGGAACTCAAAGTATGTAGATAATAGAACTCCACCATAGCCTTAAAATTCTAAAAGTGAGTACCTCACTCTTCTCCTTCATAAAGTATACCCATACTTTTTGGTGTATCATCATTACTGAATGTGACATAAAACCTATAAGCCCCCATGGATGTGACCTTTGTAGGACTCCAAACATCTATAGTCACTCATAAAGGATATAGATAGTGTTGCTTCTCATCTAAATGCATTTGATGCTATATTCTCCTAGTTGCAGGCTCAAAAAATGGACATGGATAATGAAATGAAAGCAATCTTGTTGTTATGAACCTTGCCATCATTATGGGATATGTTTTTCACATCTATTACCAGTAGTGCATCTAGTGGTAAGTTGGGCTTTGATGACATATGTGGAGCACTCTTGAGTGAGGAGATTCATAGAAAATCTATGGTTGGCACTTAGCACCGAGATGCATATAATGTTTGTGATTCTTATGAAGGAAAGAATCAACAATGTGGCACGAGCAAGAACAAGGAAAAGAATGGTCAACAAAATAAGGGTAGACATAAGTCAAGGAAGAGGGATATCGAATGCCATTATTGTCACAAGAAAGGACACATGAAGAAAGACTACTATGTGTTAAAGACTGCTAAAGTTAAAGGGCAGAATGTTGATGGGCATGTTAAATAATTACCTGCACCATCCACTTCAATAGTGAAGATTGAAGAAATTAATGCTATTTCTGATGATGTTGATGTGTTGACACTTGATAGTTCTTTGCTTATTGAGGTTCTTATGGCTGATTCTCTTTCCCACATGTGGCTAATAGATTATGGTGCTTCTTTCCATGTGACACACATAGATAATGGTTTTCTACTTATGCAACAAAGTCTCTTGGTACTGTGAGACTTGGTGACTCTTAGCAATGTGACACTATTGGGATTGGAGATGTGGTTGTGCAGTGCATTGATGGCTCAAAATGTACTATGCATAATACACGCCATCTACCCCAGTTATCGTGTAGTTTGATGTCAGTTGGTCAACTTGATGAACTTGGTTACAAGGTGGTTTTCTATTCCCAACCCTTTTGCATATCGAAGGGGAATATGGTTAATGCAAAAGCAAAGTTGGATAACTTTATCCTTTATTTGTATCATAGAAAGAACACTTCACTACAAGAATAGAGGGGGCATTGGGATGCCCCCAATTGAAAAAAAAGTAGGAAAGTCGCCTATGTGATGATAGCATCGCATACACGATGCCCCAATAGAGAAAGAAAAAAAAATAAATCTTTTGCATCAAATAAGTGATGATAAGCGCTGCATAACCGACACATATATTATTCGTCGCTATATACATCGACTTTTAGCAACTATGTTAGTGACAATTGCACATTGGATGTGATGATATAGCGTTGCATAAGCAACGCTCCGCAAATTTGAAATAAAAAATTCATTTCTCATGGCACATTCGTATCGAGATCAAGTGAGAGAACAAGATTGAATGAGTGAACAAGCGACCGAACGAGCAAACGAGAGTGAATGAGCGAAGGAGTGATTGAACAAGGAAAGGTACAGGCACATACATACACACATATGCATACACACATGCATACACATACATGCACACATATACAAATATACACATATACACACACCTACATATACACATACACACACATAAACATATACACATACACATATAGATACTTGCACATATACATACACATACATATACACACATGCATACATACACACATGCATACATACACACATGCATACATACACACATGTATACACATGCGTATGCATACATACATAGACACATGCATAAACACACATGCACATACACACATATACACATATGCATACACACATATGCATACACACAGATATGCATAAACACATAAACACATACACACATATACACATATACACACATACACAAATGCACACATATATGATATGCATACACACACATTTATAAATGCACACATATGCATACACACACATACACATATAGGTACTTCCACATATACACATATACACATACACATATACATACACACACATACACTCACAGACACACACACACATACACTCACATGCATACATACACACACATGCATATGCATACATACATAGAAACATGTATACAAACATGCACATACACACACATCTGCATTCATACACACATGTGCATACATACTCACATGCATTCATACACACACATGCATATGTATACATACATACAGACATGCATATATATATAAAGATAAACACAAGCACGTAAACACACATATGCATGCACACACATACATATATACACATACACATATATACACACACATATACACTCACATGCATACATACACATATGCATACATACATATACACACATACACATACATAGACATGCATATACATATACACATACACATACATATGCACACATAGACACTCATACACTCACATGCATACATACACTCATATGCATACATACACACACATGCATATGCATACATACATACACACATACACATATACACTCACATACATACATACACACACATGCATACATACATAGACATGCATAGACTCACATGCACATACATACATACATATGTATACATACATACACACATACATAAATGCACACATATGCATACACACTCATACACATATAGATACTTGCACATATACCTACACACAGATAGATACACACTCACACTCACATGCATACATACACACATATGCATACACATGCATATGCATACATACATACACACATGCACATACACACACACATATGCATACACACAACATGCACATACACACACATATGCATACACACACATATACACATAACAAATTCTTCTAATTCTTTTTTGAAACAACAATAAATGGGAGATAATCACGTTACTTGATTTACCAGCTTAATGAATACGACTACCAAAAGCTTATCAATTTCCTCTTTAATCTATTTTTCAAAATTTGGATTCATCCTATATCTTTGTTGCACCATCGAAAGGGCATCTATCCTCAAATTAATCTAATGTTGATGTAAATCAGGGTCCATCCTTGATCCCAAGAAAAAACATCAATATACTCCTTCAATAAGCAAACTAGATCTCATAAAAACTCACCATCCAATTCTTTGCTTACCCACACCATTTTGGGTTCGGCATCAGTACCTAAATTGACTTCTTAAAAGTCATCTTCCTTCACCCTACCAGACAGTGCATATTGTGTTGGAAAACAATGCCTTATTGGTTCAATGGTCCAACAATATACAACAAGTATAGAGTGTCTTATCACTCACCCCTACAGAATCGATGGGCGTAATAAGGATGTGTAAATGTTCTTTTCCCTCTATATACAAGAAAAAGCATAGGCGACGTGGTTACTTCAGTAGCCTCCAAACTAACCCACCCGGATTCAATTCCTGGATGGCGCAGCGGCGGGTAAAAATGTTAATTGAAGTTTTTTCTTTATATGCTTTTGCTTTATCAACGTCCGACGGCACACGATTAAAACGGATCGCGATTGCTTTTCAGCTTACGCAAGTTTTGTGCTTTATTGGAGATCGCTACGATCGTGAGCTTTTGGAGAAGCTTTTGGAGGAGAACAAACTACTATATAAACACATACTTGGATCACTTCAAGGCATCCTTCACCTAGTATTCAACACAAGCTTGGAACTTGGACCTCAATAGAGGTGGTGTTTCGTCTAGCACATGGGGCATCCATGGTGCTAACTTGAAGCATGTTGAGGAGCAGATATGGAGTTCTTCTTAATGATTCTTCTTGGAGAAGATGAAGGGTGTGCTCACACTCTACCTCATGGAGAGGTGGTTATCTCTTGTTCATGGCAAGAAGACTTGGTCATTAGCAGCTTGATGGTGAGGATCGGCCATCTACATGGTGTATTTGAAGATTGTCTTCTACAAAGAAGATATCAGGTTGAAGATTGTCTTCTACAAGAAGATGTCGGGCTACTTCAAAGACATTGGATACTGGTTAACATAAGATTTACATCTTATGTTAAGTATTCAGGTACATATTCTCTTTATGCACACAGGTACTACTTGAATTTTATGGAGGCCGTGGCGTTCATATCAGGAGGAGTCCTACTCGGCATAGGTACAAGAGAAACAGTACGTATATGCTTTATGCATATTTGATGAGGTGTTTAAGAAGGTGTGTTCACATGAGTTTGAGGATTTCTAGCAGCAAACTTGTTAGCATTCTATGCTACTTTATAAGTATGTGATCTTCCATAGCCTAAGTTCAGATGAGGGTTTGTTGACTATCAGTTTCACACTGATCCTTCCTCTTTCAGTCACTCATATTCACTCTTCTATAACCTATAAGGTCACACATCTCATATATATGTTCAGATTACAGCCCATACATCTGAATATGTTTATTACATTGTACAATCACTCATTCATCTATTTCTCATCACATAGAGTGGTTGAGAGTTTTGCTCCCACATTGTACATTGAACATTGGTATATATGATACTATGAGTAAGCAATGGCTTACGTAACACCTTACACATGTCGTCTATTCTTTCTCTATCTTTGTCTCATCATCTGTATGATTAAGTTGTGGTATGTTCATGTTTTGTCAATATGGAAGATTGCTGGAATTAATGTTGTACATGATTGGAACTATGGAACCATGGACCTGTGACATGAGCCTAAGGGCCTACCTCACTTCCAACATATTTTTATTCATATAGTATCTCTGCAAAATTTATTATCTCCATTTCTTCCTTATCCAATTTCTTCTGAGTCAGAATTTCTAGATTCTGCACAAATAATTGTCTCAACTATGTACCTTCGATTTTGTCACCTATAGCTGGATGCCTCCTATTTTCCAGCAATTGCTCCTCTTTGCATAGTACTCCTTCTACATCCACTTCCAACACTGGGACCAAAATTGGATTTTCCTTCAAAAATTCCTCTTCTTCATCATCCTTTATTTCTCAAGCTAGACTAATGGTTTGGGCCATTAAAGGCTTTTGTTTTACTGACATATTCCTTCTTCCTTGCATTGGTATTGTAACTTCCTTTTTTCCTTTCATGATAACCACTACATTCAAACCCCAATCTTGCTTTCATTTGGCTAACTTGAACCATGGTCTACCTAACAACAGCTCATATGGGTAAGTAGATTTTGACATGTGAATTACCACAAAAATGACCATAAATGTCATGCCTGCAATTACTATTAGCTCCTGCTTCAGAATTCTTAAAGTTTGAACTCTAGTATGATCTGCCATCTTGACCTGAAAAGCTGCTTGAGCTAAAGCCCCATTTCCCATCTCTTTGAAAATATGTTCTGGTAAGATGTTCACACATGAACCATCGTCCAACAAAACTTCATAAAACACTCTCTGCTTATATTGTGCTTGAATGACTAGTACTACAAAATCCACATCTTGTATATCTATATTATTGATTGATGTTAAAATTATAGATGGTTTTTATAGCTCTGATTAGTGCCTAACTAGATGCTTCAAAAACGTTTCCTTAAAGGTTGGCACTAAAGATAATAACTGATCCAAAGATAATTGTAGATGAGAATTAATAATCACCTCAAACCAATCATGGTCTGGCTCTTGCTTAGTGTCCACCCCATCATCCTTCTTTTGTGTAGGAGTGGGCATTACATTATCATCAACTTTTGATACAATTTGAGCTTTATCCTGCTTCTCTTGATCTTGTTGGATCTGTCTTTGTATGTGATCCCTTTCAATGACCACATGGACGTACATAAGCGGTATCCGCAGAAGCGTATGTGGTGTGTATGTGCTTAATATATGTAGCAAATGATACTAAAAGGTTGAATACACAGCCCAAAAACTAGCCAATACCACCTGCAAGTGTCTTTCAACTCTGATGTTTTAGGCTCAAAAAACCTCCATAAATTTTGCAACAACTGCTCCCACCAAAACTGAAACCTTTCAAGAAACCTGTAGTTTTACGAGTGTGGCTGAAAACAGCCCCAAAGGTTGATATTTATTGTCTGAGAAGTACAAAGAACACTCTTCTTGATGTTCTTGGACCTATGTGAAGAGAACTATGTGCGGAAGTACTCCAAAATGGCTCCAAAAGACACCCCAAAAATGCTTCCAAAATAGGCCTTGAAAGCAAAGGATGAAGCTTTGAGGGACCAAAGCATGTTCAAGTTAATGTCAGCCTTAGTCTTTCCCCTTCTTCAGACACCACAAGAGTGTACCTTAGTGGAAAGAGATTGACACGGTTAAGCGAGCTCTCGGGGGAACAGTACTGGGATGGGTGACCTCCCGGGAAGTACTGGGAACCTCTATATTCCTTGATCGTGAGGTCCTCCCTCGCGCGCAACCAACGGTGCCAACGGTGAATTCGGTGACTCGGATGACAAGGTATGCCGAGGTCTATGCCTTGGTTGCCACCTTAATTGTAAGCCTTGGAGGGGGGTGCTCGCTTCACTCGCACAAAAGGAACAAAGCTTTTTCGTCAAACTTCTCTAATACCAGTGAAGTAATTCGATGGCGACGCACCACGATGTGCTCTCCTTATCGAGAGCTCCACGATGATATCCTCTGAGTAGAAAACGAACCTCCTAAGGCCACATTCCGTACTCCACACAGAGACTGCACAATACGCAGAAAATACAGTACACAGGGAGCACAATGACAGACCTCTTAGGTCTTACAAATGCAGTCGAACTTACAGTCCATGGCTGACCAAGCCACTATATGTTTTATTAAAGAACTAAAGTCGAATATAGAGGTTTGACTAATGCAACTCAAGTAATCATGTGGTTAAAATTTTTGTATATAGATCTTGGACTTCATTCTTCAACACCTCACATTTTTTGGTGACAACACAAGCTCACTACATCTTGCAGCTAATCCGGTCTACCATGCTAGAACAAAGCATATTGAAGTCCACTACCATTATGTAAGGGAGAAGCCAATGAGCAAGGATATTCAACTATCATATGTCTCTACAAATATCCAATGTGTAGGCATGTTGACTAAAGCTCTTGATGGTACAAAATTAAGTAGATTCAAGTTGATGGTTGGCTTGCAAGAAATCAAGGAAAATTGAAGACTTATTTGGAGTCCAAGCATGTTAGGCTTGAGGGGGATCTATTGGTGCATTTTACCCAAGCCTGCATGCTTGATATGATTTGATTTATGTTCATTTGTAGTCATATGTGTAGACATATGAACTCCTCTCGTAAAAGAGTATATTTTATCTCTTGTAATTGTGAAAGAAAGAATGGTTTAAGTCATCCATGATGTAACAAGTAAATTCATGGCTCTAACTACCTAAAACCATGAGTCCATCAGCTAAGAGAATATCTCCTAATTCTTAGCATCACTTTTAGGTGAAGTTATTTGAATTCAAATTCAAAACCACCTCCAAAAGTAGCCATAAAAAGACCAAGAAGAAAGTCGCCATAGAAGAGCTTGATTTGTGCCCACTTCATGTTAATTTGTTGAGATTGAAGAGCTTACTCCATAGGTCTATCATTCTCTTCCCATTGTGGAAGTATTCATTGCTAATGTGTTTGTAATTATATGCAAATCTATACATTCATCATTTACTTCTTCTCTGTTTTATTCTCTACTACACTCACTCAGAACAATAACTTCAGAACCTCATATCTCAGGCTATACTAACCTTTTTCAGAGTTTTAAAGTGCATTGGATTGTTCTCTAAGTCTGATGGAGAGTGTTAATCTCCAAAAGAACAAGTTAATCTTGAATTTAGATCACCTCTATGTCAAGATCAACTTTAGACTCCACCAAATTTAGAGATCATTCACCAATTTATCAGAAAATTGATTATTCTGAAAAATTCAACTTGTCAGAAAAGTCTGCTGCAGATTAATCCTTAATTGACTCATCATTTGTGTAAAGTTTTTGATAAAACTTTGTAGACTACTTCGCCTTAAGGTAGCGCACCTTCTCCAACTTAAATCTCTGCAAATGGTTTAGTATATTCTGAGAAATCATACAAACAAGTTACCTATGTGTAACACACCTTCTCTGTAGTAGCGACTTTGACACCTGCAACTTCTTAGCTACAACTCTCACAATGTCGAACCCGTTTGATCAAGATCTTTTAGCCACAGATGGCTTACCTTCCAACTTAGATTTTAAGCCCTCACTTGTGTAAAACTTTACACCACACACTGAGTAATGTTCATTTCTCTGAACATGAAATCTGCGCCAGTTTTGTCGACTCGCAGAACATCATCACATATGAATGTTCCTAAACTAAATTCTCTCAACCTGATTACAATTAGCCTCTCAAATTCTAGCCATAGATAGATCAGTTATGGACTTAGATACGTGCAAAAGGATTTCTCAAAAGATAAAACAGAGAAGGAGAAAGGGAGAGAAGATCGACGTGCCAAATCTGAAATTTTCACTTCTCTATATTCTTCATACATCTGATGGATGATTTGTACAATGTACATCACTAATTCCTCTCAACTCACTTTTCTATATCTCTCCATTACAAACATGTACTTATATATATATACAAGTCCTAACTCGTAATTACTTCAAGTATATTGAAGTATCTTATAGAACTAATGTACATTTGATCAAAGAACTTTACTATCTGATTCTTCCCTTCAATTTATGACATTGATCTTCAATCTTCTCTTCATGTCTTTACTTCTACCCTTTGTATAATCACAATTTGTTGATTGTCTTGCTCCAACAGCTCCCCCTCAATCATCAATTGTGATTGTCTGCATCCTTTTTACTCCTGCCATATCTTTGAACTTCTGTAACTTTGGTCCATCTAAACTTTTTGTCATCATATCTGCAAGTTGATCTTTTGTAGGAGTGTGTATGACTTCAATCTCCTTATCAATGACCTTCTCTCTCAGAAAATGATATTGTATTTCAATATGCTTAGTTCTAGCATGAAACACAGGATTAGCTGCCAAGTATAGAGAACTCATATTGTCTCCACAAATAATAGGAATACTCTGAACAACATCAAAACTCTTCGTAAGTGTCTTTAGCCATATTACCTCCTTTGCAGCTTCCACCATACCTTTGTATTCTGCTTCTGTAGATGACAAAGCAACTGTATGTTGCTTCTTAGAACACCATGAAATCAATTTGTCTCCTACATAACACAAATATCCATGGGTTGATCTTCTATCATCCACATTACCTGCCCAATCTGCATCACTATATATCTTCACTCTTGTATCAAAAGTAAATCCATAGTACAACCCTTCTCTGAGTGTACCCTTGATGTACCTAAGTACTCTTTGTCCTGCAATCCAATGTTCCTTTCTAGGACAATGCATGATTGTGAAAGTATACCAATTGCATATGACAAATCAGGCCTTGTTAATGTAGCATAAATCAAGCTACCAACCAAGCTTTGATAAAGCTTCATGTCTCTGAATTCTTCTCCTCCAAATCTAGACAATTTATGGTTCACTTCCAATGGTGTGGGTGCAACCCTGCAATCTTCCATTTTAAATTTGGTTAGCAAATTTTTAAGATACCTTTCTTGGGTCACATATACTCCATGTTGAGTATAAGAAATCTCCATTCCCAAGAAGAATGACAAGTTCCCCAAATCACTGATTTTGAACTCTTTCTCCATCTGCTTCTTGATCATTTGTATTCCTTTATCATCTGTTCCTGTAAGTATTATGTCATCAACATAAATACAAACATAAATGAATCCATCTTCACTTGCTTTGATTAGAAAGCTACTATCTGCCTTTGATGCTTGAAATCCAAGATCCTTCAAGAACTTTACAAGCCTATAATTCCATGCCCTTGGGGCCTGCTTTAATCCATACAAAGCTCTCTTGAGCTTACACACATAATTTGGATTCACTTGATCTTTGAACCCATCTGGTTGCTCTGGTTGCTCCATGTAAACTTCATCTGAAATGTAACCATTCAAAAAAGCATTTTTAACATCTAATTGAGATAACTTCCAACCTTTGCAAGCAGCAATTGCTATGAGGGTTCTAATTGTTGTCATCTTTGCCACAGGACTATAGGTCTCATCATAGTCCACTCCATATGTCTGTGCATACCCTTTCACAACAAGTCTAGCTTTGTACCTAGACACACTTCCATCTGCAAATCTTTTTGTTTTGTAAACCCACTTACATCCAATAATTTTCTGGCTATTAGGTTTAGGAACCAGATCCCAAGTTTGATTCTCTATCAATGCATCATACTCCTCTTGCATGGCTTCTTCCCAATTTCTTTTGCCTTTGGCTTCATCATATGTAGAAGGATCTTCATCTGCTTTTACCAAATAAGCATAATCTTTAGTAGTCAAGAATGAGGTGTCATAGCTATACCTTGTAGGTTGCCATTTGTGCCTAGATGACCTCCTAACTTCTGCACTTCTTGAAGTCTCTGGTTCATCACATTCTGGATCAAACCTTGGCCTCTCTTCAACTTCAACCTGTACTTCATTATTTTCATTTTCATCAAGTAATTGAATCTTTGCTTTACCTTTCCTTTGATCCACTACTTCTTCATCATCTGCATGTACATTATATTTACCTGCATACCAAGTACCTTGCTCATCAAATGTAACATCCTTGGATACAAGGAATTGCTTTGTGGATGGACTCCACAACCTGTATCCCATTTGCTTATCATCATAACCAATGAATACATACTTTTCTGCCTTAGGCTCCAACTTATGCCTCAATTGAGATGGCACATATGCATATGCCAAACATCCAAATATTCTGCAATGATCCAAGGTAGGTCTTTTACCCCACCAAGCTTCATATGGTGTCATACCTTGCAAAGC
The DNA here is from genome assembly GCA_020310875.1 of Ceratopteris richardii. Lineage (NCBI taxonomy): Eukaryota > Viridiplantae > Streptophyta > Polypodiopsida > Polypodiales > Pteridaceae > Ceratopteris > Ceratopteris richardii. The sequence goes on along the minus strand of CM035433.1, from coordinate 122,358,500 downwards.
TTTACAAGGCAATCTATTGACCAAATAAGTAGCTGTATTTACAGCCTCTGCCCACAAATAATTTGGGCAATTCTTCTCTTTCATCATGGACCTTGCAAACTCAACAAGAGTCCTATTTCTTCTTTCTGCTACCCCATTTTGTTGAGGAGAGTACCTCCAAGTAACTTCTCTCTTTATACCTGCATTCCACAAGTAATCATTGAATTCATTTGAAAAATACTCTCCCCCTCCATCTGACCTTAGTCTCTTTAATTTTTGACCTGTAATCCTTTCTGCATATGCATGATAGTGTTTAAATGTATTAAACACTTCTGACTTTTCTTTAATCACATAAATTGTGATCCATCTGGTAGCATCATCAACATAAATGACATAATATCTTGAACCATTTATACTAAAGTCCTTTGAAGGACCCCACACATCTTTATGCACCAATTCAAGTCTTTCTGAATACATAAACCCATGCTTGGAATAGGATTGCTTATGAGCCTTACCTAATTGACATGCCTCACATCTGTATGTCATGTGTTGACCTGCAATGTTAGGCAACCCAAGCATTGAATCATTGTTAATCATTTCTTTGATACCTCTTTCATTGAAGTGTCCAAGTCTTTTATGCCAAAGATCCAATTCTGACACCTTCTGCTCTCCATATGTGAACATAGCATGTCCAACATTTCCTTGTACCTTCAATGTGAAGAGCCTTCCTTCTTTCTTTCCTGTAACAACTTGTTTATACCCTTGACTAGGGTCTTCAACATAAACTCCATCATTGGTGAACCTTACCTCATATCCTTTTTCCACAATTTGACCTACACTGATCAAATTCTTTGGGATTGTGGGAACAAAAAGAGCCTTACTCAGAAGAGTGCTCCCATCTTTAGCTTTGACTGAACCAATTGACTTTACCTTATGCTTTGTATTATCACCCGTCTGAATTGTATGGTTAATTGCATTATGATCTAAATCAGTCATCAAAGCAATATTTCCACTTAAATGATTACTACATCCTGAATCAATATAGAACACTCTCATGTCCTCATGTGAGGTTTCACATGTTGCATTCATAATGAGAGTCGAGTCCTCCTTCTGATCTGATGCATAGTTGTAGTAGGTGTTATTATAGGATTGATTTTGGAAGCTTCTTCCTCCACCTCTTCCAAAAGAATTCCTACCACCTCTACCTCTGAAGTTTCCTCTCTGAAATCTACCACCTCTTGCTCTTTGATTATAGTTCTGATAATTACTATTATTCTGATTATTGTGCCAACAATCATGAGATAGATGATTGGTCTTACCACATATCCAACAAGCTCTTGCATTATCTTTGTTGTTTCTGCCTCTTCCTCTACTTCTGCCATTTCCTTTTCCTCTTATGAAATTTGCTTGGTTTGAAGTACCTTCTTCTTCACCTGATTGTTGCTTCCCTTTGTTAGCTTTCTTCTTGTCTTTAGAGTACATTGCATGACCTGCACTCTTATCAACATCTCCTTTGATATCATTCTCAAAAGTTAGCATATGACCTAACAATTGATTCAAATCAGGAGTAAAGTGATCTAATGAAAGTTCTGTAGATAAAATGAAGGGCTTCCACTTCTCATCTCCTCTTAGCCCTGTGAGAATTTGTCTTACCAATTTGTCTTCTTCAATATCTTCATCCACTGCACCTAGAGAATCTGCAATGTCCTTCATCTTTGTCACATAATCAGAGATTGATTGTGAGGCCTTCTTCTTGAAGGTAGTAAATTCTGCCCATAGTGAAGCCTTCCTTGATTTGGTTGTGTTTTGGAAATGCTCCTCCAAAGCATTCCAAATATCACTTGCACTTTCAAGTCCTCTAATGTGAGGAAGCAAATAGTCATTGACTGCCATGTAGATTATGCTCCTTGCTTGAGCATCCTTCTTCATCCAATTCTTCGAGTCTGCAAGCTCCTCTCTAGTTGGAACACTAGAGTCTCTAAATTCTGGCTTTTCTTCATCTCCTGTGATGTATCCCATCATATCTTTGCTCATAAGATGAGCTTCCATCCTCATTGACCATGCAGGATAGTTCTCTCTATCCAGCTTCTCAATTTGGAGACTATCTCCCATTATTTCTTTACCTGTATTGTCAACTCTTTAATCTTTATGAGAAATAAATGTACCTTGACTTTGAATCTCGCTCCTTCTGATCCTTTTGATAGCTTCAATGTGTCTACTTTCAAGTTTTCTTCAACCTTTATCCTTTTGCACCTTCAAGATGTAAAGATTTGTATTTCTGCAGTAGTCGGAGTCTTCTTCACTTCAATTTTGACACAACCTGCTCTGATACCACTGATGGAGAGTGTTAATCTCCAAAAGAACAAGTTAATCTTGAATTTAGATCACCTCTATGTCAAGATCAACTTTAGACTCCACCAAATTTAGAGATCATTCACCAATTTATCAGAAAATTGATTATTCTGAAAAATTCAACTTGTCAGAAAAGTCTGCTGCAGATTAATCCTTAATTGACTCATCATTTGTGTAAAGTTTTTGATAAAACTTTGTAGACTACTTCGCCTTAAGGTTGCGCACCTTCTCCAACTTAAATCTCTGCAAATGGTTTAGTATATTCTGAGAAATCATACAAACAAGTTACCTATGTGTAACACACCTTCTCTGTAGTAGCGACTTTGACACCTGCAACTTCTTAGCTACAGCTCTCACAATGTCGAACCCGTTTGATCAAGATCTTTTAGCCACAGATGGCTTACCTTCCAACTTCGATTTTAAGCCCTCACTTGTGTAAAACTTTACACCACACACTGAGTAATGTTCATTTCTCTGAACATGAAATCTGCGCCAGTTTTGTCAACTCTCAGAACATCATCACATATGAATGTTCCTAAACTAAATTCTCTCAACCTGATTACAATTAGCCTCTCAAATTCTAGCCATAGATAGATCAGCTATGGACTTAGATACGTGCAAAAGGATTTCTCAAAAGATAAAACACAGAAGGAGAAAGGGAGAGAAGATCGACGCGCCAAATCTGAAATTTTCACTTCTCTATATTCTTCATACATCTGATGGATGATTTGTACAATGTACATCACTTATTCCTCTCAACTCACTTCTCTATATCTCTCCATTACAAACATGTACTTATATATATATACAAGTCCTAACTCGTAATTACTTCAAGTATATTGAAGTATCTTATAGAACTAATGTACATTTGATCAAAGAACTTTACTATCTGATTCTTCCCTTCAATTTATGACATTGATCTTCAATCTTCTCTTCATGTCTTTACTTCTACCCTTTATATAATCACAATTTGTTGATTGTCTTGCTCCAACAAAGTCTAGGTTATGCTCACAAAATTTCATGGTCATTTCATTTAAAATGTTTGATAAATCTGTGTGTTTCTACTCATTGATTGAATCTCTAGAGAGCCCCAAAAATGGTGGGAGTATTCCAGATTTTGATAAATCTTGTTCTAGTGCTCAATCAATCAATTGAAGTGTTTTAACTTGGATTATCAAGCTATCTAAATCTATTTGCTATGTCCAAAAGGGAGTTTTCTAATTCCAACCAGGTTGAGAGCATTGTTCATTTTTTCGAGCAAGTGTATGTACAAAAATAGCAAGTTTTGGGAGCTAGCCATTTTGCAACTAGTCTGTCTTGACTCAAACTTTTGAGGTACTTGTTCCAAAACACTTGGGTGTTTTTTTTGTGGATTTAGGAGGTTCAACGGATCTATAACCAACTCTGAAGTCTCATCTGGCTGATGTGAATCTGGTTGTAGTAGCACCAACTCACCTTCAGATTGCATCCACCATCTCTCTTTAAAGTGCTATGAGAGCATAGTCAATCAACATGGGAGATGGATTTCCATCAACAATTGACAAATTGGATAGAAACAACTACCCAACATGGTCTCTAAGGATGGAGGCTTATCTTCAAGGGATAACTCTATTTGGATACACATCTCAAGATGAAGCTATGCCAACCATGAGGAACAAAGGGCAACCATCACATGAAGGAGAAAGACTTTCAAATTGGTGTTCAAAGGATGCACTTGCAAGGTCCTATATTCTAAAACCAATCTTTGATTTTCTTTTACCTCATGTCAAGGGATGCAAGAAATCAAGAAAGACTTGGAATGCACTTGCTTCTTTCTTCTTCTCCAACTGTCGAGCAAGGAAGAACCAATCGTGGATGGAGTTCACAACAATGAAGAAAAGCCCCAAGCGAAGTGTGACTAATTATGTCACAAAGATGAAGGAGATTTCAGATCAACTTGGAAGCATAGGAGAGGTAATTGAAAAGGAACAAATCATTAGATAAATCATAAATGGAATCAAAGCAAATGACAAGTGGGAGTCCTTCACAACAGCCATGGATTTATACATGGATATGCATGTACCCGACCTCAACACACTCATGGGCCAACTCTTCACTCATGAAGCAAAGATTAGCAAAGGTGGTGAGTCCTCAAGAGGTAATCAAACTTTTTCCTAAGCTAAGGTCAAGGACAAGTCAAAGAATAAGAAGAATGAAGATGATGGTAGCTCTTTCAAAGCAAACTTTGCAGGTAGAGCAAGAGGTAGAGGTGGAAAGCAAGGCAGCGGGAGATTTCAATCATCTCAACCTTGCAATATATATGGCTTATCTAATCATACTATGGAAGGATGTTTCAGGAACCCAAGGAACTCAAGAGGAAGAGGATTCAATAGAGGTGCCTATGGATCAAATAGAGGCAGATACAATGGAGGCTACAACAAGAACTATCAAAGTGGCCATAGAGGAAGACGAGATTACAATAACTATGCAAGGAACAAAGTCAAGAAGATTCATTATTGATTATGAATCTATCACTGAAGAATGGTAAGGATGATGATCACATCTTTTACATTGATTCGGGATGCTCAAATCATTTAGCAGGAAATGTAGCTTTACTTTATGATTTGGAAGATCCTCACACAAACATGAAGTGCAAACAGGAGATGATACAAAGCACTCGGTGGAGAAGATAGATAATGTGAAGACATCATATGGGAATATCAACCTCTAAAGCAAAGTCTTGTATGTCCCTACAACTACCAAAAAATTAATAAGTGTTGGGAAGATTGTTGAAAAAGAATTGCAAGTTAGATTCAACAGATTTGGAGCATATGTCGAAGACCCAAGGCAAGGCTTTAGACAGATTGCCAAAGGAGAAAAAAGAGGAAGGATTTTCACTTTTGAAGTGGAAGATACAAAGAACATAGTTATATTTAGCTATGGATCTCAAACTCTCACAGAGTTGGAGATATGGCACAAAAGGCTTGCTCACATTGGTGAGAGGACACTCAAACAAATTTGCAGGAACCAAAGTGTACTTGTTTTGCCTAATATCACAAGGCAACACATGATTTATAAGTGTGAAGCTTGTCAACTCAGCAAGGCTCATAGACAACCTTTCAATAGGAAGGGATATGTGTATCAAAATCTTTTGGATCTAGTGCACACGGATGTGTAGGTTCCTAGTAAGGAGCCATCTATATCAAGATCAAGATATAATGTGTCTTTCATAGATGATCTTAGTTGGTGGACCATTCTGTTTTTCATGAAGCACAAGCATGAAGTTTTTAATTGCTTTAAGAAGTATGTTGCTCTTGTTGAAAACCAAAAAGGTAGGACTTTGAAAAGACTCACACCAGATGGTGGAGGAGAATACTTCTCTTCTGAATTTGATGCCTACTTGCATGAAAGAGGCATTAAAAGGGAAGTCACTACAAGGTATACACCCAAACTCAATGGTGTAGCAGAGAGGAGAAACGGAGCTATTGTTGAAGCCACAAGGTCCATGCTCAAAAAGGGATTGCCAAATTACTTATGGGTAGAGGTTGTGTCTACAACCACATATCTCATAAATAGACTTCCATCTAAGTCACTAGATGGAACCACTCCATGTGAAGTGTGGAATGGAAGAAGACCTAGTCTAGAGCATTGTAAAATCTTTGGATACTTAGCCTATGCTCACATTCCTTCTCAAGTAAGAGGGAAATTGGATCCCAAGGCAGAGCAGTGCATATTTATTGGTTATGACCAAAACCAAAAAGGATATAGATTGTACAATCCAACCAATAAAGAATTTTCTGTGAGTAGAGATGTAATTTTTTATGAGAAAAAATCATGGTTTGATGGTGATAGGAAAGTGAAGTTGCCTTATGACTTGGATGAAAATTTTCCATCACTTCAACCAAAGGAGCCAAAGCAAATTGAAGAAAGTGTTTCGGATATTGACCTAGAAGACTTGGAAAGACTAAATCTATGGAAGAGCAAAGGTAAAGCAAAGATGCAAGATGCTACATATGGACCCGAGAGCTCACATCAACCACTTAGAAGGTCTTCAAGGAAGAAGAAGAAACCAGAGAGGTATGGTTATGATACTTCTTTGGTCACCAAGCACTCAATCTACATTGCAAAGGATTCAACCAATGAAGAACCTACCATATTTGAAGAAGCACAAAGCAAGAAAGCTTGGAGGTATGCAATGGATGAAGAAATGGAAGCCTTGAAGGAGAATGAGACTTGGGAGCTTGTACTTAACAAGCCATCTATGAAGGTAATTGGATCTCGATGGATATACAAAATCCGGAGGAATCCAAATGGAAGTATAAATAGACATAAAGCAAGGTTAGTTGCTAAAGGGTTTGCTCAAACCCATGGTATTGATTATGAGGAGACTTTCTCTCCTGTTGCAAAAGTACCTACAATTAGGGTTCTCATTAGTCTTGCTGCATCTAGAAATTGGAAGCTCTATCAACTTGATGTAAAGAATGCTTGCTTAAAGGAAGTGTATATGGCACAACCTCTTGGATATGAGGATGCACACCATCCTAACTATGTATGCAAATTAAAGAAAGCCTTGTATGGATTGAAGCAAGCTCCAAGAGCTTGGAATTTTAGATTGGTGACTTATTTGCAGGACCAAGTATTCAAAGCTAGCAAGGCGGATACCTCTTTGTTCATAAAGAGAGGAATGGATCTGAAGTGATCTATCTATGTGTGTATGTTGATGATACTATTATCACAGGGAATGATCTTGAAGGAATCAAACAAGTAAACAATCAAATAAAGGAGGAGTTCAAAATAAGTGATCTTGGACCACTCACTTATTTTCTTGGAGTGGAGTTAATCTACACAGAATCATGTATATACATCACACAAAGGAAGTATGTGCATGACATGCTCATCAAGTTCAAGATGAAAAACACCAAGTGTGCAGGTACACCTATGGAGCAAAATCATAAGCTTAGTGCTTATGAAGGAGAGACAATTGAAGACATCACAAGCTATCAAAGCTTGGTTGGAAGTTTGAACTATGCAACACTCACAAGGGTGAATATATGCTACAGTGTTAGCATATTGAGTCAGTTTATGCATAAGCCAAGAAGACCACATATGGAAGCGGCCAAGAGAGTCCTCAAATACCTAAAGGGGACCATGAATGAAGGTTTTTTTATCCATTTACTTAAGATATTGAGCTAAAGGCCTACTCAGATGCGGATTGGTCCAGATTTAGAGATGATAGAAGAAGCACATCCAGGTATGTATCATATGTAGGTTCAAAAATCATTTCTTGGTCATCCAAGAAGCAACCAATAGTGGCATTATCTTAAACTGAAGCCGAATATAGAGGTTTCACTAACACAACTCAAGAAATCATGTGGTTAAAATCTTTGTATACAGATCTTGGACTTCATTCTTCAACACCTCACATTTTTTGTGACAACACAAGCTCACTACATCTTGGAGCTAATCCAGTATAGCATGCTAGAACCAACCATATTGAAGTCCACTACCATTATGTAAGGGAGAATCTAATGAGAAAGGATATTCAACTATCCTATGTCTCTACAGATACGCAATGTGCAGACATGTTGACTAAAGCTCTTGATGGTACAAAATTGAGTAGATTCAAGTTGACAAAATTGAGTAGATTCAAGTTGACAAAATTGAGTAGATTCAAGTTGACAATTGGCTTGTAGGAAATCAAAGACAATTGAAGACTTATTTGGAGGCCAAGCATGTTAGCTTGAGGGGGAGCTGTTGGTGCATTTTACCCAAGCCTACATGTTTGATATGATTTGATTTATGTTCATTTGTAGTCATATGTGTAGACATATGAACACCTCTAAAAGAGTATATTTTATCTCTTGTAATTTTGAAAGAAAGAATGGCTTGAGTCATCCATGATGTGAAAAGGGAATTCATGGCTCTAACTACCTAAAACCATGAATCTATCAGTTGAGAGAATATCTCCTAATTCTTAATATCACTTTTAGGTGAAGTTATTTGAATTCAAATTCAAAACTACCTCCAAAAGTAGCTATAAAAAGAGGAAGAAGGAAGTCTCCATAGGAGAGCTTGATTCGTGCCCACTTCATGTTCATTTGTAGAGATTGAAGTGCTTAGTCCATAGGTCTATCATTCTACTCCCATTTTGCAATTATTCATTGCCAATGTGGTTGTAATTATATGTGAATCCATACATTCATCATTTACTTCTTCTCTATTTTATTCTCTGCTATACTCACTCAGAATAGTAAATTCAGAAGCTCATATCTCAGGCTATACATAACCTTTATCAGACTTTTAAAGTGTATTGGATTTCTCTCTAAGTCTCTTTTGTGCTCACAAAAATTCATGGTCATTGGTTTTACCGTTTGTGAGAAATCTGTGTTTTTCTACTCACTGGTTGAATCTCTATAGAGCCCCAAAAATGGGGGGAGTGTTCCAAATTTTGTTAATTCTTGTTCTCAATGTTCAATTGATGAATTGAAGTTCTTTAACTTGCATTAGCAACTTATCTAAGTCTATCTGCTATGTTCAAAAGGAAGTTTTCTAATTCCTACCAAATTGAGAGCACTGTTCATTTTTTCTAGTAGGTGTATGTACAAAAATAGCAAGTTTTGGGAGCTAGTCATTTTGCAACTAGTCTATCTTGACTCAAACTTTTGAGATACTTGTTTCAAAACACTTGGGTGATTTTTTTTGTGGATTTAGGAATATCAAAGGGTCTACTAACCAACTCTGAAGTCTCAGTTGGGTGGTGTGAAGTTGGTTGTAGCAGCACCAACTCATCTTCGGATTGCATCCACGATCTCTTTGTACATGATTGCTCAATTTATAGGGGATACTCTGTCAAATTTTTTCCAAGATTCTTTCACATCTACTTGGTTAGTTTGGACACTTGGTGAGCAAGCTTATGTTCATGATTTTATGTGCATGTTAGATGCATGGTTATGTATCTAGCATATGGATATGCATGAGTCATCGTATTGGTGTTACAGTATTATTTCTAGTCTCTTGTTACATTGCTAGTCTCTTAGATTACCAGCATGGTGTCTTCTCGTTTTAATGGCACTTACTTTCCGAGATGGAAAGCTCATATGTGGCATGTGTTGGTTCCTATAGGGTTACACATGTATGTGCATAGAGATGCATAGAGACCTCGTGACATGCCCAACCACATATGGGTGGATATGGATGCATTAGTCAGCTCCACTATTTGATTACATCTTTTGGATTCTACATATGAGTCTGTGATGTATGAGGAGACAAGTAGTGCATTATGGTAGATTACATGCTATGTATGCGAGTCGATTGATTCATGTGAGACATAGATCACATCGAAAACTTTGATGTTGGCACTGTGTTCATGAGGGCCATACTCGACGACATTGCTTCAGGTAGATGTGAAGATGACATTAGAGATATGCACGTGATGTAGGTAAGGTAGTGGTTTCAAGAGAGTCTATGGTAACTGATTATGCTAGTGATGGTGATATCACTTTCTCCTATGGTTCATCTCAAGATTCCTCTTATTCATTGGATAGCACACATATGGCTTGGTTTCTTGATGCACTAGGTATTTTTCATGTTACTCCACATCATAAGTGGTTTTGGCGATTCTCACATGAGAATCGTGGATGTGTGCACATGCCTGATGGTATGACATATGACATTGAGGGTGCAGGAGATGTATGCCTTATGCTACCTAGTGGAGCATCACTTATACTCATACATGTACGTTATGTGCCTTCATTCTCTATGAGCTTGATTTCACTTAGCCAGTCACAGGAGAGCAAATGTTATGCATTCCTCAATGAGCATCATTTTCGGTTGTAGTTGGGAAAACTTATGCCTGTCAAAGGTGCTAGGCTTGGGCACATATATCCATTGTAAGTACTCTATGTGAGAGAAAATCTCATCTCAGTGAAAGTTCAGCCTTATGTGCATTGTGAGACTCATCATGTCTCATTTTGTCTACCTATAGATAGAACTATTGACATTCATGATGCTCATGCATGGCAGGATGGATGCACATGTAGAGCATGTTTTGGATGCTCGTGATGCTTATATAGAGTATGATTTTATTGATCATGTGGATGCTCATGCCAAGCATACTTTGGATGATCATTTGGATGCTTTAAAGCATGATGTGGATCCTCATATAGAGCATTGTGATGATACTTACTTAGAGTTAGATCATCATATGGATCTTCATATTGATGTTGTGTAGTTAGCTCATGTGGAGCATGTTTCTACAGCTGATGTGGTAGAGCGGGATAAATCTTATGATACACAATGTATGGTAGAGAATATTAGATCTTAGGATGCACAACTAGATACATCCTTTCTTGATAGGATGGTTGATTTGGATGCTTAGGAGTCAAGAGTTATGCAGTGATCCCTGGATTTTCTCATGCCAAATGTTGACATAGATATGTCAGGACATGTTGGTCTTGATGATGGTGCTTTAGATGCCTCAGACATAGGCATAGATTGCATGGTTAGGTTAGCTAGGATAGCCCATGTTTTATCAGCTTTTGGGAGTCTATTGTACGAGTTGTTATGCTCAAGACCAGACATTGTAGTTGTTGATGAGCATTTGCACTTGGAGTTGTCAGCTATTTGATGATTGACATAGGCATAGAGTGAGTGGGAGCTTTGCAAGAACTTCATCAGTTCTTGCATCAGTTAGATGTCAGCTCGACTCTTGTCGATATGAGTCTAGAGCAGTTTGAGGTGCATGGATATACCTTGTTTGAGGCAGTTGGTGTAGGTTGATCAATATGAGTTGAGATCCAAACTCTTTCTGTATAGTATTTTATAGTCCTACATCATTCTTTGTATGTGTTTCCACTTATGGTCACATTGACCCTTAAGTGGGAGATTGTTGGGGATGTAAGGGTCATGTGACCTTACCCCCATATTCACACACACACACGCATATATACATACATACATACATACATACATACATACATACATACATACATACATACATGCATGCATTGAATTTCTTCATGTTAACGCACACTTGCAATTTTCCATTCTTTTTGGGAACTACTACAATGGGGGATACCCATTTGATATGCTCAATTTCATAGATAAATCCAGCTCCTATCAAATTATCTATTTCCTCTTTTGATCTTGGCCGCATAATTATCATTATAAGTGTAGGGTTTTTGCTTCATTGGCTTGGAATCTAAAGACATGGGAATTCTAAGTGCGTAGATATCTGGGTCTACTCCTTTCATATCTTTCTAACTACACTTATGGATAGAAACCAGCCATTCAATCACACCATTAGTTACTTACTCCTTTCGTTCTCTTTTTCATTCCGAGCTCATGCAACAGGCAACTCCAATGGCATGTGTTGATGAAAATTTACACAATCAGTATAGTTACTTTACATGAAAAAAGGTCTTGTTAGATATCTCACTAAACTTTTTACCCATGGTCCAATGTCTTACAAATATTGATTGATCCAAATTTAATTCTAAGTATTTCTTTGATCGAGTGATTATCTTGTCTTATGTAAATCATTCTTCTCAGCAGTTTTATGGCCTTAAAACCTTCATGTCTTAATTTTATCATGCGTCTTTAACTCGTGTCTTTTGCTCACAAGCCTAATATCAAATTGTCGCTTCAAGTTGTAGTCTATGTCATCGATAATCTCATAGTACCTATGCTTCAATGGTCTCAGGAGCAAGCCTTGAGTTTCTTGTGCCCCTCCTCAATTACTCAATAAATAAAGATGTTTTCAACGTCAGTGGCAATCAAAACATTGTACTCAAATTTTCATTTAACCCGATAAGAAAATAAGGCCTTTGAACATCTTGCAAACCTATTGCTCTCACAAAATTTCTATCAAACTCAATCCCTTCCTTCTATTGTTGTATTTGTAAATTGCTTCATTCTCCTTTGGTCTTAATCGCCTATCCCCTAGATACAGCATCATACCCTCATATAATTATTGTATGGACTCTAGCAATCGACCTCAAACAATTTAATGCACATTTCAACCTACGAACAATTTAGTGCACGTTTCAACCTTCCCAAGTGTTTTCTATCGTGCTACACACGTCGACTTATGAACACACAGTTATGGTAAAATTCTTTATTACCTACAAGCTTAAGACTTCCTATACTGTGTGCCTTTACATTGGGTGATAAGTATAACTCCTTTTAATTGTCTTCCTAAGCCTTCCTTATGGGAGTCGATTGGGGTGACTTGGAGAATATCTATATCAATGTGAAAAAGAGTTTGACATTGGTGTGGAAGATGATACAATTTCATGTACGTCATTGCTATTAGAGGTTAAGTATGAATGCTCTCGATTGCACTAGGACAATCATCCTTTATTCGGGAAGTAATAGCATCAAGATAGACTTGCAAAAGAGAGATCAAGGAGAGGTGATGAAGAAGAAGAAAGGGAAGAAAGATACAAAATAAAATGGAATGAGATGCCAAGGAGGGTGAGGGGATAAGTGAAAAATAGAAGATGGAATAGATAAGTTTTAGAGTGACTTATAAGGGAAGAGAAAATGGGAGGCAATAGAAAGGGGATAAGGATACATGAAGAAGGTCTCATGTTAATGGCATCGTTGGAGGGAGAAAAACAAGTCAAGGATATGGATAAGAAGAAGTGGGATGCCAAGCGCTCAAAGAAATGAAAAGGAGTGGGGAATAGGAGAATGGGGACAAGGAGAAAGAATAGTTTAGTAAAAAATGAGAAAAAAAAAATTAAGGAAAAGGATTAGAACAAGGAACCAATCAAAATGGACTAGGGAATGGGGTGAAAAGAAGGAAGTGGAATTGTAGGGAACAAGGGAATGTACCAAGGTGGAAGGTTGTGGTATAGAGAGATGAAAAGGAAACATGAAGATCAAGATATGGAAATAAAAGGAAGTAGAAAAGAGAAGGATACTATGAGATGGATGTAGACAATTAGAATCACAGAGAAGGAAGAAAAGTCGATAAAGAGAGAAAAGGGAATATGGGCTGAGACTGAAAAAGGGGGAATTAAAACCAAAAGAAGAACAATGGAATTGGGAAGAAGGAAAAGATTCACGTAGTAGAGGAAGCAAAAATGTAGATGCAATCAAGCCTAGCCCCTAATCCATCTAAGGTCAATGCATCAACATCACTTACCCCTTATTACATTGGTCTAATCTTATGCATGTGTTTATTTCTTTCCAAGCAATTTCACAAATTTTCTACACTATTATGTACCATCCTGGGCATGCCCCCACTTAACTTTCTTCAATGATGCTCAAACTGAAGTTTTCAAATCTATTCAAAGTTCCTCAAGAGTGATACCCAATCAAATTTAAATAAGCACAGACTTTCCATGATTCAGACATATACACATGGCTTTTTCTACCTTTGTTAAATTTTATTAATTAGCACCATTTTTAGAAGAACTTCAAGGAGGAAAAATCAAAATAAAGGCAAAGAGATAAAAAAAACTTTAATCTACGGTTAACAAAAATCCAAAGCTTTACTTACAAATGCAAGATTTTACCCTTAACACTTAATCCTACATGTGCGGGTAAGAGCAAAAGTTAAAAATGGGACTTCTTGCAATGGAGGTGCTCGACTTAACAAGCAAGGGATGACTTACTTGCAAACTTCAGAATCCATCATGCAAGTCATCTACGCATGGTCCTCATTTTTCCCTAGTAATGATGCCAAAAAATGCCGATGTGTAGTATATGAGACGATCGTACACCCTTAATTTTCCAAATCCACAAACAATAGACCTCTATGTAGTTGCATTTGGAGTGAGTAAGGATACAAGATGGATAGATGTCTCGCAAAGCTCCCTATATTTAACTACAAACTTCAATAATCATCCAAATATGAACACCCAAAGTTGTGTAAAAGTTGATAAACACGGTTCAATCCACCATGATACTATCTTAGATGATCACGATAAAGGTTAAGTGATCATGATAAAAACATGGCGATAAAATCATAGCAATAAAATCTACATCATAAAATCCACCACAATAAAAACAAGGCAATCACAATAAAATATATGACAATCAAAGTTCATATGATCACAAACAAGGCTCTACAATCACAATCAAAGCCATCAACATCACGATCAAAGCCAAAATGATCAAATCTAGGGCAATCAATGATCAAAAGTTCATGTTCATCATCATATTGATCTTTAACATCCAGTTCACACAAGCAATCAAAAGAAGACTAATCAAAAAATAGCCATATCTTCCTTGTTACTTATCCAAATTGAGTGTATGATGGCCTAAAAGCTACCGAGAATACTTGCAAGTCCTATAGTGAAAATACCAAAATATATATATATAAACCTCTATACAAAGCCGAAACAATTGTGGTCTATCAATAGACATATAACTTGTGATCGCGAGAAAAAACCAAAAACATGCAACCTAAGAATGATAAGACAAGCAACAAGTGTCACATATCAAAAAACATGCAAGAATGAGTCACAAAGAAGCAGCAAGTACATGAATTTTGTAAGAAGAAGAGCTCTCTTACTCATACTATCAAAAAATCTCTACAAATGAGAAATTTCATCTTTTTACGATCATTTTTTCAAGACCACTCCTTTTTTATTTTGAAGACTCTAAAGAATATGAAAGAATCTACTCAATATTGTTCTTCTTTGTGGACTTTTGGAGGAAGATTCTTCCCTATTTTAGAAACTTTACAATATACAAATGACGCTCATATATACGATTCTATAGAGAGTTTGCAAAAAAAAAATTAATATTTCATATAACTCCCACATAGCTAAGAATATTTTTTGAAGCACTAATCATATCACTTTAAGTAGACAAGTAAATGGTTTAATCATGTTAAGGACATGGATCATGACGTAGAGCCTCAAATAAATTTGGTGATGCATATTGTTACCATTGAAGATTTCTCTATTTCATTTTGCAAAGTGCAACTTCATGCATCTTCATACCATTAAAGACCTCTCTATTTCATTTGAGATGCATCTTCATACCATTAAAGATTTCTCTCTATTTCATTTTGCAAAATGCAACTGGTTCATGTTCGCAAGTATTTTGAGGTTTTACCATCGAGTAAAGGCATGCCTCCAATAAGGTTCAAAGTTACACGAGGTGAATGTATCAAGACCATTTGTAAGATATTTTACCACCTTATCATCCTTCAAGGGTCACATCAAATATCAGTTCGCAATAAGTTGTGCGATGTCAACAAATTTAACAAGGATTGAAGTTGGATAATTTTTCCATTCAGCACCCCATCCATATTTTGTAGTGTTTTTTGCCATCCTTGGCATAATGCCTTGAATTCAACAATTTTGTATAATCCCATCAAATAAATGCTTTTAATATCCAGAAGGCCGTTTTAAGAAAAAGAAGATAAACAACAAACTCAATTTTCTTATGCGAGAGAGGGCATCACAATGGCTGTTTTAGTAACTAGAAGATGTATGCATGGATGATGACAAAGAATAAACCTCCAAACCCGAGTTTTGAGTGTTAACCACTCGTGCTGATTAAAAACCTTCTGGGCGCATAATCATGTCGATAGAACTGTCACGAAATGATCATATGTAAATATAAGCGCCACAAAATCATATCATCCAACGGAAAGAGCTTTCAACCACCTCTTTCAGAATTAGAAATTCATTACTTGCAAGCCTGAATCGAAGGACGTCGAGTAAAACCGTCTCATGTTTGCAACGCTTAACTTCATAGCTGGAAGGGAGCAAGCTTAGCACGGCACGGTGATTGAGCTCAGGCTTCCTGAGATGAAGCAATGACTTGAGACGAATCGTAAGCCCATACGAAATGTCCCGTGTGATGCACAATGTAGGTTAGACTTCTGAAACATTTGCAAAAGCAAAATGCATGAGACGTGAATTTTACGTCTTTCCTTGTACTTCATCATTGAGAATTGTTAAGGCTTCATACCTTTCAACTTGTTATTTGTAACAAGACCTTTGGAGAAAAATTCTGCCTTACATAAAATGCTGCCTTACATTACAACGTCCCACGATTATATGGTTACCTTGTGGTGGAGGATTCCAGGAGTATAAACCAAGTTGTGAAAGATTTGGGAAAAGGAGCAGAACGCACGTCGAAACAAATAAATGCAGCGACTATTTATGTCATTGAAATATATTACTGAGGCGTGGGCAAATGGTAGAATTCAGGCTATTCATGTTGATGTGTAATAAGAAAGAAATTATCGATTCCTCCCCAGGTTTACAAAATACAGTGAAGGAAACCATGAATAGACAGATGTGCAAACAGAACAACTTTTAAAAGACTGCAAGACATAATGGAAAACTATCCAGTAGACAAAAACTGTAAATGTGCTCGGAGTCATCCCAAAGTCAGCCCGTTCAATACAATATTTTCCAGCTCGAAGTAACAGGGAGAGGATGTAGTTTACAAAGCTCGAAACACGAGAGCTAAATAACTCAAGCTTGAATCGAGGAAAAAATGAGGTGTCATTCGTTCTCATCAAGCTTGTGTTTTTGGCAGTTACAGTCCCTTCATGACAAAAAAGAAGAGAAGTGAAAAAGGGGTTTTTGGTTGGAGCTGCGCTGGTAAGTTGGGATAGGCTTTCTTTTTCCTTTTGGAAAGGAGGGAGAAGGGTCGGTTTCAGTGGCGAAAGGCCATCGAAATGGCGCTATGATGGAATCAATTTACATAGAAGCAAAGATATACGCCCCTTTTTACAATACTTGACAATTGTATTGGCATACGTTAGGGGTATGTAAAGTCAAAATAAAGCTTCCACAGGCAGGAATATATAGAAGGCTTTTAAAGCATTTCTGCATCGCAAAAGACAGCTTAGTAGTAGAATTTTGGCCCAATCGGAGTGGAAATCATTAACATATTCGGGTTTTCCGTTATCAAACATAGTACACTGCCATTCGCGTTGAAGAGCAGCATCGGTGCTGATCTTTCCAACTATGATTGAATAAGATGATGAGTTGGAAATTACCACTCTGTAATAGAAAATAAACTCCGTGAATCAAATATTTGATTAAGTTTTAATAACAAACTGAGAACCATACCTCATCGAACGATAGTTGCGGTCTGCTCCTGATGCTGCGATCTCAGTAATGCAACTGCACTTATCCTTCCGGCCCAATATTCAAGACATTGGTGTTGCCAATCCAGCGACTCCACGGCCTAAAAGTTCATCCATCATCTCTCTCTCTCTCTCTCTCTCTCTCTCTCTCTCTCTCTCTCTCTCTCTCTCTCTCTCTCTCTCTCTCTCTCTCTCTCTCTCTCTCTCTCTCTCTCTCTCTCTGTGTCTGTGTGTGCGTGCGTGCTATTCATTTTGCTGGAGTCCCACCACGTGCTCAAAGTCGTCGTGTGCAAGACCTGCAGGGGAAAACTCTGTAACAACAGCCCGTCGGTGCTAGAGACCCTGCGAAGATTGCAACCTTGGTTGGCACTAAGGTTTCAACCTCTGGATGTTTCGGCCGGAAGGGTTCGTGTGGGGTGGGGTTCCCTCCACCTGTTGCTGCTGCTGCCACCGCCAAATGTTTCGGGACCAGACAGCCTACACAGCACAGCTTGTCCGTTGGTTGCCTTTCGCGAACTTCTCTTCTAAGGTTCTCAGGGTTCGCGACCATTCCTACAGAAATAGGGTTTCGTCGCAGCAAGTTCTGTGCACTCTAGAAAGTCTAGGCGTTCACGAGACCCGAATGCTCGTGTTTTGGGCTCAATTAAAAACAGATGGATAAACCCATGAACTATTCAGCTGGATAAACCCAAAACAGGCCTGGGACATGTAAACAGCCTTAACAGCTGGATAAACCGCTGTTCAACCCAGTCTTGTAAACCCCTGTTTTTGTGGGATAAGGGGGGTCCCATGGGTACTATGCCCTTCCTTGTATAGTTGCAATTTCAAAGTTAAAGCCCACGGGAGTAGGCCTCGGCCGAACCTCCATTTTTAAAAAAAAAACTATTCAAAAAAGCTCTCTTAGCTCTAGAAAGTTAAATGCACCATCTGTTAAGGTTCGTAGTTGCCAGGTCGCTGCTGTCGATCATGAAGGCCACATTTATGAAAACTAACAAGTGGCTAGGTACCTCATTGGATAGGAATATGAAAGAATGGAAAGCAAAAATGGAGGAAAGCAAAGGCTACCCTCAACTCAAGGGCTCAAGACAGAGGGGAACAAGGGCTGAAAGAAACACATCAAAAGGGAAATTTTTGCCTTCAAACAAAAGTTGATTCAGGCAAAAGACAACCAGGGGCCTCGACTAGGATGAATTCTGTTATGAAGTGTTGGAATTCGAGATTTACGCAAGCACATGAACATCACAAGGAAGGAGAAGAAGCTTGGAGCACAACACACTACAGAATGTATTACCAAGTGACCCGTTAGGGTTATAGGTGTATATACAAGCCAAAGAAAAAAACCTCCTAAAGAGGGGGAAAAAAATCCCCCATCAGTCCTAAGTGTGTTCACACACATCACTACCGAGATATATCAACAAATCCCTTTGGGAGTGATGCGGTGAACAGGGAGTGATGTTGTGAACAAGGAGCAGGCAATCATGTTTAAGGAAGTGCCCAGCTATGTGGAAAGAGATCAATCCACAAAACGAAATAAGCCCAAAGCTTTGCGAGCGAAAAACTTCAAACTTCCCCCTAGGTAGAGCCTTTGTGAAGAGGTCTTCAACATTATCTTGTGTGGGCACATAAGTTAAATTGATCTCTCTAGCAAAGAACCTCCCTCACATAATGATAGTCCACCTCAATGTGCTTTGTGCCTATGTTCCATGCAACTACCAAATCGCTTTGACTATTAGTGAAGATGGCGGTGGCAGAAAACTCACAAACACCCATGTCAACCAAAAGGTGTATGAGCCACATGCACTGAACAATCGTTGTGAAAAGTTTCCCTATACTCGGCCTCAAAACTAGAGGTGGCCACAATAGGCTCCTCCTTGCACAACCAAAATCTGCATGTGTTGGAAACAATGTCAGAATAGCATAAAACCCTAATTTCCAGCAACCCTAATTTTTGGTACTAAGCTTAATTTTGCTCACAGAAGGTCAATATTTATTATGAGGTCATCAGTTAGTACTTGAGGAGAGCTTTCATTTGGTATATAAGGTTCAGTCATGAGAGGTCCAAAATTGGTAGAAAACCCTAAAACTAATTTTTGCTCACAAAGGGTTTTTACATATTTTCAGTCCTTTAAGCATATACCTCAAGGAAAGCTATGTCATGTCACTATCTACAGGTTAAAATGGGCTGATCGCAGCAATTTCGCACATGAAAAGAGAGTTTTATGAATTTAAAAATCCTAAGTAACTTTTTGTGTTTTTCGGAAAATTATACGCAAGCTTTATGCTTTTGATCTAAAATTTCATGGATCAGCTTAAGGCCTATATAAGAGGCCTTAGGAGTCACTCTTGGCATCACTTGAGCATCCAACTCAAGGATCAATCAGGTATGGAGGTTACTAACTTCTGGAGGAGTTTCCCTCGTTATTCAGTTTCGGGTTTGTTGTACAAACACTTCTCAACTCTTTCTATTCACTCCAATCTCACATACACACACTCTTCATACCTCTTAGGCACTTTATGAACAAATTCTTGTATCTAGTTCCCGAAATTCTGCCTAGATTCAGATTTTGTAACTACATTCAGCACACATTCAGTTTTGTATCTACATTGAGCACACATTCAATTTTGTAGTCAAATACATATTTTGTAATTGGCATTTGAATATTAGTTAGTGTAGGTAAGCATTCAGCTTACTATTACACTTTGACAAGTTGTGTATTCTCTCTCTACTTCTCATTCATCTAATTTTGAGTCTTAAGATCTGTATGCTAAGGTTCATGTGTTGGAAGATCCTGAAAACCTGTGATTATTGTTATTAAGGCCACCCCAATTCCAACATCTGGTATCAGAGCATAGTTAACATACACCCTTAACAAGATGAGTGATTATAAACTTGAGAATGAAGATAAGCTTGAAGGAATGCCTAACTATCCAATGTGGAACTTTACAATGATGAATTTGTTAGTATCTAAAGACGTGGAATATTGTCAATGGCAAGTACCCAAGACCAAGACAAACAAGAGAGGATGTTGCTTCATCTTCCAACAGACCTGCTTCCCCAATTTCTGCCCAACAGGAGGTTATTAAGGCCACCCCAATTCCAACATCTGATATCAGAGCATAGTTAACATACACCCTTAACAAGATGAGTGATTATAAACTTGAGAATGAAGATAAGCTTTGAAGGAATGTCTTAACTATCCAATGTGGAACTTTATAATGATGAATTTGTTAGTATCTAAAGACGTGGCATATTGTCAATGGCAAGTACCCAAGACCAAGACAAACAGGAGAGGATTTTGCTTCATCTTCCAACATACCTGCTTCCCCAATTTCTGCCGAACAGGAGGTTATTGTAGAAGAAGAAACTCTTTCATCTACCAGATTACTTCCTCCAGAAGAGCAATCAAGATGGGATTCAAGGGATGCACAAGCACTTTCATTCATTGCTATGGGAGTCGAAAGGCATATTATACCCCAAATCGGGTCATGCAGAACCTCTCGTCAAGCTTGGTTGGAATTAGAGAATCTCTATCAAAGTAAGAATTCTATTAGGGAAGCAAATCTAAGAAGACAATTAGCAAACACAAGGATGAAAGTTGGTGAATCAATTCAGTCATACATTTCGAAGTTCAAAGACTTACGTAATCCGTTCTCAATTCTGAAGTATCCATGTTTACGCACATTCAGCTAAAGATTCATTGGAAGGCAGTTAAGAGATATATTTAGAGGCATCCGAACTTTTGCAGACATCCGAAGTTTTGCACATTTTTGTACTTTATGCCGAGGGATTGTTGGAAATAATGTCAGAATAGCATAAAACCTTAATTTCCAGCAACCCTGATTTTTTGGTACTTAGCCAAATTTTGGTCACATAAGGTCAAAAATTATTATGAGCTCCTCAGTTAGTATTTGAGGAGAGCTTTCATTTGCTATATAACATTCAGTCATCAGAGGTCCAAAATTGGTAAAAAAACCTTAACCCTAATTTCTGCTCAAAAAGGGTTTTTACATATTTTTAGTCCTCTCAGCATATACTTCAAGGAGCTATGTCATGTCATTATCTACAGGTTAAAATGGACTGAACGCAGGAATTTCGCACATGAAAAGCAAGGTTTACGAATTTAAAAATCCAATGTAGCTTTTTGTGTTTTTCACAAAATTATACACAAACTTTATGCTTTTTGGTCTAAAATTTCGTGGATCGGCTTTGAGGCCTATATAAGGAGGCCTTAGGGGTCACTCTTTGCATCACTTGAGCATCCAACCCAAGGATCAATCAGGCATGGAGGTTACTAACTTCTGGAGGAGTTTCCCTTTTTATTCAATTTAGGGTTTATTGTACATTCAGTTCTCAACTCTTTCTATTCACTCCAATCTCACATACACACACTCTTCATACCTCTTAGGCACTTTATTCAGTCCAGGCAGAACAGGTCCATTATGCGAGTTGCAGATCAAGCTTTCCTGGCTAGTCAAAAGGGCAAAGGAAAATGGAGCTCTTCAACTAGTAAGCATAAATCTGCTAATTCTGAATATTCAAAGAAGGACGATAAAGATGAGAAGAAATCAAAAAAGCAAAAATTGTTTTGTAAGTACTGTAAAGGGAATGATCACATCATAACGAAGTGTCCAAAACTGGCTGCTAAAGAGGCAAAGAAGAAAGAGGTTGGAATGGTTGTTGTAGAGGCCTCTACACCAAAAACAGAGTCTGCTAATCTTGTGCAGGAAGAAGAATGGGCGTTTACTGCAGTCTGCAGTTTTGACCCATCTTCTCATGAGCAGTGCATGTCTGCAGTAGACTCAAATGTTTGGTATTTTGACAGTGGGGCGACCAAACATAGTACCTCGCAGCCAGTTTCTTCTCTTCACTCGAGCCTTCCCTACAGAGAATACTGTTACATGCACCAACAACTCCTCTTATCCTGTTATGGGAGTTGGGAAGATCATTTCGACTACTGCTGATGGTAGTTCTTTCACTTTGTCAGATGCTTTATTTGTGCCAGGGATCAAGAAGAACCTGTTATCAGTTTTTGCATTAGCCACGATTGGCTTGGTTGTGAAATTTGTTGATGAGAGGTGTAGAGTTCATGATCTGTCAAATGGCGATGCGATTATTGCTTCTGGCATTTTATGTCGTGGGTTGTATAAGCTCATAGACTATGAAAGCTCTGTAAATGATTGGCATGTGCAGTAAATGATTCTCAGGCTATGTCAGATGCAAAGCTTTGGCATCCACGCTTTGGTCATCTAAATTTTGCTAGTTTGCTACGCCTGCAGAAATCTGAAATGGTGTCCTCTCTGCCCAAACTTGGGGCACCTGGAAAACATGTTTGTGAAGGCTGTATTTTGGGCAAAATGCAGCGTTCGTCCTTTCCAAAAGATGTTTCAGTTCGAGCTACTCAGAAATTGCAGCTTGTACATAGTGATGTCTATGGTCCTATGGAGACACCTTTTGGGAATTATCTTTACTTCGTGACTTTCATCGATGATTTTTCCAGGCATGCATGGGTATATCCATTGAAGGCAAAGTCCGAAGTGTTCATGTTCTTCAAACAGTTTTTGCTTTAAATGGGCACCCTCCGTTCTGATCTTTGCCATGCTTGCAATGGAGTCTGACGGACATATGCGTCATAGCCGCACTTGAAGGGATAGACCTCACATAGGTACAAAGTTTGAATTATGATATATAGATTAATATATTTCCCATTCTACATTTTAGTTTCTAAATTCCAATATATTGTTTTATGAAAATAATATGTTATATGTAGATGATCCATCATTGCCATCTACTAGTCGGCCATGGAAGTATTATTCGAGACGAGGTAGACGAGGTCATGGACACCATGATGGGACATTTAGTGTACGCGATACTGGTGACCCTAGGACTTCTATGGAGCATGCACATGATTAGGAGTTATTAGTCTCATCTTCTAGTGGATATGATCTTTGCCCGGACGTTCCAATGATTGCAGATTCCTTTGGACATTTGGAGTCGGATAGTACATCACTATGGGCTAGTACATTTGATGAGGATCTCGTAGATGATGCCTCCATGGATGACATTAGAGAATCATCTAAGATTCTAGTGTTGATGGTTTTCATTGACTCGGTCATAGTGATCACTCTATGGCTTTTTGTATGACATTGCCACTCATTATATGGTTTTTGTATTCCTGAAACTAGTGACATTCATGTATATCTTTTACTTTTAAATTTTCATGTAATGAAATGTCATTGATCATCATCTCATTTATGGTATAAATTGCAATATGGACCTAACATTCATGATCTATCATTTAACTTTTAAGCTCCTACATTATTATTAAAGTTCTATGATGTATGGTATCATGTGCCACAACTCACGACTCATAACGATCGCGGCTCATAGATGTAATGGGGAGGGTATACAAGGTTTTAGAGTAGGTATTTTATGTATTTTTGGCAATAAAATATATGTATGAGTTGAATAGGTATTGTGCATACCTTAAATCCATGAGAAAATAGAATCTCTTTGGATGAATCTCGACTTTTTTTTTTTTTTACCTCTACGATTTAACAGATTTAAATCTTTACTTTGTACTATGCACACATAATCCTTCTTACTAGGCTCCTTAGATACTTCTTGTTGTTGCATGTAAAGCTCTTGCTCTAAATCTCCATACACTTTTTACATCCATCTTCCCAACTCAAGATCCTATGTGGCTACACTTCAAAGCAATATCACATAGTACTCACCTTCACCATAAGAGAGAGGACTTCCTAAAAATATATCCCTTTCTTATCTATATATACTTTGGCTACCAATCTTGCCTTGTACCTTGGTTTACCATACACATTCTTGATCTTATAAAACCACATATTTGGAGTGACTTTCTTATCATTGGATAAGGGTAATTAATCCTAAGTGTGGTTTTCTTATAAGGCTTTCATTTCATCTTGCATGGCAAGCTTCCACTTCGTGCATTTCACAATATTAGCCTCTTTAAAGGTAAGAGGCTCTCCTTCCTCTGTCAATGTAACATGTTCAAGGGTAAGACTACACCTATCAAGTATTCTTCTGATTCTCGTGGATCTTCTTACCTAGTGATCTACATTTGTCGATATTTCTCCACCATCATCATCATGTAAAATGTTAGGTTGTCCTTCATTTGGGGATCAAAATTATGTCTTCAGCTTGCTTCCAATTGGCATGGAGCTAATTTTCATTCCTCAACCTATCACCAAATTCACCATTTTGTTGTCCATTCTCCTTTAGCTCAAATATGACAAGTTCTTTAATTTTTCTTTATTTTCAGTTGTTGTTGGTGGCTTATTCTTCTTGAACTTGATCCTTTTCATCCTATTTTCACTTGCATTACCTATTTTTAGTCATTTTGATTCACTTAACACAACATCATGATTATAGAGTCTTCTTTGCATAAGATCCTAACTATTGTATCCCAATTCTCCTTCTCCATAACCCACGAAGATTCCTTTGATGGATCCATCCATATCCAACATTGTCCTCTTCTCTAATGGAATATGCACATATGCATCGAAACAGAAACTCACAATTGGACATGTTGCTAGCTTGCTAGACCAAAGCCTCCTCAAGGCTCAAGGATGCCACTTTCTTCAACAAGGTTCAAAGAACTATCTAACATGGGCCACAGTTTTAAGTATATCTCCCCATAACTATTATGGAAGATTTGAAGTGGACAACATGCAACGAATCTTTTCACACAACATGAGATTCACTCTTTCAACCACCTCAATGGATGAACGGTCGTAACGGGTTGTAAGCTCCCTCTCTTGATGTCCACCTTTGCATAAAATCATCAAGTTCCTCATTCATATTCTCTCTTCCATTATCTATTCTAGTTTTCAACCTATCTCATTACATACATATGCATACAATCCTTAAAATCTTCAAGTACACCTTCTTTTGATTTTAGGGATTAATCCCATAACTTCCTAGGTGCATGGTCAATAAATGTAACAAAGTGTTGCATCCCCCCATAACTCTTCACAAGCATAGAAAAGACATCCAAGTGTAATAGTCTCTAGATCTAACCTTCTCTCTTTTCTCTTTGATGAAGAGATGCGATATGGATATTTCACTCGTTTTTTAAGTGTGCAAACCTCATAGGGATTAATCCCATAACTTCCTAGGTGCATGGTCAATAAATGTAACAAAGTGTTGCATCCCCCCATAACTCTTCACAAGCATAGAAAAGACATCCAAGTGTAATAGTCTCTAGATCTAACCTTCTCTCTTTTCTCTTTGATGAAGAGATGCGATATGGATATTTCACTCGTTTTTTTTAAATAAAGCTGAATTCAAAAGCTAGATCAAACCTCCTCTCTTTTCTCATTAATGAAGAGATGCACTATGGAGATTCCACTTGTTTTATCACAAAATTCAAAAGCTCAATTTTTTGGATCAACTTCACAAAGAGAAGAGAGCAACTACATTTCTCTTGACTATATCCAAGTCTACCAACTCCATATGTGAACCAATATCTCATACTACAAGGCATTTGCTCGTCAACATTTGACTTTGTAGATAATATCGTACCTTTCCTATTTCCATTTCTAATTCAACATCGTGTTGAAATGAAGAAGCACTACTCCTACTCTACTAACATCCACACACTAAACAAGCTATGGAGGAAGAAACAAAAGATTTGAAAACATGATGAATGAACTAAAATGGAAATAGCTTACATAAAATGCTCTATGATCCTGGAGACTCCATAAGGAGAGAGTGATCTCTCTTGTCAATGGCTCAAGTGAAATGACTTGTGAAGGGAGGCCCTCCATATATGGAGTAGAGCAAAATACATAGCATGTGAGATAAATGAACTGCATGAGAGTGATTTAGAGTTTGCAGAAAAGGTGGAGCATGGACATCTCTCAACACATTGCTCCCTTGTGTAGTTTCCATGTGCCTCCTAAAGTAACTTGATATCTAGAGATATCACACTGACCAACTAAAAAAAGACTCTTGTTGATGCCTCAAAAATACCTTACATCATGTAGAAGTAGCTCTTGTCCACTTGCAAGCATCAAGTGCATTGTCCCTTTCGCTTCAATGTTATATGCATAGTTGTTGCCATTCCATTCTAAGCATCAGCACTAGTGTCACAACATATTCTTTGTAGACAATGTACACATGTTTTATACATGAATATCCCTGAGCCATTCCATTTCTTGATTCTTCGTGTAAATTGTTTTCATTCTTTCATGATAGCTATGGTACTTTAAGCCTCAGATTCTTATCAGCAATCTATATGCAAAGAGATTTATTGAACCTATATGCTTTGTTCTGTGACTATCAGCCACCCTCTGCACTTTTCAGTGTAACTAGAAGGCCGATAGCCCTCTCTTGCAGAAACATGGAGAGAAATAGAACTATATCATTTTAAAATGCGCACAAAACTCTCAAGGAATTACCCATGCAGACATCTAATGTAGAATGAGGTCAAGATAACGTCAACTTTACTAAGGATTTCTAGCCATTCAAGATAACACAATATCCGGACTGAATGCAACACGGTTTCCTCATAGAGAAACAATGCGGAATGCTGACAGACACTTCAAACACAGCAGATTCTAGAATGATGTATGTACAGAAATATTTTCATGCATATTTTCTAAAGCATAATGCCATGGAATAAGAATATTCCATGGAAACATGAACCGAAGAGACTGCGAGCAATTGCAACAGTCTGATTCCACCCTTCCCATCTTCGGTGCTCATACTTCTCTCGACTTCTACCAAAATGCAAGGTACCTTTATTATGTATGAAGCACCGAAGCATGCATGAAAAACAGCACAACTTTTATATAATAGAAATTTCTCTAACTATAAAAACATTTACATCAAAACTTGCCTTTACGATGTGTGGGGAAGTGAACCCAAATAACTCCAAACCTCGGACATCCTCTGGTGGCTGCAGAGGTGGCAATCCCACCTTTCCCGAATTATGATGCAACTCTATCATTACATTCACTTTCTCTTGCACCATTTGCCAACATCTGTCAATGGAAGCACTCACAAAAACTTCATCCGGATGTTCCTCCATGGTAACCTGAAGGCATGTCGGATGTCCGAACCCAATGTGTTAAAGTGAACTTTAATAAGAAAACTATGAACAAAATACCAAATCTGGATAGCTAATACCTTGAACACAGGCTCTCTATGTCCGAGATCCGAAATCTCAGAAATATAAAAGCACATTTTGCAAGGATCTAAAATGCTAGTGAAAATAACTCGACTTCGGAAACCTGGAAAAAGAAGTAAATCACCAATCTGTATGCACATGGGATGTGTGCTGCATATATTTCTGCAAACATATGTGCATCATCTAAAAATATATGTATACGTGTCTGTGTGTGCACACCCAAAAAAAGAGGTGTTCTTCTTTGGAATTGGGGGTTCTGGGTGTTTGTAAAGGGGGAAAGAAGAGGTCATACATACATACATTTTGTTTTTACTTTTATATATGTGTCTGAATGTTTCTCTAAACTTTGTAAACCTACCTTTGTGGATTCACATTTATCTCAACTTTATGGAAAAAGACACAAAACACAAACATGGATATATTAGAAAATACAAAAACAATTCATGCTAAAAAATAATATTCGACAAAGCATAATCGCTCATCAAAACACACACGTGTGCATGTGTGTGAGCACGCATGCGTCTGCGTGCAGACATGCGTGTGTGTGTGTGTGTGTGTGTGTGTGTGTGTGTGTGTGTGTGTGTGTGTGTGCACGTATGCGCGTGCGCGGGTGTGTGTGTACGCACGTGTGTGTGTGTGTGTACGCGCGCGCACACGTGTGTGTGTGTACGCGCGCACACACGTGTGTGTGTGTGTGTGTGTGTGTGTGTGTGTGTGTGTGTGCATGCGCATGCGTGTGTGTGTGTGTGTGTGTGTGTGTGTGTGTGTGTGTGTGTGTGTGTGTGTGAGTGTGTGTGTGTGTGCACGCATGCATGTGTGTGTGCACGCATGCATGTGTGTGTGCACGCATGCATGTGTGTGTGCACGCATGCATGTGTGTGTGCACGCATGCATGTGTGTGTGCACGCATGCATGTGTGTGTGCACGCATGCATGTGTGTGTGCACGCATGTATATATGTATGTGTGTATAGATAGATTGATAGATGGATGTGTTTGCGTATGCATACAAGATATGCACAAGTGTGTGTGTGCATGCACGCGCATATGTGTGAATTAGTTCATGTACACACCATTATTAACGATCATATCAAAAGAACCTATGCATAATATATATGCAAATTCTCCACTGACCTGCTGGAAATATAGCATCTTTGTTACACCATGGCATCCCTAACACAATGCTACCAGCTTGTAAAAGCTCCACCTTCAGATGTGCCTTAGGGGAATGTGAGGAATTCTGAAGGATGGCCCCTGATGAATCATACATCACATCAGAGAAGTGATCGTCCCCCAAAATCTCTTCCATATACCTGGAACGGTCAAGATCAATCCTTGTTCCTGACAGATTGTGAAGTTTCGGATCTGAGGATGATATCTGGACATTTCCAAGGCATAGCCAATCCGTTCCTGAAATTGTGTCAACTGGAGAAGGTTTTGAGTTTGTATATTGTACAAAAGGAGATGAAATAGGTCCTCTCTGTAAAGAAAATGCCCGTATCATGCTGTTATTGGTATGAGGAAACACAGTTCTATCTGACTGCATGTGAGGAATAATATCAGATCCAAATATCTTTTGAACCTGAATTGCAGACATTTGGGAAGAGAGTTTAATGTGTTCTTGTGATTGTTGAAGACCTTCAATTCTATCCCATCCTTTCCCTGAAGTATTCCCTGAAGAAATCAAGGGCAATGGACTTGACACACTCCTGCTATTATCTATAATGGGCAAATGAGAAAAACCAAATATATTGCCCCCAACAGGACTGTTTTTTACTCTATTTGAAAGATCCGTTGGGGCTCTGTTAGATCTATTTTCCACAGCACTTAAGGCATCCATTATGATAGGGCACTTAGTATCAGATTGACTATCAGAACAGTCTTCATCATCACTAAGCACAATCACTTCCTTCCCTTCATATTTCTCCATTGGCCCTTTTCCATAGGAACAATGACCATGGTCAGCTGCCTGTCCATTATCCAAGCAGATAGGAGTAGAGAAATTAGAATTTGCTATACTGGTTTGGGTCCCCAGTAAGGAATCTTCACATACACGGCCATTTTCGACAGGGATAGATGTACCCAAATCAATTGCGCACATAACATTATGGTTAGAGCTCGGTGATCCAGAGACACTATGCTCATTGGCGAACCCTTGAATTTTTAACTCAATACACTTGGCCATGGAAGTCTGTGATCCTGCAGATAACTCAAGCAACTGTTGACTGTCATCGCTAAGTTTGCTGTTTTTTCTCAAAGCTGTGGCAATTGCTTCTAGTTCTAATATTTCATAACGATATAGAGCATGTTTTCTTGATTTTTCGCATGGGCAGAGATCGTGCACATGCTCCAAACAAGTGTATCTCTCCTGAGCACACTCACAGCCAACGGCAGACAGATGTAAATCATAATGGCATACAATGCATTCTTTTGCATCTGTTGAATCGAAGTTTTTGTCCATCCTGCGGATATGAACAAACTCTTCAACCTTCCTGCGTGATGCTTTCTCTAACTCCACCCTTTCCTGAAGGAAAAAGACGTTGTTGGGACAGATGGCAATCACTGACAGGTTCGATGTAAATACAAAAACAAATGGAAATACCTTAAAAACTCTTGAGAGAACATCATGCTCGGCAAATAGCTCTCTCCATGCAACTGCCTCACGGTCACTTGAAGGACCAAATGGTTGACGTGTTATAAGAAGATACTTCTGTGCAGCTCCTAATAACAACTTATCATGAGATACTGTGATTTTGCGTTTCTCTTGCCTGTACATCTCCACTGCATTCTGACCAGCGGGCAACCAATCAATAGGTGCCACATTCACAGCCTCTGCACAGTTAAATCCACAATTAAAGCCAGCATGATAAGCTCGAGGGAAAGTCACAACAAATTCCCCTGGTCTCTGGATGGTTCGGTATACAGGTACTCCATCTGTTTTCAGCACAGATGGTGATAACTGAGTTACCTGATGCAGCAATAAAAACATTCATTTGGGTTACACACCTGATTAGGCTGTCCACACCTTATAAAAACTTAAAAGAAGGTGGTGTACCAGCTTGTGCAGCAGATCAGGCTGCTCTTCAAATAATTCAGGTAAATGCTTCTTCATGGCATTCTCCAACTTCAGTGCTGCACTGCCAGGAACTCCATACCACACTTTTGGAGAACCAAAATGCATATAATTCACAGAATACAGGTGGTGATCTTCAACATGCTGCAACTTGAAAGAAAAATAACTTAACCGATGCAAGTAAAAAAAAGGACGAACATTCAAATATCAAATGCCATGAAGGCATGGCACACTCTCATAAGAAATTGTTTATATCCTAATGCAATTCATAAAAGAAAAATGTGATGCATTACCCAACAAAAAGAGGAGAAACACATTCCCACATACAGCCAGGGAACCAGAACTCCAGAGATTTCCTCCTCCTCAAAAGCTAAGACTGATCCACCCAGCCGAGCAATGTTATTCAAATTCCACCCAGAGCTTTCATAGGAGCTGTGTGTCTCTCCAAGTCTGGCCTGAGGAAAACCACTACCAAATTTCCTTGTCTCTATATCAGCACCATAAAGGACCTGTCAATGAGATGCAATCATATTAGGACCATAGAAAGCATTGACCAGATCATAAGTTGTGTGATTGGAACCAAGCCAAACATATGGATCTGAGAAACTACCTCCAATTGCTCAGCTGCATGCTCCACTATTCGCCAATATTCCCCTTCTACACAATCAACAGAAGGATTCTCCCGAAAAGATCCATGAACAGGCTTCTCTCTCTCGTTTAAACCAAAATATTCATCCTTAAACTGCTTATCATATTTTTCAAAGGACTCTAATGTGAATGGTGGCCCGGGCTCAAAACCAAACGTTCCATCCTCATCTGAAGATTCTGTGCAAACATCTATAGGAATTAATCGAGGACGGCCTCTTTTCCGTTTCTTCTGTTCCTTCTTTATTCGAGCCTCTCTAACTTGCAATTTGTCCAGCCTTTGCACCCTTGTAGGGAACTTAGCTGTCCTCCATTTCTCGTTGTCTTTGAGTGGACAAGGAGGTCTCCAGGAGTGTGGTGGCACAATCCGGCAAATCCCATATGGTTCAGCCTCAGCAGTGATACTAGCAATATATTTTACAGCATCTTGAAACTCCTGCATGAAGTTCATTCATACTTAGTGTGCAAAGAAGAGCATTCTATCAGTCACAGGACAAGAAGGCACTTA
Source organism: Ceratopteris richardii (assembly GCA_020310875.1). Lineage (NCBI taxonomy): Eukaryota > Viridiplantae > Streptophyta > Polypodiopsida > Polypodiales > Pteridaceae > Ceratopteris > Ceratopteris richardii. The sequence continues at coordinate 122,326,733 of CM035433.1, read as the reverse complement.
CTTCTTCAAGAGGAAAAAACACAGGTGCATCATCAAGATCTGGTCTGCATCCTGCTTCTGGCCTCCATCTTGCAGGAATCTGTGCATTAAATTCAATTTGTGAGGGAGTACATGGTTAGAATTTAGTAGCACTACATAGTGTGATGAAGATAAGCATTATGTTGCCATGAGATACCTTCTGACAACTCTCACAGGATACGAAACCGCGGACAACACCTACAGGCAAAGAGGACGGCTTTGGAGCAGCATCCTGCTGCTACAGAATTATTATGGGAGAAATCAGAAAAATATGCGGTGACCATGGAAACCAAAAGAAAATGCACCATGTCAATGGAGATCACATAGAACTAATGAAGTTTTGATACCTTTTCCAGATTGGACTCATTGTCCAACCTAGTTTCAATACTGTACTTTGTCCAATCTTTATTTCTGATAGCTTGTAAAAGGCTTTTCTCATCATCACTGCCATTATCAAGATGCTTTTTGAACTTCTTTTCTTGCTCCAACTTCAAAGTAAAATCGGTTCCACTTCTTGAATCAGGATGTTCTCGAAGTCTCTTCAGGGAAAACCTCATGCCTTGAAATACCCTTGTAATGCAGACGAATTCCAACATCCATCAATCTCATCGAAGATAAAAAGAAGACAAAAGGGGGAAAAAAGGAGGGAGGAGCACATGATGGATGAAATAACTTTTAAGTAAATGCATAATGCTAATTTGAAAATTTTTAAAAGAAAAAAAAAAAGATAAATTAAAATAAAAGCTATACTCCTTTGTGCCAAAATCTTATCTTGAGTTCAAAAGAAACTGTCCAAGAGCTTTACCTCTCAAAAACAAACAACCAACTAGCCAATGACTACTGATAATTATCTTGTATCACAACACCATTAGTTAATACAAATCTATGATGTCAAAAAATCAGTTTGTTACCATATGCATACAAAACCAAAAGATCAAAATATAGTGGCACAAGTAGAAATGAGAAGATGGGTTTCCAAGGTTAAGAAAGGGAGGCCTACTAGAAGGCCTTTCTTACAGTTCAGAATAGAGATTAGACAGGAGATTCGACAAATACACTAGAGAAATGGATCATAGCTAGAGATCCACTACTACAAAAGATGCATACTACAAAATAATTTTTTGCACATCCCAAGCATGAAATTCATTGAGTATCCAAGATACTCGATCTTGGATGTAAACATATTACATGTGCCTAGGGAGGCTATCAAACAAAACCCCTTCAAACCAGTTTGAAATTGAGAGCAAGAGAACCCTGCACAAGAGTGCCCAATGAGTATTATATATGGAGATTCTCTCTCTAAAATGAAGTACAAAGAGCAATTTACATGTAGATGTCCAGCTCAAGACAAGTCCAAAGACCACTACAAAGATCACAACAAAACCATCTTGGGCACCTCCCCTTCCCTGTTGGGAATAAAGGTCCTATGGACTCTCCTTTTGTATATTTTGACCCTTCTAGGTGATAGCTATCTTCGAAGCTTTCGAAATATATTTTCTGGCACCCCAAATTCGAAAGTTATGGGCATTTATATTATTTTTATGACTTTTGGTCATTGGACATGTGTCAACATACTCAAATGATCTAAAAGTCATTTATTGATAAAACTTGGTCCCAAACTCACATAAATTGAATGGGACTTCCACAACTTGAGCTTCCCCATCTTTTTCTCCAAATTTTTGCACAGATTTCTCTCTCTACTTTCTCTCTCTCATGTAGGAGCTGACTCCCTTGGTGATTGGTGCAACAAAGCACATCATCATGTGGTCCTTCGCAACCTCTTTTAACGGGTATCAGAGCTTTGAGTTCTTCCATCATGAAAAAGTTACTGCAAATGCTTTTTTTCTTCATCCTATGCTAAACTTAAAGCGTTTTGTTGCATTTAAAAGAATTTCACCGTGAAAAAACCTTCATTTTCGCAATAGAAATGTTACATTTAAAGGATTACTTTAACTTGCTGCAAAGCCAAAG